>JAUBOD010000895.1:2310833-2327007 GCA_032353885.1 Nothura maculosa | reverse complement strand
TGGCCAAGAAGGCCAATGGGATCCTGGCCTGCATCAGGAGCAGGGTTGCCAGGAGGTGGAGGGAGGGGATCCTGACCCTCTACTCAGCTCTGGTGAGGCCGCACCTAGAGTATTGGGAGCAGTTCTGGGCTCCTCGGTACAAGAGGGACATGGAGCTTCTAGAGAGGGTCCAGTGGAGAACAACAAAGATGATTAAGGGAGTGGTGTATCTCTTGTATGGGGAAAGAGCTGGGCCTGTTTAGCCTGTTGCACTACATCGTGGGCGTGGTGACCTGGCTCAGGAACGGCATGGCGACCAACCCCAGGCCGCTCGGTCCATCAGCTCACAGACACCAATGTAGTGGACGGCAAATGGCATTTATTAGACAGTGACACTGTGTTATATAGTGTGGGTTTACAACATCACTTCCGTCTGCTTACATCATGAGCTAGACACTATTGGCTGTCAGGAGAGGGGCCTTATCTTTCCGTACAGTACGACATCTTCTGGCCGCCCAACCCAGACTACCTACAAGTCTTGAGAAGAGAAGATTGAGATCGACATGTAAAAATACTTGAAGAGAGAATGTAAGGATGATGAGATCAAATTCTTCTTGGTGATGGCACAGATCTTCCCAGTAAGATCTGTCTGTGAACACTGAAGAATTATGCACTACTTTCCCTCCAAACTACCCATCAGTGTAGTTCCTACAAAAATCATTGCAGTGATGAAGTAACTGCTGAGGCTGAGACCATGACCCACCTCACTGGTAAGTTCTATCTAGGTATGCCCACTGTCTCTTGTTTCTTGCTTGAACAATTGTCTGTCTGTTCCACACCCGTATCAACCCTGCTGCTGTCAGTACCTGCATGACGTTTGATAGTTCGAAGCAGCATGATGTAACAAACATAGTTGCTATTTAGAGTATTCATATTATCTGGTAGTTCTCATTCTAACTGGTTGGTAGTCTTATAAAAGTACATGATTTGCAGAGAGGCAGAGAAGGGGAACAAAAAAATCTCTTGTGCTTTGGAGCTAGGAAACTACTTCAGAGGAGCCCCTTTAGCTCTTCTGTGTCAAATACTGCTAACTACCTCATAAAATAGCTCTTAAGAAGTCTACTTAAGTTTACTATGTTGGATGCCAAGCAAACCTCTTTACCAACTACCATAAACATGCAGGTTCCTCTCTGATTTGTTAAAGAAGAAGCTGATGGAGAGCTTTGCCTCTGTTTTCCTGCCTCAAGGGCATAAGTGATCATCTTAGGAGTGGTGGCAGTTCGGATTTATCTCACTCAATGTAGGCATCTACAGTTGACTTTATTTGAAGACAGATAATGCAGGTTAGTGTCTGCAGCCTGTAATGTCCTGCTTTCCCCTGGCCCAATAAGAAGCTGAAAGGGGCCAATGTAAGCCTGGAGAACAAGAGCAAGGGTCTAAGGGAGAGCTGAGGGACATCCCAAGAGACCTCCAGACACCACCAGCCCCAGTAATGACTGGTTTTGGAGTCTGTGCTGTTCTTCCACCTCCAAAAATGCAGCCAAGACAGGGAGCTTGAGGGTGAGAACGTTTTGAATACAGAAAGCCGCTAAGATGGCTTTGGGGGCCTAAGCCATCACATGGTATTTCTCCCATCTTTCCAGACTCATTTGTTTCCTCCTTTTGCAGAATGAATACCTCTCTTCCAAAATCAGTGATACCTATATTTTCTAAATTTCTGTAAGCCCTTGAGTCCTTCATAAATACTACCTTTTCAACCCACTCATGTTTGTAAAATGAAGCACAGTATTTGTACATAAATTTACAAACCTACAGACTGCTTTTCTCTCAGTGGTCACTTGGCGAATACAACCAATTAGATCCAACTAATCTTCTGGGGACATCCTCTACATAACTTAACTTGAACATCTGATCATTAATTCTATCAAAAATACTAGATTAAAAATCCCTGAACTAATAGCCTGTTATTGCTTTTCTTCATATGCTGTTTGGTAAACAAAACTGGCTTGTGTTTGCAGTTCACCAGTATCATCTAGTTAGTATATGACTTTCCCTTAGAAAATCTTTTAATAAAGAGAATAGGAGGTGAGAAGATGAATGTACTGCTAAGTATTGTAGGTGACTGTGGAGGTTCCAAATAGCCATGGTTTGCTTCATGTTGCCACAAACTCTTGTTATGTGGCACTAGGTGAACCAAGAGTTCAAGAAGCAAGACTGTCAGGTCACAGACTGGCACATGCATTTGCCTTTGATATTGAGATTATGTTTATTCTTTTTAATAATTACCTTAGTCTTTGAAATACCTTTAGTTAACCTTAAAAGGCAATTCAGAAAGTTCTAACACCTATTTCAGCAAATCAAAGGATAAAATCCAACTTCGTTAACTTCAGAGATGAGGATTTTACCCTGGATACCAATACCCAAAGTGGCCTCTTCGAGCATCTGATCTATCTGTGGTTATTGCATGACAAAGACCAGTGCTAGCCAGCCTCCTGTGTAACACTGTTATTGACGCTAGCTTCACACAGAGTGTTTGAAAAGTCATCTCATCATTTAAATGGTAATAATAGTAAATGGTTTATATTTTTGGCAAATGAAAAAAAAATGATAGAATGAATATAGTGAGATAATCATGTCAGAGAGGGCAATTATTCTTTAGTGTAATTACAGTCTGGGCACATTTTGGGTTGTATATTGCATGAGCATCTGAAACGATGCTATGATGTCAGAGTATGTGGAAAATAGGCTTTGTAATTCCAGCTATTTTGTTGTCAAAAATGTTGTTGGAGAGAATATCAGTGAATTGTATCCATTTATTTTTATAATCTCTTTCTTTCCCTTGGTAGGCTCTACGGTTCCTTCCATTAATAAGCAGAAACATCCCATGAACCTGTTTTACTTAAAAGTAGAATGAGTGCGAGGACTTAGTCACCCATTTAAATTATATCATCAAGTGCACAAGCTGGAACACATAGTTCCTTAAATACCAGATGACATTTCATATAAATAGGGTGATTAAAGGCAAGATAATTTTTCTCGGACTCTAAAATTAGGCAAATCGTGTTTCCAAAAGACATCTTGTACTGCCAGCTGCAGTTTCCTCTGAGATTTTGCCTGATACAAGGATTCTGAGGAAAATGATTCAGTAGCATGGGTCCCAAGAGCAATATGTTCAATTAAGATCCATCAACTTTCATGTTTTGACATGATGTTGTTTGCAGCATGTAAGATGAATGTTCCATCAGGATGAGGTGCTCAAGGAGGTTCTCCTTGGAAGGGTAGATGAGGCCAGGAGACGGCATCAGCCAGGAGTATGGACAAGCTCCCGTTTTCCTTGAGTGAGAGCTTCAAATCCAGCTGTGGTTTACAGCTGTCTGCTGGGGTTGACGTCTATGCCTGCATGGAGGCTGGATCCAGCCCTGGCAACCAAAGGACAGATGCTCCCAGCAGCCAGTGACATCAGTGATCGAGACTGTGATAGTTCATTAATGGGCAATTGGTTTGGCAAGACTCCTGCTGCAGTGATTGCATCGCTATGAAATTTTGTAATGGCAAGAGTGCCTCATGCCCAAGCAATGAGCAGAAAATAGTTGTATTAAACCATTCTTAACAAAGCCTGCTGGGGAATGCTTCAGACACATCCTATTTCCTCCAGTTCTCTGATGAAGTGACACAAAACAAAATCTGATTTAAAGTTTCCATTCACTTACCTTAATAGACTAGGATTCAATCAGAGCTCACCCGCCATGGCGATTATTGCATTTGATAATCCAGACTTACCTCTCCAGGACAAGAAGGGCCACATCCTGCCATCCTTTTGTATTTGGATTCTAGTAACTCGCATGGGAGCTAGGGAGAGTTAGAGTTAGAATCAATTACAGGAAATGGACTTAGGGCTTGGTTTGGTGCGGTCAGACCACATCCGCCAGACTCACTGTTTCAGTTCAGTTAATAATGTCTGTCTCTGTCTGGAAGTCTTTTTTTGTTGGAAAAGTTAAAAATCACTTAAACAACATTATTTTTTCCAAATATTAAATTGATTTTTTTCTCATCAAAGCAATAGGTAGATTCTTCCATGATATGACAAGAGCGTTAATCGAGATTACAGATGAAGAGACCTCTTACACAAGAATAGACCTTTTAAAGCTGTCTCCTACCCCCTCCTGTGATATTCTTTGGTTTTGACAGAAATTTGGTTTCTGAAATCTTAAAGATCTGTATTAAATACCACTGTTGTGATTTCTTTTCAAGGTGTATTCTACTTCCTCTCTCTTTTTGTGAAAAGAGAATTCTGAAGTAGGATTTGCATAACATGAACCATAAAAAGAAGCAGAATAATATCAGGTAGTCCCTTTTATAGCTTATTCTCCATATTCTTCCCTCCTTTTACTTTAGTTTTTTTATCTTCTCTTCCACTTGTCATAGAATAAACAAACAGCTCCATGAAACTTAAATTTGCTTGAAAAACAAGGGCTTTTAGAATGTATTAAACTCTTCAATATGCTTCCGCAGCCCTTCTTGACTTCATTCCAGGTTGTTTACATAGATTTAAGGTCAAAATTTAATTTTCACCCTGTATATATTTGAGACACAGACTCTCCCTCCCAAGATATCCACATCACAAGCACTGCATTCGAGCGTTAGCTAAGAAATTTGCTGTTGTGCTCCACATATAGATGGCATTGTATTAAAAAGATATTCTCACACATGTTGTGCACATACAAAAGAAAAGTGAGCCTAGCATCACCTTTAATGATTTAAGTAATTTTAGATCTTTGGAAATGCCCAAGTTTATATATATATATATATATATATATATATATGTATATATTCATTATTTTCCGTCTTGTAAATAGGTTCATTTAGGACATAGCAAAAGGGAGGACTGAAGGTACCTGAAAGATCAGAAGGATAAAAATTCCCACTCAACTTCCCTTATTGACATTTCTCCCAATTTCCACTTACGTTTCAAAATCAAAACCCTCCTCTACTCCATCTCCCAAAGTCAGAGTCGGCCCTAAAATTTCCACAGTTTGATTCATTTTCTTCTGTTTTAAGATGAAGGAAAAAGGAAAAAAAACCCATGTTCTTGGTGAAGGTGTACAGAGTGGGTATTATCTAAACTTCCAGTGAATCACAGCTGACAGTGTTGCTATTTCTAGGCCAGAGAATCACTCTTTGAACAAAATGCAATCGCTGTGTCTTTTCAACCTGCGCTTCAGCAGAGTGAAACAGCAGGATTCCCGTACTGTATAATAACTGTCAGAAACAATTTCTGCTCTGTAAGTGAGGTGAAGCAAAATGTCAAAATATTTGAATACATTTCATTGAGGATATCTTCTTTTAAATTAGTGAAGGCTAGAGGAAGAGAATCCTATTCTCTCACATAATAAATATGCATGGAACAGTGGGGCCAAGTGAATTCTAATAAAGCTGAGTCCTTTCTTGTTAATGTGTTAGAGAACCTCCACAATAAAACACCATAATTATTAGTTAAAGAAATGCCAGCATCGGCCTTTTACCAACACTCCTGAACATATAAATCGTAATAAATTTAGACTGTCCAAAGGCACTGTGTTAATTACCATATTTTATAAAATGCCCTGGGTAGAAGGGAGCAATCATAGCAGCCAAGAAGGATCCAAACCTGAGTATATATATCTTGTTATTAGTACAACTGCATTCTTTGGAGCTCATTGGTCTATTCACATAATCTTTGCTCATACCCTGAAAGGAATGGTAAAGGAAGTTTGCTAACAGTAACTTTTTGGGTACATTTTAGGTTTTAGAAAAGTTTCACCCCTGCAGATCCCAAAGCACCCTATGAAGTGTATAGGAAGTCCTCAAGATTTCTCAGACGTGGCAATAGATTTTTAGCACAAGAGAATGGAGCATCAAACACCTAATCTCTGCGCCCCAGGAGCTACCAGTCACAAGAACCCTTCTTGACAATTTACACCCTTTAATACCAGAGCCAAGAAAGCCGCAAAGCCACAGGAAGAAAGCAGCAGGGGAGAAAGGCAGAGCCCATGTCTCGAGCCCCAGTGGTAGTGAGGGAATTACACAGAAGTATCTCAGCTATTAGTAGGTGAATCAGTCTTACATGCCATAGAAAAATCCACTCCTCTCTCCTGCTAGGGCCCCTAATCTGCAGCAGTGTCACAGCACCAGGATCACGGGTGTACCTGGTTCAGAATTTCTTCCCTAGTTGCAGCCAATCTCAGACCATTCATATTGAAGTACCAGGGAAGGAGAAAAATACTCCTGGCCCCTGCGGGTCACCTGCAGAAACTGAAATGCGACATTAATGTTAAGCAGATCAGAGGCGAGTATGTTTGTAGGGATGTAATCCTTCTAAGAGGAACTGAAGGCATATCAGAAAACTACTCTTCAGTTTCCTTGGTGAGCATTCTTGATGGCTCCATAGGAAAGCTGAAGCGACTCCATAGGAAAGCTGAAGTGGCTCCATCATTAAAGTGGCTGGCTGAATTATTGAGGGCAGTTTACAATGAAATGGGCACATTGTACACACACACACACACGTACATACACACACACACACAAAAGTAGGAATTTGGAGTGTCAGTGAAAATACACCTGCACTCATACTGATTTAGGATTAATTAGTTCACCAAATGCATTGTTTCATATCAGAGTTCAATCTTGTTTATGGTTAAGGTGCTAGAACATGCTAAAATGTTGCTTTTCCCCTTTGATACTTAGATATTCTCATTTGAGAGTCATTATGTAATCTTCTTTTTCAACTTATTGCTCTCAGCGAAGTATTAATTTGAGTATCTAATACTAATGGACTGCTATCTCAAACACTGATTTTTCTGTAAATTCTTCCTCTCTTTGGCATCTTATACTTTGCCCATTTAGGACCCCTGGAAAACGTATCTTAGGAGGTGATCAGACTTTCCTAGCAGAAGAATAAATTCAAATTACCATACTGCTTTGAAATAGAAACCACCCATCTTTGCTAAAAAGTAAGTAATGCATGGAAAGATGAAAAATAGCTAGGTTGTGTGATTTTCTGCTGAAACTAGTATCAGTCAATGGCATTGTTCTCAAATGTTGATCAAATTGGTTGCATTCCCGACTGTCTGCTAGTAAATTAGATTAAAGCTAGTAAATATCCATCTAAATGCCCCATCTATCAGAAGGCATTTTTGACAGTAGCGCAGTGTAAAGTGCATAATGATAGATTACAGTATGTTGCTTATGCTCGGTGTACTTCCAGTTCTACCAGGTCTACCAAAAAGAAGTAATGATTTTTTTTTCCATCCAACTCTTGCATCTTCATTGTAGACAGGAGCAGAATTGTGATTACACTTGCTGTTTACACTCTTAAAGTGCATGGCCTATTTTATTTCGATAGTGAATAAATATTGTTGTTTTCTTCTAGATGAAAACTTCCTCATTTATGAGCACTCTGATTGTCAATGTGATTGCTATGTTGTATTATTTAAAATAATGTAGCTGTGGATTATAGGTTTCTTTGGTAATACTGGGATGAAATTACAAAGCATTTTGGCAGTGTGCAGAGGAAGATAATGGCAACTGTTGGTAATGCATCACAGTCTGCCAAAATTGCTGAAAAGAAACAGGAAATTTCATCTAATTCACAAAAAAATGAGTGTGGGGAATACCAGGATGTCTGAAAAATGTTTGTTTTAGTTCTGGTATGTCACATGTAGCTATCCAAGATGAAATGGGGAAGACAAGTTCACAAGTGTTCGCAAGTATTTAGAGCAAATTCAGTAATTGTCATTGCCTTGTTTTCCTGACCATTTCTTTCTGCTCACCACTCAGTCTAATCTCTCGCTTCTTGTGTTTTCTCACTCTAGGGATCAAGGTTTTGTCACTAATGTGTTTTACTATCTCTTTCATTCCCTAGGTTTAAAACTCTAGCTAACTAAAACTGTCTATAATGTTCAGCCTATAATACTTCAGTGGACGGAACAGCCAGGCAGGCAGCCTGCCTACAGCCAGCAGAAACCATCCAAAGCAAAGGAAAGGTTTGTTTTTCTCCAGGAACTCATACTTATACACCTCTTACACATCTTTCATACATGTTCATTATGTAAACTTGCAATTAATTAATTTCTTATTTGAAGAATATACCAGTTTTATTGGCTCAGCTGTGTTGCTTTCTTTTCTGCTCACCAGCAACAAACAGCTTGAAATGAAAAACTTGACTTTCAGTTAACTTCCTAACTAGGTTCAGATGTACACAGACAAGTTTTAATGATTTTCTTTTTGAAAAACCAATATGGCATGTATTCAGATGGCTTTACTTATTGACTGCATAGTATTTTTTAAAGTTTATGAAAGAACATGCTCCCTGGTAAGCATTAGGGAACATGGCATTTACATTTCAAAGGCAGGTGTTTTTTGCAGTTACCTTGGTACCAAAGAATAGGTAGGGTTGCCCTGTGATTCCCCAACAGCTGCATATTTGAATGTGGGGGTGCAATAGACGCTGTGGCATAAAGAGGATTTTGAACCAATAAATAAATGAAAAGGCACTGTGGGATCTCCATTCCCTTTCATCTAGGCTCTTGGTACCATACAAACCTTAAATCCTTCTCACCAACCAAAGCAAGAGCCCATGTATATAATTGACCATATTGCAATTTAAATTTCTCATCTCATTTGATGTACAATGTCTGGATCGAATATGTTGAGGTAGGATAGCAGGTTTGGATCGATGCTTTTTCATATTACTGTAACAGTTGAGCATCAAAATTCCTGTAAATATTTCTCATGCAGTTGCCAGTAATTATCCATATAAACCACAGATTAATAGCTCGAAAATACCTTGTATGTATAAAACATGAAATCATGTGTCTTCCCTTGTTTCTCACTCATCCTGATCTTTCTCAGTTTTTGTTTTTTTAATCTCTTATCATTTCCTAGATATTGCCTATCTTTGTGTACATTTCTTGCATCAGTTTTCCTTCAGGCTTTACTGAATCGCTCAGGGCTTTTTGAACTCCAGTCTCTGCTCAGGTTTGGGGGCTCCTTAGGGTTCTCATTTGAGCAACAAATGGAGTGCGACACATGGAAATGGGGCTACAGACAGTGGAGCTGTAAACTAGTCCCAAAACGTATTATGTTGCTTCTTGGACATGATACTTGGGGTATATCACGCTTCTTGGGGCGAGTAGTGAGGACTAGAAGACTGAGAGATCTTTCTTTGGGGGAAGATAATTTTTTGCTTGTCTCGGATAGGAAAAGCTCAAGCTGGTCATGTGGTCAGGGGCAGCTCACATTTCCTTCCAAATTATTGTAGGTCTCTTGTTCAACACCCTGATACTTGAGCTGTGTGTGAGACTTGAAATTAATCCAGGAAAAGGGAAGGGCTGTAAGCATATTAATCCCAGAATGAACATGGGGTAAATATTTAAATAATTTTAAACATTTGCAAAAGGATGGGTCATTTCCACAGTAGAACCTCTCCTTTTCATGTTCACTTGCTAATGATTAAAGACACCATCCTGTACCTTTCTGCATTTGCCTTGTGGGTCAGGAGATGTAATGTGCTACTTCCACATATGCACAAAGAAAAAAGGGATTTTTTTCTTTTGTACCTAAGTCTTTCAAATAATCAGAATATTTTCTAGTGATTTGAAGCATGTCCATAAAACCTGCTCCATGGATAGGTTAAGCTTTGCTTTATTGTAAAAGACTAATTGGTTTATTGGTTAATAATAATATTCTACAACCACTTGTTGTTTCCTGGCCTTTAGGGTCATATATAATGTCACCTAAGCAGTCTTATATTTTTTTCCTGAAGCTGTTCTACTTGATTCCCGATTCATTCCAACATAGACATATAAAATATCCCAAAGAAAATCTGTAAACTCCACAAGGGTGTGCTTCCTTAATTGTGAAACTTGGAAAAAAAATGTTGCTAAATAAAAATTATCCACAATACAGATTCTCTGAGGAGCAGAAAAACTATAAAGTAGTGGTACCTAGGCAGAACTATCAATAATTGCAAAAGGTAAATTAGCAAGGAACTTGAGAATAAAAATGCCAGTAGAATTTGAAACTGAATATACAGCAGAGCAGCATTTTATCAAGGGAAACAAAAATCTCAGACCCTCTCAGAAGAATTTTGGTACAGACATAATTCAGGAAAGAATGAATTCATTTAAGGTACTTCTTTAATCATAACATTCTGTCTAACAGGAGAAATGAGACCTACAGAAATAATTAGGAACATGGAGTGAATTCATTTACTAGCGGAAAGATAACTAGTTATCTTTGGTAGGTGATGATTAAGAGTGGGAGAGGGATGCATAATAAGAATTTACAAATATTAGAAACATAAATATACAAAAAGCAGATTATGAATATGCAGTGAAGTATTTTTAAATCCAAGGACCAACATTTGGACTGTAGGTGACTTATTTGCCAAGTGATAAAATACAGGTATTGTTCCTGGTAGGTTACTAGTTCAAATCAGACTGTTGCTTGACGTGATTTTATAATCCAATGGTTATTTAAGGTTCTTCTTGTGATAAAATTACTTCCTCTTTTCAGAGAAAGCGACTTCATTATAAAGTCTGACCCCCTGATTAGCACTGGTAGTTGTCTCAGTGAAGGCATGAATGGAGCAGCCAGGCAATTTTGAAGGCTTTAAAAGTGTTTTTTATTCATCTGGGGCACGCAGGGAGTCCTGCACTGTCCCTGCACCCTTGCACCTTTACTAGTGTCCCAGGAGTCTCAGGATCTTATTTGCAATAGATGCACTGTGCAGGCAACAAGTGAAACAGAAAGAGATGTTATGGGCTCCGACTTTTGCAAAAAACATACGCACACTTATAGTCAATGGGAAAGGCTTTGCAGAAACTGATTTTCACTTACTGTATGATATAGGGAGTTATGGATATGAAATTGCAGGGATAGATGAGATTTATTATACTCTGCTCTAATATAATCCTAAGGACTCAGCATGATAGGAGGTTTGTGTTCCCCACTCCAACACACACCACCACTAGGATTTATCAAAAGTGTCTCTGCTTCAGGTCTGATCACTCTGCTCTATTGATTAGCACCAGCATGACAAAAAAAGAGGGCAAAAAATAATAAAAAAAAAAAACACAAGTTTGTGACTGGGCCAATACCCTCCTCAGTGTCTTTGTTATTCACATATCAAAAGGACTCCTAATTTGCTGAGTTATAACATGCTTTGTTGTATAATAACAACTGAAACTCATGTATATCCAGAATATTTCATAATAGCTGTGTGCTCTATCACTCTCATGGATATCCAGATGTGGTGCTTAGAGAACTATAAAAGAAGTACTTTAAACAGTACTAGAAAGTATTTTGGATGCTTTGATAGCAGCATTTGTGAGTGAATTAACATCGTCTTCTACAGCAGACTGGTAAACACTCTAGATAGCAGAAATAAAAGCTGCTTTTTAAGCTGCTCCATCTTTAATGAAGAAAATCTGCTGTGTATTTCTTTACTAATCCAGGTGATAAATACAAGAAATATCCTTCTCAGAAGGAGTGCAATATCAATATTTTTAAAAGGAGGGAGGACAAATAGCTCATTTCTTAAGCCTGAAAGAGATTTGTGGTGTTTCCTTCCCATGCACAAGAACACAATTTCAATTCCCTTAAAGCCATTTCAAGTAGAAGATGCTGTTTTACTATGAAAGGTACCAGAAATTCAGAGAAAATGGGTTTGATAATAATTAAATATATCCAAGTAGGAAGAAGCTTATCTCCTGCAATAAATATAGCAGTATTTTTAAATTTCCCAGGTTTCAGGTTCTTTTCCAGACTAAAACACGTATGCTTCTTCTAAGCACAAGTCCCTCTAGTTTGGCTTTCACTGTCTATAATCAAGCAATTCCACTCTGCAACAATTACGACCTGAGGAATTATTACTTAAGTGTCATAAAAGCATGTATTTTAATATAATCTACAATGTTTAATATGACTATGTAAGGCAATCCTCTAATCTTCTGTGCCTCTCTCGCTTTATTTATCATCATATCTGACTAACATAGTTTGGAGCTGGAAAGGTTACAATTTCAATATCTATGTGAATGAAGTCTTCTTTAGTATGACACAAGGTTTCATTTTTACAATTGAAAAAAATCAGAATAGATTTTTTCTGCTCCTCCATCATAGTTAGTTCTTCTCAGTGTAAAATGCAATCCAAACATGTCTGGATTTTCTCTAGCATTGACCACAGAAGATTTTTAAAGGTAAGATGGAAGAATACAAGGATCCTTGACTGCCACTGGTGTTTGAAGCACAAACTTTCTGGAATTCCCCCTAAATGCCAGGACATCTTTTTCTTTCATCCTCCCAGGAATGAGCGTTCAGGGGACGTCAAGAGATTATCCCACCTGTAAATTAATGCTTGTATCTGCTGCCCATGCTGGGTGGAGTAGAGGCGCTCACTCTTTCAGATAAATTGTTGTGGTTTGAAGAACATGTTTTATTGCTGGATGCAGTCCTGATATCCATTTTACTTACTATTTTTCTTCTGCATGTAAAGCCTATATAAATAGGCACACCTGCACTGACTTGAGAAAGGCCTAGGGATTGCTTTACCTCATCTGAAGATTGACTCATGGCCTTCACTGCTGGTTTCTGGGGGGCTGGTCTGGATGGCTGATAGCATTGGGAAAAAGAAATGACTGTTACCCACTTTACTTTCAATTTTATCAGCATTTTAATGTTTGCACTGTTCAGTGCTTTTCTTCCAGTTCTTTGCTGTCAATACATTTCAAACCTGCTATCTAGTGGCACAAGCCAATTAAATCCCAAATTCACTTGTCAGAGCATTCACTCTATGTGTCTGCCATGTTTTGGAGCCAAGTTCTTTAGTTTCTTGATTTCAGTCCAAGAGAAAACATTAACAATAAATAACTATGAAGATCTGCATGCTAAAAATTAAAACAGCATCTATTAAAAGCACTCCATGAAAATGATCTGGAAATACATTATGTGAAAATTAAATAAAACAAGAATGTTACAGCTCCAAAAAAATAAATGGAATGACTCCTGAGAAAAACTGAAAATGAAGTGTCCAGTGTTTTTAAACTACTCATGTTTTTGGCAAATTACACAGTAAGTAAATGCCTTAAATCAAAAAAATCCAAACAACTTTCAATTGCCTCCAAGCACATTTTGGACTCAGTTCTCAGTGAGGACAAATGTCACTGAGGAGAAAAAATCTGGCTGAAAAATAGTGAAGTATGAATGCTGAAAAAAACTTAAATATGCACAATATGTGACTTTGTATTATATTTTTAACAACATTCCAAGGTTGGATATATAATTCATGGCATTATGGTTATCTTCAGAGAAACGATAGTGTTATAAAATTTCTGAATTGGAATAACTTGGCTTGGAAATGCCCCCATACCTCCAACAACTTTTTATTCCCCACTTTTTCACATGTAACCACTACAAAGATAAAAAGCCTAATGATAAGGTCCCAAGACCATTGAAGGAAATTCTGCTTTTTTTTTTCCTAAAATGAACTCAGAATCTGTCTCCACTATTTAAGAGAAGGAGTTTTATTCTTTATAATGAATGCATTGTCTAGTAATATAAGGCAAGAAAGCAGTGTCCATGTTGGTAGCCTCATCCTGCTCAAAGAAGCAATTGGCTCCTTGCAGATGGGACCACACTCTTTGGTTACTCTTTCAATGCCTAGAAGCATCCAGAAGCAACTAAATCTCAGTGTTATCAAGCTTCTCTATGCATTCTTTCCCTTTGGATAGCTGGAATCTGTGCATCTCTTGTTGCTGGAAGCGACAAGGGGACGGTGCACTTGCGCGCAGCTCCCGGTGACCCCAGCGCCAAGAGCAGCCGGAGCGAAAGCCTCTTCAGGATGACCCAGCCGACATTTACTTGGAGGCGCCCGGAACGCGCAGCCCGCGCCGGCACTTGAGGGAGATGCCTGTGTCGGTGCTGAAAGGTGCACAGTGTCAGCAGCTCTCTCCATCGCGCCGCCGGCGTGACTCACACCCGCTCCCGCTGCTTCCCTCCGCGGATCCTGGGGCCGCTTCTCTTCCCATGCACTGGGATTGGTGTCTCTCAGTCGGAGATGCCCCGTGCGGCCCTTCAAAGCGAGACCCGATGGGAGCTTAAGAGCCACATGCAGAACAGCAGCGGTTTGGATGCGAGAGCCGCGTGAGGAATAGCGGCCGTTCTCCGGGAGTTTAGAGGCGGAAAGGGAAAGAGAGAGCGCTGTGGCAATGGGTGGCTTGCATATGAAATGCACTGCATGCTTGAGGCTTAAAAAAATAAAACCAAAAAATCCCACACTGTTAGGAATGAAAATAAGGAATAGGTAATGCCCCTACCCGCAGGAATAAAATATTCCTTTAATAACGATGTTTTTCTGCTAGTCTTACAGCAGTTTCAGAGACCTGTGATCTGGTGTTTTTTTCATATAATATCAGTGGTGGGCTATGATGAAATGGGGCTAATCAAGCCCACCCAAAGCTTGTTCCTTCCTCCTCATAACCCCAGCACAAAGTAGGTCTCTCAGGGGATGTTGGAATATCTCATTTCCATCTGTGGTTCCTATTCTCCAGCCTTCCTGACAGATCAAATCATAGCTGGGCACAAATATCCACCCTGGAGATCCTTTAATCCGAGCACTGAGGATAACTAAATTCCATAGATCTGTAATTCCGTATGATGAACCTTACTTCTTTTGCATATTATGGTGATAATTAAAGGAAACATTTTTAGGGCTCAATCCTGCAAACTCTCCTCTCACAAAGGAAATTGCTAATACAGCCAGTCTGTCTGCAGCAACAGGGAGACAGTTTGTATCAAAACGACTTGCAAGATTTCCTTCTAAATAACCTTCTCCTATAAGTACTGCTAGCACTAGGGAGTGCAAAATTAAGAGCAATGTGAAATCTTTAAAAATAGTGTCTAAATGATGGAGACAATAACAATGTAAATAACTCGGTAATTTAAATAGTTAGTTTATAAATAAACCAGAGTCAATATATATTTCTGCTGGTCTCTAAAGAAATTACATCAGTAAATTCATGTGAATCACAATAAGGAACATATTCTGTGCATTTAAAATAAATCTCAAAGCTGCATGATGAAGTACTTTTAATTATTGTAGAGTGGTACAGGCAGCAGCTTTATATATTATATCTCCCAGATCAATAACAAAAGAAGTGCTTTGCAAAAACCAGTGCTGTACTTTTGCAAAAAAATAAGTTGTACTTTAAAAGCAAAAGTCATATGCAAACCTTAATTTGACCTTGCTCTGCATTTCATTTGATATGTGTATCTTAAAATTCAGTTGGTTACCTCCCTAAGGATCACAATCCTTGGAGGAATGTCACGTACCTGAAACTGGGTACAAATTGGGTGGGTTTGGCAATTCAGTTGCGACAGATAAGAAAAAAATCAAAAAACTAAAACCACAGAAATATTTTATTGACTTTAAAGGCACCATTAACATTGACGGAAGCAGAAAGAATTTCACTAACCAGTCTTTTTTTATTAAAAAAAAAATGCAAAGGCACTCTGCAAGGTGGGTATTCGAGAATAGTATTTTATTTTGGAAAAAAAAAATCAAAAATGCTCACAGTAGGCAAAATCTCCAACGGCTCACTGCATTCAGCAGGTCGCCTAGATTGTTAGTATAATAGTGAAACTCCAACAGTGATACTTGAAGCAAAACTTTATGCATTTTTAAAGAGGTCTATGAAAACCTGATTCTTATATTCCTGCTCTCAGATATGCCATTGGAAAACTGAAGCAGTTTGCACTCTTGGCAAACTAAGGTTAGTGGACTTACCTCTGATGTTGCTCATGCAACGTGAACACTTAGGGGATATTAATCCCCTCCGATGTCACTATCAATACCTGCAAATACTGTAGATTCACTGTAGATGTTTTTTCCAGAAATCTATCATCTCACTTACAAGTGGTCTCATGTCCAGAGAGCAGTGTCCTATTTTTGTGTGTGGCCCTTTGGATTTCTTCTTTCTCTTTGCACTAATCTTTGCAGAACAAGCCTTGATCTGAGAAAGTGGTGATTATGCCATCGAAAAGGAGGCCTGACAACCTCTCAGCACCAACTTGGAGCTACGGGAGCTGCTGTTCAGGGCTCTGGGCTGGCCAAGCACTTGGGGTTCAGCTCCTGGTTTATTGCTGGCAGAACTGGCTCCAG
>JAUBOD010000895.1:2290154-2305977 GCA_032353885.1 Nothura maculosa | reverse complement strand
TGCCAGGCAAGGCTTGTACTGAGCTGCACACACAGCTGAATGATTTTTTACAGGTAGCACTGCTTTTTCCACTCTATGTAAACGGCTGCAGGAAAATGAGTCTGTCTTTTATCATGAATATTTATCTACATAGAGGCTAAAGCCACCTCTATGTGACAGAACACAGCTAAACTGAATGTTTCTTAAGATGGAAAATAAGTATTTTTAGGAGACTGTAGCCCAGGACGTTGGGCAAAGCTGCTTGTTGTAGTTCCTCTTTGGAAAACTACATATGGGAATTCTCTTACAGTTTTCCAGTGCCCTAAAGATGAAAGACTTACATGATTTTACTGCCTGAGTGTCCACTCATCCCATTCCTAACAATTTCTTAATGTACTGCTGATTGTAACCAAATTTTGCAGATTACAGCTCTCAAAAATGTGATTTTTTTTTGTGAATCGTGGAAAGTAGTACACATACACACATGCACATATATATATATATTATATCTATATTTATTTAGACTGTCCAAATAAGCGTCGTGCTGGAGGAGCTTGGCAGGAAGAGCACAAGCCCAGGAGCCATCGGGTTGGGAGATGCCATGGTCATCCCACAGGATGTGTGATGGGGAGGTGTCCAAGAAATGACAATGCCGGGGGAAGCAGAGGGCACGGGGACAAGGTGCTGCATGAGGCCAGGGGGGACATGGGGAGGATTTAGGATCACTAGAGGGAGGCAGAGGAGGAGGGGAATGGGAATGTAGGACACGGTGTTATAGGAAACTAGGCTTCGTTAGCGATGCGGCTCTCAGAACTGCTTGTTTTCTAACTTGCAAAGAGTCTGTCAAGTGCTGCCTTTTTTTTCTCTCTTAGACTTTTTTTCCTCATTAACTGTGTTCTTTTCTTTATTGCCATCCCATGCTGTGACTTTGATTCTCTGCTCTGAGTCACAACATATCCACTGCCTCTTCATAGTTTGAATGCATTTACATTAGCATTAATATAAAAAATGTATTTTGGCAAAATAATGGTATACTCTTACTGACCACATAATCAATAGTTGGTAGAACCTTTGCTGCTTGTTAAAGCAAGTTATTAACCAAAGCAGCAAAAATCTAAATGTACATTTAGCTGCAAATACTCCTAACAGTTGTTTTACGTTAAGAGGAAGAAAAAATGGATGTTTTTTTTTCCTTTTTTTTTTTTCTCCCAGTCACATATAAAGCTGCCAGATAAGATGATTTCATCCTTTTGTTCGTATCCCAAACAACCCCAGGAATAGGCACAAATTAGTGTAACTGGCAGGGTCTGATGATGAGGAGTCATGGACAGCAGCGGAGGGGAACTGCAGGCCATGTCATGACTGACTTGCGTTGGCAGCAGGATGGGGGGAACCTCAATCACACGTTACACCCTGCAGATGTCTCCGTGAGCGCTGCATTCACTCTCAGAGCAAAAATCAAGTTGTCAAGGGCTATGCCTGTGCGGCTGAATAAAATGGGGCCAGGGAACACGCCTGCCCGCTGGCCGGCTGCACCGCGTACGTGTTGGCTGCTCCACGTCGCGCTGTGGTCCGGGTCTGTGCCAGCTCTGCCACGGCCTGGATGCAGCTGCGTCTGTTTTGGCTCCCTCTGCCCTACCAGCTTCCCAGGTGCTACTCCAGGCTCCCTGTTTCATTTAACAGCATAGATACGGACACTGTGATGGGTCCATATTTAGCAGAGGACACTTCTGCAGCAGTGCATAAAGTAGGGGAGGACCATGCAGTGAGCTCCCTCATCCTATTTGCAGGGGTCTCTGAGCTTTTTTACCTAAATAACTTAATATTTTAAGCTAAACTCACTTCTAAGAGTAGAATTTTGGCATCTTAAGTGAACCTGCTTTTCAGATGCTGTGAAATCTCAGCACTATATGGAAACTAAGGTCCTTTTGCAGAGCTGCGTGCCAGGCATCCAGAAATGGAGGAGCCCCAACTCATCAGTTGCTTCTGAAAGTCTTGGCCCCAGTTTCTGGCTAGCTTGCCATCTTCTGTTCTTATATGATGCATCATTATGACATGCAGGATTTTCTCAATGCTGTGTTTTCTCTGAGAACCTGATCCAGTTTAACGTTAAGGAAGTTTCATCATGGTATTTCATCACGGAGTTTCTGTATGGATGAAGGCAAAACAGATGGTCATAGTTTCAGGGGTCAAGAAGTGACCTTGTTGCTAGCACTAAGCTCTGTGTACTGGCTGTCGAACAGAGCAGGGGAAGGCAGTGGGGAGCAATGCTGTTTGCAATGTTTGCAGGGTATATTGGATATGATGGACGTGTGTACATCCCTAAAACACATCAGCGCTTCTGAGACTACTTGTTTGTGTAGCGTGTTTTAGGAAGGCTGTGTTAAAAGATGGATTAGAAAAAAAATGAGAAAAAAAAAAGTGCTATAACATACTTTTTTTCTGTGAAGTCAAAACAGAGGCACATAAGAGTAAAATCTCTAATTCTGACATGAATAAAATAAACCATGTAAATATAACTGTATTACAAGAGGAATGCCCAAAGTTTGGAGCGTGAATGGAAACATTTTTTATGTTTATGTTTAAAATCAAGAGTAACAAGTAGTCTTTACAAGCAGTGCTTAAGAATCTAGCTGAAGAGCTGACTGAAGCATCTGCTGGCAGTGATGTCTACATATATGTAAGGTTTGTTTTTTGCAAATATTCATATGGTAGGTCATTTATACACGACATAAACAAAAGCAGACCAAGGGGTATGTGTGATGGACCTAACAGAACTAGGCAGAAAAGAAGATTTAGTACTTCTAGTAACAATATTTTGTTGGCAATTTGACAGCTTTGACCTAAGCCAAGTGACAGCGTTAGGTGATACACAGTATGCTGACAACTTATTACATAAAGTATCATGGTTGGCTGTCAAAAGCTTTCTTGGAATCCAGAAATATAGCCCTGGCCAATTTTTATGGCAGTGAAAATGTGTTCAGTAATTTCTACCAAGGCAGTTGTTGAGTGGGGAGGCTGAAAGACAAGGCTGATGGAGAGTTATTTGACAACAACCACCACAGCAGCAAGAAGTTGTGCACCTGCAATTAAGCAGGTTTATCCACATGGTTTTGTGGATCTGGACAATTTTCCATTCTTTCAGGGGAAAAAGGCAATGCCAGAAGAAATAACATGGTGCCTGCTTCCTTCCTAATCTAGAATTTATTGGGAAGGAATAACAACATATATGAGTAATGGAGTAGTGTCAGCTGCATTCTGCAACTTAGAAATATAGGTGACCTACAGGTTATTTCGTAAGTATGTATAGGTTATTTTATGTCACAAAAGAGTGAGGACTCTGTGTGGGTCACCTGTGTATGACCCTAGGAATTTTAGGGTTGTTATTAGAGCCAATAATTTGCCCTCACAAGAAGAAAACAAAGAAGTTCTTCAAATCCTTTTTCCAATAATCTGTTTGCAATAAAAAGAGATGGTGATGCTGGGGAGGATGAAGAAGAAGTCATCCAGTTTTTGTGAGAAGAAATAATATAGCATGAATGACCACTTTTTGGCAGCAAAACCCCACGGTTGTCTTGCTGAGCATTGCTCCCTTAGCCCATGTTAAGGGAAAGGATCGGCACGTGTTTAGGAAGCTGGAAGGATATAAAGCGTCTGGAGGGGGGCAGATCACCGCCCTCTGGTTGTGTACATTGGCAGACACATTTAGTAAATGAAGTAACCTTGCAGGTCTGTTCAGATGTGGGTTATTCTTTTTCTTTTTGATGTGTCTTCTGCTAGAGTGGTTGCATTCTCTGGGCTAGAGTTTCCCAGATACTTTTTTAATGCAAATCAAGTATAACATAATAGACAGACGCTCTTATTTATAAAACCTTGATGTTGTTGTGACTGACACAGCAATTGCTTATGTAGAGAAAAAGAACATTAGTCTAGTGGGTTAATTTATATTAATGTCATTGAGACTCTTGAAATAAAGAGGAAGATACAGACCTATGGATACGTCTGCTGGCAGCTGGCCACTGGCATGGCCCTTTGGACCGTGGTTTGATAACTCTCCTTGGTGCTGGCTTGTGGTACAACAAAGCTACATGACGTCTGTGGTTAATGGTGGTGGCCTTTCCTTTATTCTGTGATGCAAATCAGTGTTGATATACTGCTATAAAATGAACCAGCATGATGACTGCAGCTACCGTAGGCAAACATTTTTAACTGCCGGCACATGATCAGACACACAGCCCCATTCTTCTGGCACGTCTAGCACAGTCTTAATTAAGAAATGCAGGAGCTGGAGTTGAAAATACAGTATCACATTTCACACAATGTGAGAATCGTTAGTTTCCTACAGTCAGCACCGACAAAATCTTTTCCTTCCTCCGAGTTCAAAGTAACTGTTGAATATACAGATGGGCCGTATCTACACCTTTCCCCTCCCAGCGAAAAGTGCTTTCGATGGTTAAAGAATTTAAACTGTATTGTGAATAAGTATCTTTGCAGATTTAAGGAATAAGGGTTTCCTTAGAAACAGGGAAAAGTAGTTTAGGAGCAGACGTTTATGAGGACGAATATGTACACCATCAATTAACACCTTGTTTCCTTCACAAGTTCAGTTATATTTACAACACTGCTATAAATCAGTGAAAGCAGACAGTTCTGTATGTGCATCAGGGCTGTGAAAGATGTACTCTGCGATACCAGACAAACAGGGATTCACACCATATGGCTAGTTCAAGAGTTTTGACCGATTTAGAGCAAATGCATAATAATTTCTCACTGAGTCAGGTTAGAATGAGTATTAATAAGGGCCAGAAATGGCAAACAGAGAAATGGATAAAGATGGGCTATAAAATTACAACCTGAAAATCTTACAATAGCTTTTAAAGCTGTTTTCTTGGTGGTTTATACCTGATTCTGTGGTACTTCACTTGGGTCAGGTCGCTGTAAAATCCCACCAAATGTTTCTATTCCAACCAGATTACTGCTGCTGCTACTGATATCCTGTAGAGTTCATAGACTGAACATGTTTTCAAAGCAGCCAACAGGCCAACAGCTTAAAAGCTAACAGTGCTGAGGAGACTGGAGACACAGAGCTTAGCACTGACAAAAGCTCTTGTTGTGCCTACCTTTATTTCTCTTTTAATCAGGGTGGGTTTTATATTGAACATAATATTGGAATACCAACACATTACACATACATTTCTTGAGAGGTTGGAATAATGATGCATTACAAATAACAAAACAGTTTGGCTGACAGACCCAAGAGCAAACTATCATGGACCCCACTGGCATAGAATTAAACTTGCTCCCACCGAATGGAACTTATTCATTCCCCCGTCCCCTTCCCCTTTTTCTTTTTTGCAAGATCATAATATAGAAGAGATTTTAGAATTGCTCTCTATAATCTCTTCAATTTCTGCTTAGCTTGGATAGTGGCAATGAGTAATTGTTTTTGAGTTGAAACGTGAATTCTGTATTTGGGGTAAAACTGACATTTTGAGTCACAGGCCTTGCCTAATGCAGGTTTCTCATCCTGGAGAAGTGGTCCTGCTCCATTGAGCTCCATGGAGAACAAATATCACCTTTTAAAGCAGCGTTTCCCAGCTTTGGGAGGCAAGACCCAGCTTTGGGAGGCAAGACACTGCACCTTGACAGCCACCACCTTCCAGCAGACAAAAGAAGGTCATTCCCACAGATTCAATGCAGATTCAATGTCCCTGTGTCCTCTCTGTCCTCCTCACTCCTCTTTCACATGCAATAGTCCTGCGCTCCCTAGCTCTTCTTCTAACTTCTGCAGTAGCAAGTGAGAAAACATTTATCTGATCAAACAGAAAGAGTAAGCATTGGCCAGCTGCAAAAATACAAACTGTATAAGCGCCAATTATCCTCAGGGTAAACTGAGCCTCGGTATGGACAGATCCTGTTCTCAGCTGACAAACTGTAACTGTGTGAATTGAATTTTTTTGTTCTGTGGCTTATTTCAGGATGGGTGAGCTGATAGAATTCAATTAAAATGGCTCAACTAAATCTGAGAGCAGGCTACTGGAATGGATGTTTTCCTATGCTAAAAAATTCATTTATCTGAGCAAGTCTACCACCTGAATGCTCTGGAGCAGTGCCTTCAATTTTGGCAGAATGTAAGGCTTTTCTGTAAGAAATTTGCTTTTTGCAGTTATTGTGAATGTGATCACACATACAGGTCTTTTTAAAACTGCAGTTCAGATATGTCCTCCAAGAGTTTTTTCTAAACTAAACGATTAAGTGTGTTGCCAATAAACTGAGGATTTTTGATCATTTCTTAATTATTTTCTTTTTTATTCATTTTGTAGTTGGATCTTGGCTGCTACTGAGCTGTAGCATGCATGTTGCATATACTTTGCTCCCAAAGAGTATATTAGGTATGGGAGAGTATGTTAAGGACTGCCAAGTTATGAATTCAGAACTTAGGCAATGCCCAGGCAGGCATAATTTTATCTTTCCCCACTGACATACATATTGAATAGGGTGACTATTTTGTGACAACTATTTCAGCATTTACAAACATTTCCTCACTGTCATCCGGAAGGCTTTACTACCTTTTGCTTCTCTTTTACTGTTCAAATTGTGGTCCAAGGCAGATATCCTGATTTCTCATGGCCTGCAAGGTGAGAATATCTTGATGTTCCAAACCATAATTTAATCTTGGAAAAGTCATAAAAGAGGGCTTCAGCCCTCTATCACAAGTTGGACTCCACTCTATACTACCACAGCCTAGACGCCATCCCTTTCATAGAATGATTGAATCAAAGAATGCTTAAGGTTGGAAGGGACCTCTAGAAATCATCTAGTCCAACACCCCTGCACACGCAGGGTCACCTAGAGCACATGGCACAGGGCTGCATCCAAGTGGGATTTAAAGATTTTTGGAGAAGGAGACTCCACAAGTTGTCTCTCTGAGCATCCTGTTAAGGCATGCCCAGAGCAGAGGGCTGTCACCCTCACTGTTATGTTTCCTTAAGTTCCTGTGGAACTTTTGGTGCTTCTGTTTGTGGTCGTTTCCTCTAGTTCTGTTGCTGGTGACAACTGAAAAGAGGCCGCTCCCTCCTCACTGTCTCCCTTGAGGAATTTATAGACACTGATCAGGTTCCCTCTCAGCCTTCTCTTCTTCAGGCTGAACAGGCCCAGCTCCCTCAACCTTTCCTCATAGGGCAGATGTTCCAGGCCCCGATCATCCTGGTAGCCCTGTGCTGGACTCTCTCCAGTAGCTCCACATCCCTCTTGTCCTGGGGAGCCCAGCACTGGCCACAGTCTCCAGATGTGGCCTCACCAGGGCTGAGGAGACGGGGTCAATCACCTCCCTCAACCTGCTGGAGATGCTCTTCTTAATGTACCCCAGGATCCTATTGGCCTTCCTGGCCACCAGGGCACACTGCTGCCTCATGGTCAACTTGCTGTCCACCATGACGCCCAGATCCCTCTCAGTGGGGCTGCTTTCCAGAAGGTTTTCCTTCGTTCCTGATGCCCCACTGCCTTTTTAACACCTATAGCAGAAGAGGTAGAGGTCATTCAGCATTTAGAGCCTTCTTTTTTTTTCTAAACAGAAGTTTGTTTCAAAACCTTCTGGCTAACAGCATTATCAGTCTTATGGCAAAAAAATGCAGCCATGTGAGTAATGCATAGTGCAGATAACTGCAAGGAGCTCATATTAAGGATTTTCAAACAGTCTCAACCATTTCATGACCTGTTTTTTAGTGTTTGGTTTGTCATCTTTACAATATTTTCAATCAAGGGTTTTACAGCAAATATATTATCTATTCATTAAGAGAAGAAAAAAGAAAACATAATAGGCATAAAATCCATAACATCAGATAAAACTATCTGCATCAGCTTTGGGCTAGAAGATGACAAAAAGAAAGCAATTCTGAACAACTTAACAGCAATATATGGAGAAGAAAATAAACATTTATAGATTATGTTTTCTTTCAAGCCACAGAAAAATCATTACCTAAGAATAAATACGGTTTAAGGGCTTATCCTGAACAGGATCTGCAGAACTGCCTCTTCTCCATCTGCTGCTACGAGACCTCAGGTTGTGAGAACAACTGAATTACAGAATCACAGAATGGTTAAGGTTGGAAGAGATCTCTAGAGATCACCTAGTCCAACTACTCTACTCCAGCAGGGACACCCAGAGCATGTGGCACAGGGTTTGGCGGGTTTGGAAGACCCTCCAGGCGGGTTTGGAAGACCTCCAGAGAAGGAGACTCCACAGCCTCCCTGGGCAGCCTGTTCCAGGGCTCTGGCACCCTCACAGGGAAGAAGTTCCTGCTCACATGCAGATGGAACTTCTTGTGTTTCAACTTACACCCATTGCCCCTTGTCCTGTCACTGGCCACCACTGAGAAGAGTTTGTTCCCTTCCTCCCAACATTCTTCCCTCAGGTATTTATACATATTGATCAGATCTCCTCTAAGTTTTCTTTTCTCCTGGCTAAACAGGCCCAACTCAGTCTCTCCTTGTACAATAGATGTTCCAGTCCCTTAATCATCTTTCTTCCTCTCCACTGGACCCTCTCTAGAAGGTCAATGACCTTGTACCAGGGAGCCCAGAACTGCCCCAATATTCCAGGTGCGGCCTCACCAGAGCTGAGGAGAGAGCCAGGATCCCCTCCCTTGAACTTCTGCTGACGCAACTGGCAACATTTCTCTTGATACAGCCAGGATCCCATTGGCCTTCTTGGCCAGGAGGGCACTGCTGACTCATGATTAACTTGGTATCAACCAGCACTCTCAGCGGAGCTGCTCTCCAGCAGGTCAACCCCTAATCGGTACTGGTGCCTTGGGTATTCCTCCTCAGGTGCAGGCCTCTGCACTTGTACTTATTGAACCTCATGAGGTTCCTCTCTGCCCAACTCTCCAGCCTGTCCAGGTCCCTCTGGATGGCAGCACAGCCCTCTGGAGTGTCGGCCACTACACCCAGCTTGGTGTCGTCCGCAAACTTGCTCAGGGTGACTCAGTGCCCTTGCCCAGGTCACTGATGATCAGGTTGAACAGCACTGGGCCCAGTACTGACCCCGGGGGACACCACTGGCCACAGGCCTCCAACTGGACTCGGTGATAAACCCCCATTTATCTGCATCCTCTGAGCTCTGCCATCCAGCAGTTCTCAATCCACTTCACTGTCACTCGTCCATTCCACAATTCTGGAGCTTACCTATGAGCCTGATGATTGGCTTGAGGCCTCAGAAGCCTCTCGTAGCCCAGCTGGAAAAGCCTTCAGGAATGGAAGGACTTGCTTTTCCTCAGCAAGGCTGCTCTGCATTTCAGTCAGCCTGTGGTTGGCAGATGCACAGGCCCATGTGCCTGCACGTGTGGCCCTACCGCCGCTTCCAGCCTTGCCTGGCCGCACGCTCCCAAGACGAGACTAGGATAACTGGAGGTGTGGGAGCTATTATGTGTGGGAGCACAGCATTTAAATACACTGCTTGCTCAGAGTTGCAGGCCTTGCCATGCTGCAGGTTTCAATAGGAAAACCCTGGGGTTTCATTCAGACTAGTGCACTTCTGTGACCACACCTGAGAAGAGTTTTGTGTTGCAAGTATGCTCCATCAGCCTGAGAAGGGAGCAGAGAGGCAGGGTGGCGTCTGGGTACCTGAAAATTAGGAATTTTGTAGGTGAAATCCAGACAACAATGAAGTTTGACCATTGATCTCAAGAACACAGGAATGTTTCTCCCCTGCAGTTGTTCTTGAAACACTCACAGATCATTCAAATCTCCCAAATGTGAAACAGATGAAATGTGAAAAGGAACATGCATGGGAAGCAGAGATCCAGCAAAAAGTTACTTTAAAATTGCACTGATTTCTGCTTCATAAGCCAAAAATTAAGCAGGATAGAAGTATTGCTGGAATTGTTTAGTATTACATTAATTGTTTCTTGTTTGCCTTTCAACTATTCAAATAATATCTTCATTCAGCATACCTCCAGACATTAGTCTTGCACATCATGTATAGTGGTAATATTAAGTTTATTTTTGCTGAGATATGCCTGTTTTAAAATTCACATAGCAGTGACAAAATTGGAGCAACTTTATGACATTTTGAAGCCTGTCAATCCATTTTAGCAAGACAACTTTGGAATTTTCATTTGAAAGCTGGCACAAATGAGGTATATAGCGGTATTATCAGTTATGCCTCTAATAAGCATTATTTTAACACATAGATATAAAGAAATCACCACCCTTACCACATATTTCCTCTGATATAATCTTTTTTGACTTGTGATAGGTAATACAGAGTAAGTATAAGTAGCAATAAACATAATGATACCAAATAACACAGTGAAATTTTATTGTAAAGGATTATTTTATCCTGTCTTGGCAGGTAAATAGAGCATATATGGCTCTAAGGCAGTCAAAATCTTCATGGTACCACTCCCAGAATACAAGGCATGACGAAGAACTCACGTTACGCACGTCTGCTAGACATTAAATACAGGAAAGGATGGGGGTCCTGTGCAGTGCTCAGCAGTGCATGTAGCGCCCAGGCAGCTTGCAGAGGAGTATTGGATGTTATGCCATGGCAAATTAAGAGGGATACACCTGCCTGTGTGCTCCGCAGGTCTGCTCCGGTGCTCGGCAGGGATGGTCCTGATGAGCGTCCCTGGTGATGGGCTCTGCAGCGGGAGAGCTGCTCCCCCATTGCCCGCGGGGCCTTGCAGCCCCCTCGGCTCCCGCTGGCCCTCCCTGCCCATAAAACGCTGCCTGCCTTATTATAGTGCAAAATAATTCAGCAGAAATAAAATAGAAGCAGAATGCTTCAGCCAGATGAAATTTAAATGGTATAAAATTGTGATTTGTGAAGCGAAACTGCTGAATGAGTAAAAAAAAAAAAAAAAGCATGAAAGATTTCATATCAGTTTTTCCATTTCAAAAGACTTGACTGTAGAATGACCCATCCAACATTCTTCGGGCTTCAATTAATTAAAAGCAGGGAGAAAGTTAGGATTTTGGCGCAGGATAAATACTCTAGACTTGAACAGAAGATGTTGCTTTAATGACCTGGACACTATCCAGGAAGTATGCAAAGGCTAGCAGGCACTTCTGACAGCTAATATATCTGATAAAAAAGAGCATTCTGGCCAATTAAAAAACTGGGGTAGAAATAATGGTTTGTCACCAAGTGTGTAACTGAGGCCAATTGGTCCAGATTAACCAATGGGTTATCCTTTGTAAGTGAATTTAAAGGTCATAATGAGCTGTCTTGGTGAGTAAAAGATAAAAATGTTAAATTAATATGGTGGCAAAAGATTTTCAAATGTGAGACGTGGAGATAAAAATTAGATTTGCAAATCATGCAAAATCACCTGGAGTGGACTAAGCAAATTGCTCTTATGGCAGAAGGTCATTAAAAAAAAAGTGCGAATAAAAGTATGAATTTCCATGCACTGTAGGAGCAGAAGGTTTCTTAAAGTATTCGCAGGCAAATGTTCTCCTGAAGGACCTTATTATTAACTAACAGCTGGAAACATATACACGTATGCAAAACAAAGCATGTGCTCTTGGGAGGGGTGAGGTGGACAATTTCAGGGCAATTTGGTTTCCTCCTTCCACAATAAAACATCTGGTCACTTTGTCAACATCTGACCTATGTCAACCCTAAATGACCACAAAGAGATTATCGCTAATCTTACTGTTACAGAGCAGACTGTCCTGGGAATGATTGAGGAGGAGCACGTTTTTGTTAAAATCTTCCATTGTGAAGAGAGTTAGAGCTTCATACCCTGTACAAAGTCACAGTCTTCAGAACCCCCACAAGATCTGCTAGGAACACTAAGATATCTTCAGGAATGGGACTTCTGTGTCGCTTTTCTTGGCTATCCAAGTCTGAAGCCTAATGCCTCTCTGACAACAAATTCACAAAGGTTGTGTTGCCCGAGTAGCCTGAGCTGGAATTAGGCATATTGGGAAAGCTAGTTGAATCCCAAAGTCTGCAGCTTTGCAAGCAGAATTCACCTGGAGGGTAATTTCTATTCCTCCCAGCCTTTCTCTTGATGACCTTCTTACTCAGTCCCATGCTTTTCTCACATATGGATATGGTTGTGGAGAGGCCTGTGGACAGAAGTGGGAGGAAAGGACATTTCCTTGTCTGTCCATAAGAAACTGTTAAGTTCACAGGTTTCCTTTTGTAGATCCCCAGAATACAACCAGCTTTCTCTTTTATATTATGAATCATAATCGACTAACCTACGCTTGCACTCCTGTCCAGAAAATCCTACTGTGCTATTAATATTGAAGAGCATCTACCTGTCCACCAGGCACTTCTGATTTCATGAGAGCCACAACAGGCAGTACTATGGCAACTGCACTCAACTGGCTCTGTTTGCTACTTCTTCAGAGATAAGATTTGCAAAATGCAACAATAAATATCTTCAATGATGTCGCTTGTTTTTACAAGTGCATACAATGTGCAGGTCTCACACAGGAACTACTGTGCTAGAAATGGAGAAGCATATGAAATTCAAAGTCCAGGCGGTGCTTCAGAGGGGTCTATTGGTGTTTGGGGCTATCCAGCTCCAACCTCTGGTGTTTTCTCCTACAATAGGAGAAAAACATAAAGAGACTAGGAGCTCTGAAGAGGGTGGCTGCTGCCTACTGCTTCTTCTGAGTCATTCTTTCAATGACTCAGAAGGCAAAGAGCTTGGGAAGGAGACTGCCTGCCACCCGCCTCTGCCATCCACTCTGCCTGGGTCCAGGGTGCTGGAGGCGGGAGTATGGAGACAGTTTCCTTTCCTGGTCTTCCAGGGCGGTTGGAGAGAGGAAGAGCAGCACTGACAGCTCCAGGACACAACCCAAGAGTCAGAGCCATTAGAGGCTGCAGCTGCCTGCTCCTTCTCTTCCAGCACCATCTTGTTCAAATACTTGCATTTTATCAGCCTTCCTACAGCTAAGGGTCTGACCGTGTGTAAACTGTGGTTCTGGCAGGATGTGGGTGTTTTTGAAACCATGGAAAACCACAAGGGTCTTGAGGGTCTCAATTCTGTTAAAAAGCACAGAACTCAGTTCTTACGTACAGCACTGAAGCACTGATGCCAGGCCTTCAAATTGCACATCTTCAGGAATGGGTTATTAGAGACATATAACCAGTGATCATAAACTGCATTTATTTTACTTTATATGAGTGTCTAAAATATTGAAAACACACATAAAGTAGCTATTTATTTCTCTGAGAAGCCTTTAAAATGTCTGTTCTTTCATGGATTGCCTGTATGAGTGAATGAACATAAACCACTAAACATCTGACTCTGAGCCAAGTTTTCAATGGTTATTAAAAAAGATGTACGCATACCTACAAAAGAGCACATTGTCACATGAGGAAAAGGCATGCAAATGAAGATATCCAAGTACAATGGCCATAAAGCATTGATGAAAGGTATTTTATTGACACCGAAATAACCTTGTTGAATTGCAGATTTTGGCTTCATTTCCTTTTTTGTAACCATCACAAAAGCAAAGAAAGGATATGATTTCCTGGAATCAGGTTTGTCTTATCTGTTAATATATAGTCCCAAGCTTTACATTGGCTGAATATATTTGTATGTCCTTGGTTGGCATAATTTGGGACAAAGAGGAGGAGATATCTTGATTTTTCAGGGAGAAGTAGCTATGTGGAGAAAAAAATCTGGGGAAGTATTCTGACATTTTCTTAAAGAAATGTAGAAATGAATAATTTCTAGTTGGAGCATTAGCAGATTGCTTTTCTAGTCGAAGGAACTGCAGTACTGAAACTTCTAGTACATGATTTTCTACAGGGAGACTGACTACCTTACAGGCTTTCGTAGGAAGCGAGACAGACAAGCTAAAGTTAGCTTGCATGTGAGATTCCTCAGGATGAGTGAACTTCAGAAACACTGAGTGATGCATGAGCTTAATTCCCGTTTTTGAAAGTGGCTGAGGAGCCTGGGCCAAGACTGAACTCAGAAACACGCGATGTCTACGAGGCCTGTGGGAGCGCGGTGCAGAGCACCCCGCCGACGGCGCCAGCGCCGGCTGTGGCTGCACCTGCGTCAGTCTGCCGCTGTCTGGTTGTGTCTACACGGCTGTATCTCAGCTTGTAAGCACCTCTGGTACTACTGGTTAGGCTGTTTTCAAGACTGCACCCACGTGGTGCCATCTAGGGGGGCTTCTGCGCTGTACGTAGGTGCCCTGAGTCCCATGGACTCTCAATTCAGTGTAGGCTCCTACATCACTTAGTCACTTAGGAAGCTCCTGGAACTTTTACTCCAAGTCTTTGTGCTGATACTCTGAGAAACTGAGGGAGTGGATGGAAGTACCAATGCAAATAAAAACAGATGTTTTATATTTATATTTAACATTTGCAATTTCAGTGGAACTACTGTTCAGTTTAGAGACAGTACTGCCCATACAAATGCTGGAGTGGGAAGCATCCCATCTGAAATGCTAGAGTGGGATGCATCCCATCCTAAACCCACAGAGTTGGCAGAATCTCCTCTTGAAGTCACAATATTTCTTTCATGAGATGCAAAACATGGGGAAATAAAACTCTGTCAAACTTTTCCTCCACTCTCAATGAGTAACATGTGAAAAGGGAGCGGGGGAAGAAATGAAACCACAACTCCACACAACAAGAAGCACAGTCTTCTTGACCCAGCTGACTTCACTAGTTGGTTCCTTGTCTTCTTCCCTTTCCAGAGCTGTCATTGCATCTCGGGTCCTGTAAGCAGCTCAGTCTCATTAAAAGCAGTGTGGTGAAACTAGCCACATCATTATACTCACTCAGACGGAGTTCTTGTAGCCAGCACTTACTGTTCATAATAACTGCCACTTAGGATTTGTGAACCCCCCTCTTGGCACCTCTGCAATTTTTTTCTTTTTTTTGTCTTAGTTAGAAATTTACATGTCTTCAGAACAACTAAAATTCACAGGAACAAACTAATTAATGGATTCTGGTTTTGACAGCTACAAGAAGACAGATGAGAAAGCAACATGCTTCTGGCAGCGTGTTATCAATTGGGAGGCACCAGTGCATTGCCTCTACGTGGTACAGTGAGCTGGAACCGACACTGACAGATGACACAGCCCTTGACAGTGAAGCCTGTACGAGCTGACAGCTCCACTCGCACTCCGGCAGGTCCACATTCGGCACTGGAACTGAACCAGCTTGATTTGCAGGATACGCGCTTGCTTTTTTATCTTCCCGCTGCATGTACGGCGCGTAGGATGAATAACATTTTCGGGTTATTTACATTGCACAGTGGATCCTGGGACCTGCGTCAAGTGTAATGAGCAGCATGATTTTACTATGTGAGTGGGAAAGGTAAATTTAAACTATTAACAAATATCATTTTATTCAGGCCTGAGCTTTGTTCTTCACCTTTGCAGGAAGGTGGCTCCACAGTCAGTGGTGCTAATGGAGCTTGGTGTCCTATGGAGCTTGGTGTCCTATGGACTGGCTGATCAGTATCTCCAGTGTCTATTACAGAGGATGCTCTGAGCAAACTGGTGCCAAGCTGGGGTCCTCATCATGTCTTTCTGCCTTGGATTATCCAGAGTCCAAGAACTCATCTGCCTGACTTCCAGGTGGATACTAATTGGGTTTCTCTCCTTTGGGCAGTCACCTCTTTTCACAAATCTTGTAGGAACTTAATGTCTTTGTGCCCTTTCACCCTGCACCAAATTTGGCTAAAACTGGCCAAGGGTTTAAGATGTGCAGATGATGTCATGGGATGGAGAGAGGCATTGGATGCACATGCACATACAGGACGTGACAACATAAGCCTAAGACTGAATTTAGTCTGAGTGCAGAGGCCCTGGCAGCCTTATCTAACTCTTCCCTAAGGGCACAGGGAAGCTA
>JAUBOD010000895.1:2251381-2264585 GCA_032353885.1 Nothura maculosa | reverse complement strand
GTTGGTAAATCTAACAGTTTACATCATGCAGGTATAGAGTGGCTGCTAAATATGGGACAGCTCCATGTAAGAAGATCGTGAATATGATATAGCCCTTCTGTGTCCTGAAAACAACATTCAGTTATAAATGTCTTCCCCATTGTTAATTGAAAACCCTAGTAAACAGACTTATTTTCAATTTGGCTTTTTCTAATTATATCTGTTTGTTTATTTGTTTTGCTCTGTGGTTTGGCCTAGGCAACGTGAAGCATGTTTATCTCTAAACATATTTTGGAGTGATTTTTTTTCAGATGATCTTATTTGCAAATCAAGATCATCTTGTATTTAAATGAATCTACATATAAACAAACATATTTTCTCTTACCAGATGTAAAATGCTTTCTCTGGGGACTTTGGCTTCTGATAGTTGGATTCTGAAGATTTACTTTTTTGCTTGGCTCACTGGAAGATGGTTAATGGTGCTGAATCCTTCAGGAGTCTGGCAGTCACAACATCATGAGTGAACACTATCATGGACAACTTCATAGGGTAAAGAAAAGTTTTTGTCAGCCTGTTTTGGTCTAGAGTTCATAAATGAAAAGGAGCAGGCTGAGTGGCTGAGTTTTTTGGGTTCAAATTAGCTCCAAAACTTACTCTCCTTTTTTTTTTTCTCTTAAGATCATTCACAGGTTATGAGTACAATTTAGAGGAAAAAAAAACCCAGAATTATTTGGATTAGGGCTTCAACTCTAACCATTGTCTAACCCTTTGAAAGCTACCTTTATTGGCAGCTTATAGAATATGGGTATCCTATACACAGGAGGGATGTACTTGAGCAAGCTTTAAGTGAGCTAAGTTGGGTGCTGGAAGCTGTTTTGCTCCAGAATATGTGCACTGAGCCTGCGCCTGTTGTGCAGCCTTGGGCTCAGCTCTCTGCTGCTGCAGCCTGGCAGCTGCCCAAGCAGTTTGTTCAGAGCAGTTTTAGTTTAGGTATTTCCAAAGTAAACTGCACAGAGGTTTAACTCTACCTTCAGGTACCCCTCGGTAGTTCTCCATTGCAAGGGCCAGATTTCAGTTCATACTTGATTTCATTTTCATGAGTCAGTGCAGGATATTTTTTTTATTTCCCTCAATAAACTCCTGCAAGTAATAAACAACTGTTAGTATTATGGGTGCTATAGAGTTAGTTTTGGATAGTAATTTTTTTCAGACTTCTCGTATTTTTTTAACAAGTGGGAAGCCCCATTTTGTAGCCTCCAACTGAGTAACTGTCTTGAAATGCAAGATTTTATTAATGTTTTGGTATCAGTACCTTGTTTAAAAGTTACTCTTTGTAATATTATTTTATTTGTTTTCTACGGGTATTTTATCTACCCTGTTTATTCCTTCTGTTTTTTCAGCTCCTTCTTGAAGCCCCACAAGCAGTTAATGCACCTTCGAAAGGACTCCTGACCTTTTGCAGCTCCGTAACTCGTATCTAGATGTCACCCGTGTTTCCCATGTTAACAGCCCTGAGCATGTTTTACTACATGTGCCTTCGGCGCCGAGCTAGGACAGCCACAAGGGGAGAAATGAACAGCCGCAGAGCCCTCGAGTCCAACACCAGAGCCTTACCTATCAACGTGGAAATCGTGCAGTACGCCAAAGAAGTGCTGGATTTCAGCTCTCACTATGGAAGCGAAAACAGCATGTCCTACACCATGTGGAATTTAGCGGGTATTCCCAACGTGTACCCCAGCTCCGGGGACTTCACGCAGACCGCCGTGTTCCGCACGTACGGCACGTGGTGGGAGCGCTGCCCCAGCGCTCGCTCGCCCTTCCAGAGGACGCCGCCCGCCTTCTGCAGCCAGGACTACGTGGAGCTGGCCTTCGAGGAGCCCGTGTACCCCACGGCCGTGCACATTCTGGAGACCTACCACCCCGGCGCTGTCGTCAGGATTTTGGCTTGCTCTGCAAATCCCTACTCGCAGAACCCACCCGCTGAAGTAAGGTAATTTTCCTTTCTTCTACGTTCTCCTCTAATAGCTCAAATAATCCTGCTTAGCAAATAGGACTTTTTAGTGTTTCTGGGTTTTGTAACCTGACCCGCTAACACTGTCTTTTTCTGCCTGCGTTCAAAACAGTGGTGGCATGTGTCTTAACAGCATTATTATATGAATTAATGTAGACCCTAATATCAGGTTTCATTTTGGTAATGATAGGTCTTCTGCTGGAACTTTGATGAGCAATAATTATTTTTGCACAAAAATCAACTGTGAAATTACAGCTCTACTGAATTCTTTTCTAGTAAGCAAAGCAAATTGTATGGAGGAGCCTGACATTTTGTGCTTGCTGTGTTGTAATTCTTTCAGTAGCCTTAACCTTTTTTCCCTATATGCTTTAGGAGGCTGTGTGTATAATAGAATCAGATGCTGTATCTGTTTGTATGGAAATTGGGCCAAAACCAGGAGCACAGTCAGACAAAAAATGGTAGCATTTGTCTGAGTCAAAGTGTACAAACAGCACGTGACTTTACATTTCTTTGATGAAGATGCAGATTCAGTTCTATCCTATTCTGTATCCTATGAACACCTGATAGAACTTGTGGGAGGACAACAAAAAGAAGGACCAGGTGAATGGGAAGAGAATTAAAAAAGAAAAAAGACATTGTGGATGAGGTGTAAAGGTTTCAGTGGGGAGCTATAGAATTAGAAATGAAAAGGGAAGGAAAACAGGTAAAAGTACAGATTGGGGTGGAAAATTTGGAAAAAAAAAATATGTAGTGCTCAGCATATGTCAAAGAGAAGAAATTATATAAAACTCACAAAGAAAAGGAAGGCTATTAGAAAAAAGAACAGTTATATATATATATATATACACATATATATTTTAGATGCGACCTAAGGAAAGTAAAAGGCCAGCAAAAATGGTCACCTTTAAAGTACATGCTTTGGAGGAAGGGCAGTACAAGCATGTGTTGGCTTAAGTGCTGGATTTTTTCCTCCTGATCTTTTCCAGATACTGCTGAAAAATATATTTCTAGGACTAACTATAATTTTACCTCTTTGATTCTGTGGCATGAGTTGAGGTGAAGATTGTTTTGGTAATTCTGTTTATATTGCTGTAGTACAGAACAGTTAGATAGTGAGTGCACTGCTGTGCAGTTCAAAGATATAATTCTGAGTAATAAGATATTGCTGTTACATTAAAACATTTTAAAGGTTTTAGTTGTTGGTTCATACAAAAAAAAAGAGTAAAGATGCAACAGATTAAAAAAAAAAAACAAAGTGGTTGAGTAAGATACAGTTTAAAAATACTCAAAAACCTAAGAAGGTAAAAGAAGAAACTATTGGTGCACCATTACAGCATATACAACATGAATACAACTTTTTTAATAGTTTCTCTTGGAGAGTGATGAGAGTGAGAGCCCAGACTCTTGCTTTAGAAGAGGGGCAGAAGCTCCTTTAGGACCTTGCTCTTTGTAGGCAGAGGTCTGTTCTCCCATTGTAAACAGTGTTTTTGGTGAGAGGGACGTTGGTCCTCTTGGCACCCCTCAGAACCAGGGGTTTCTCTTGGGTCTTCACTACTTGCTGGTCATGGTGAAACCCCTGGAGTTGTTCGTGTTTGAGCTTCTCAGTCCCTTGCTTTCAATTCCAAAAGTCCTCTGAGATGACAACTAAGAATTACTTTTCTGGGCAGATGGAAATAGTGTTGCTAACCTCAGGGGAATCTGTGTTTAATTAGTGTTTGGAACTGGAACATCTGTATCATTTTATTTCCTTAAAAAAGGCCAAGTCTGGTTACTCCAAGGAAGGCCACACATTGTTTTCCTCTCTTGACTCTTAAATCAGCAGATACCTCAATACCTGGAAGTGCTACTTTGATTTTTCTTCTAGCTCTTGATGTATTCTTTCCCAGCTGCACTGTAGAAAGGGCAGATCTTCATGAGGGTTTTTTTCTCACTCACCTTGTTAGCAGCTCTTTCTTTTTATACAAAAAGAAGGCCAAATTGATCTTTCCTACTTATTTTAGGAATATCAATGTCTTGTGAGGAGCCTGTGGATTGCTTAAATCTGTTGCAAGAGGAAGAAGTCCACTGAGACTTGTTTAAATGTCATGCTTAGCGGCTTGCAGTAGTCCAGCTGCATAATTTCTTTGTGTTTTCTCAGTATTTAGAACTTCAGCTTATCCCTGGCTTTGCTCTGGGCAGAAATTTGCAGGAGGCCTTGTAAGGGCTGTGCATGCCACAGTCCTTTTTCAAGAGGTGTTCACATAGGAAAATGGGTCTCACCAGCAAGGATGTCCCCATGTCCATTGGATCCTGCTGTTGGTGCAGTTTTTGGCACCTTCTCAGCAGCTTTATTCAGGGACCTTTTAGACGTGGGATCTGTACTTTGTGGAGTAAAAGTGGTGGTGGGGAAAAACATTCATTTATTTTTCAGATCAGGGTGTAATTGTGCATAGCTAATCCTAATGCTTGAAACATGAGAGGGAATTTCAAGTCTCCTCGTTCTGGCTTAGCCACAACTTCAGCAGCTTGAGGATTCTCCAGCCTCTCAAATTTTCTGCTTTTCTGAACCCAGAAAATGGTCATCGCTGTCCTCTGCTTAAAGCAGTGTTTGAAAACCATAAATGTCTGAGGAGCTTCTCTCTTTACTTCTGGAGACCTTTTTTGTTCTTGCTTAGTGCCCCACAAGTCTCGTTTGGTGAGAAATATTTTGGTAGCTTTTAAAAGAATATTAATGTATTTTATACATATTTTAGTGTATACTGTATTTAGTATACACATTTTAATAGTGGCCAGCTGCAGGACAAGGGGCAGTGGATACAAGTTGAAACCCAGGCAGTTCCATCTCCACGTGAGGAGGAACTTCTTCCCTGTGAGGGTGCCAGAGCCCTGGCACAGCCTGCCCAGGGAGGCTGTGGAGTCTCCTTCTTTGGAGGTCTCCAAACCTGCCTGGATGCCGCCCTGTGCCCGTGCTCTGGGTGTCCCTGCTGGAGCAGGGGGTTGGACTGGATGATCTCTGGAGGTCCCTTGGAACCTCAGCTATATGTGTGTGTATGTTAGTATGTACATTTTTCTTGAGAGAAACATCTGAGCTTTACATGCCTAGTGCTTGGTGACAAAGGTGGCTCAGGGTCTTCAGCCAGTGCAGGAGACGGAGTCCCTCGCAGGCACGAGGGGGCTACTGCTGCTGCTGGCAGAGGCTTCAGCTGGACCTGGACGGCTGGTCCAGAGAGTCCTGTTTCTGGGACTGTGCTAGACTGCTAGATAAGATGCAGCTACGTCCTGTAGGTCAAAATGTTCTCTTTTTTCCTTTTTTTTCCTCCTTCCCTTCCCTTCTTTGATTCTCTTCTCTCTTGCCCTGTAAAAACGTGTCTTCTCAACGGTTCCTTTCTGCTTTCTATACCAGCCAATTTGGAAACATTTGGATTCTCCCAACGCTCTCTGCTAGTGGCTGTCAGATAGGAAGAGTATTTTGGGTGGAAATGGAAAACTTAAAATAAAAAATAACGGTTTCTGGAGTTTTCCAACCTTCTCATTTCACTTTTTGATTTAAATATAAAAGTGAGTCCTGGTTTTCTTCCTTCTGTAACTTAATTGACATTTTCTCCTATCTCATATATTATGGTGCCATCACGTATTTGTGTTCTGTTCTTGGGGCTCAAAATGTTTCCTAGCTGCTCTGGCAGGTGTGCTAGCGCTTGGGCTGGTGTTGTTCCCGCAGTGCTTTTCCTTGCTGCTGGAATGATTACTGCTGTAGTGGCTTAGGGGTTGCTCCATGTTTTTGTTGTTGTTTTCTGCTCGCTCTTTTCCACAGCTAGGCCCTACCCAGCACTAGGTTGTTTTCTGCAGGTCGGGTGTCACAGTCGTATGACCGGCTGGGAGCCGTTCCAGAGCTCTGGGGGCAGCTCTCTGCCTTGTGCATTCCTGGGGTTTATTTCTATTTAATGTCTTGATGTCACTTGGAGGTTGGCTATATGCAAAAGTCTCTTTTGAGCAAAGCTCCAATTTTGATTTCAAATGCACAGATAAATAATTACCTTAATATTTGTGACTCTCTTTGCTGCAGCAAAGACTTTCAGAAACTCTTGAAGGCAGAAGCTGTTGCAAACAGCAAAGCTGGCTAAGGATGGCAAAGCAGAAGGTTTCTTCTCTTTCTGTTAGGAAGCTCATTGGATTTGGGCAGTAGACTCTTTCTTAAAATCTAATTTGAGTGGAAATGTCATGAATTTCTTCCCAGACAGACAGATAATGTTCAAAAAGTTTAATAGATGATCTCTCATTCTGAGCAAGCCAGAAAAGCAGGGTCCTGGCTGTAAGGTAGCAGAAGCCGCGTTCTTGCAGACCCAGAGGCGTCCCAAGGGCTTGGGCGTTGCTTTCCCCTCCGGAGCTGCTGCCTTCCTCTTCCCCTTCCTCCTCTTCCCCATATGAATCCTAGATGAAGGCACCCCAAATCCTCTCAGCTCATTGGAGGTGCAAGGCACCTTCAGGGCTGTGTCACCAAAATGTAACGTGTAACTTTGTCTCTGTCCATGGGCATCCACATTCATAACTGCTTTGGACATCTCCAGGGAAATGCAGCCTTCTCTTACCCAGATGACTGTCGTAGAAGAGGGAGTTTCTCAGGGCAGTGTCATTTTCAAGAAACTTGTGAAAAGCTCAGTTGGATAAAGCAATTATTTGAAATACAATTTTTTTATTTTAAATGCCCTTAGAGCATTCCCAGAGTCCTGTCTGCTCTCTGTATTTCAGAGCCCACCTCTCCAAGCAGGAATGCAAATCCGTGCCTTGTTCCCGCAGAGCAGGCAGCTGAGGAAGGAGCAGTGCTCATCTCTGCTCGTGCTCTCACCTTCCCCTGGCCAGACTCCTGCCCTTGGCATTGCCAGCCTCCCAGGTGCTGCCGCGCTTCCCAGCTTGCAGGGAACCTCAGGGCTGGAGCAGCCCTGGCTCCTTAGCAGGCGGGAAGCATTTTCTCCTGGGTGGCCTAAAGCTTGTTTTGTTGTTCCCCGCACTCCTTCCCTTCTGTCTGTTAATTCAGCTGCTGCTTTCTTGGGGTAGGACATTCATTTATTCATGGTGCTCGAGTAGCACCTACTCTATTACTCACTCTCTAGCCTCATCTCAATTTTGTAATGCAGTAAGTCTTTTCAGTACATAGCAGGCAAAGCTTAATCTCGTCTCACAGGAGAGAAATCTGATTACTTTTCCTGGGAGTCACATCTCAGAAGAATCTTTCTTTTTATATATATCTATTCCTCAGAAGTAACGAGGTCTGTTCAGGCACCGTCTTAGCCGTTGCCTTTGAACATCAAAGCTTCTCAATAATGTTAGGTCAACAAAAAATAGGCATTAAGTAGATGCTCTGATTTAACACAAACCTTGCAAATACGCCTCAAGCAAAAAAATCACTGTATGTAGTTCCTGCCTGCAGGCTGATGGAAGGAGAATGGAAGGGTTTGGGTTGGTTGGTTTTAGTTTGTTTTTGTGTAGGTGTGGGGAGTTTTTGGTATCAGAAATTGGAGTATATGAGTCCCCAGTTATTTTAATAAAGTAATGAGAAATACGGTGGGAAAGCTGCAGCCATTGCAGCTGAATGGGACACGACTTAAATCCTCACTTTGTTCAGCGCTGCAGAGGGTGAGAGGTTCTGCCTCCCCTTGGCAAGGCCGAGCTCGCCAGCGCTGCCAGGGAGAGCTTCTCATGGAGCCCTTCGCTTCGCAGCAGCCTGGAGCTGTTCCTGTGCGGGCGCCAGGCCTGGACAAACAGCTTCCTACCTGCACTCATTAGGTTCTTAAGGAAACTGATTTTAGTACCTGGTCTCAACCCAGAGCTGGTTGATAAAAGAGCTTTCCTCAGAAGGCTTTTAAAACAACTGACTGTGAAGAAAAAAAAAAGCTTCAGAACAAAAGAAACTCAGTTCTTAGAGGAGTCTCTTGGAAAGTTTGACTTTTGATCTATTTCCAGCTGCATATTCTTCACTCAGTTGAGATTGCCTGCAGTCTGTTGAATTGTCCAAGTACTGATGCTGCCTGAAGAGCCCAGCTGTAGCAGTGAGTGCTTGAGGAAGATGTCTGTGCCAGGGCAGAATATACCAGCCCTGGCTCAAAGAGCAATTATTCTGGCCTGGTGTGTGTGCAGTGTCACCAAGGGAGAGAAGAACATCCAAAGCAATGTGGTAGAGTTGTTTTCCTCCTCTCTCCACTTGCACCAACATCTCGCTCCTTTAGTCAGATTTGTGGGCTGTTGGAATCAAACAGTACGGAGGAGAGTGGAGAACAGGCAAGAGCCTTGTTCTTTGTCAGCAGTTGGTGTGTAATGTGGAGCTTCAAGAGGCTGTAAAAAGCCCTACTAGATGACTTGATTGTTCTCTGGTTTAATAAAAAGCCTGGGAATTGGAGGCACTGCTTTCTGTAGAAGTGATTTCTTTACAATGTGATAAACCTAGACCTCCTGATGCAATTTTTTCCAGAGTTGTATTGCTGACAGGTAACCCCCTCTGCAGGGCACTGAAGGGGAGAAGTTAGTGACTGAGACACCTTTGGTTGAAAGTTGATGGCCCAGTAGGTGCTAAATGAGTGGGAAAAAATAGCCTTGACTTTCCCTTCGGGTAATTTGAGTGGGCATAAGGTAGCGTATAAGCAAAATGTCAAATGGTGGTCTGGATGTGTTCAAGAAAATGGTCATTTACTGCTCTAATATGAAGTATTTGCTGAGGGAATTAACCTGGGCAAGAGGGTATGAAGGTGGGAACTGCCTCTGTTTCTCTGTGCCATGAATTGGCAGCCTTTACTAAGTGAATGAAGGCTTTTTCCCCTCTTACTGATAAATCTCTCTGGTAAAAGCTGTTAATCTTAGGGCAGAGTTGTCATGTTTCTCACAATTGTGCTGGCTCACATGGCACGTGTTCCCCTCTCCTGGATGTTAACTTTTAGTTCCTGACGTTTCTTTTTCCTCTGACAAAAGACTTCTGCAAGGCCCCATTCTCCTGGGAGGTATGTGGAGAGTGGCGTGATGCAGGATAGGGAAATTCATCTGTGCATTCCTGAGAATGTCCATTGTGAAATGGAGCTTTTGGCCCATATGGATCATATTTTCCTATTCTTGAAGCATTAGCAAGCATCAAACTTCTAAGCCTTAATTGTACAAGGTGTATTCTGGTCTGATGGAAGCCCTGCATTTTCCTGTGTTTTGCTTTCTGCAGTGATGGGCAAACTTAAGACATTTGTTCCTGGAGAATATAAAGTGTTGTTTATATATACATTTATACACACTCTGTAGTAAACATCTGTATTAAATACTGTTTGCAAGTTCATTATAGTGGTAGCTGTCATGAAGAGCAGGGATATTGAGATAGTTTCAGATGTATGTGGCCTTGTTTAGGACAGCAGACTGAAAGAAGTCTTTGAAGTTGAGACCAGATTTTAGATGGGGGGAAAAATCTAGGTTTTGTGAGGAGAATGCAGAGATTGCTGTAAGTGTATTCACAGAAACACAAACTGGTTAACGTTGGAAGGGACCTCTAGAGACCATCCAGTCCAACCCCCTGCTCCAACAGGGACACCCAGAGCACGGGGCACAGGGCGGCATCCAGGCAGGTTGGGAAGATCCCCAGGGCAGGAGACTCCGCAGCCTCCCTGGGCAGCCTGTGCCAGGGCTCTGGCACCCTCACAGGGAAGAAGTTCTTCACATGGAGATGGAACTGCCTGGGTTTCAATTTACACCCATTGCAAGTGTTGTATTGCTGAAGGGGGAGCAGCAGTGACTGCAGGAGGTTTCTTCTTCCTTTCTTATTTTTAATTATTATTATATTTTAGGCTTGAGTGTGAAGCAGAAGGGAGAAGACAAGAATATTGGCCTCTGACGGACCTCTCAAATCCCTTCATTGCTTTCAAAGCCAACCTCCCTCTAAGGAGCAAGCTTTTGTTTTCAGGCCTTTTGAGGAGTTTGGGAGCGCTCAAGACGTGATGAGTGTCTGGCCGCGTTCTCCCCGTTCCTCGGTTGGCCGCAGGTCTGGCCGACCCCCGCAGGAGGGGACGGAGCTCAGTGCACGAGTGGGGCTGTGGGGAGCTCTGCACGGCCTGAGCCGCTGCTGCCGCAGCCACCGCTCGCAGCTTCCGGGGAGCTCCTGGTGTTCTGCTCCAAAACGAGCCTCTTAAAAGGGACTTCAAGATTCTATTATCTCCTGGCTTTCTGATTTTCTCCTTTTTTTTAATCCATAACCTTGTATTAATAACATAATGTGACAGTGAATAACTTTTTTAAAGTATATTTTTGCTTACCTGGGCAGAAAGGCAAGCTTAAGTTTAGGTGATTTTTCTTTTAAAGCATTTTGTTAATGTTGCAGTTTGAACAGCTTTGATGTGTGTGAGAGCTATGATTGCTGTATTGATTATTTTTTATTATTATTATTTTGTGTGTGTGTGCGCATGGAATCCTTGTGTGGACATTGAGAGATCAGCACACCGTATTTGCATTAGCTGATATATTATCATTATGAGGGTATCTATAATTATTTAAAGATTGCTTTAACTGTGAATTAATAAAAACAATTGATATGTGTATAACAGTAATGAAACTTGCCTGGTTATGAGCATACAGCTTGCTGTTTAGTGCTGTGCTATTTAGTAATGCAGAGAAAATATGCGCTAAGGCTGTGGGAGAGTGTGAGCGGTTAAGTTCTTCCATATTTACCAAATCTAGGGGAAAATCCAATAAATTGTTTTATTTTTTCAGTGGTGTTTCTCATTTGCTAAATATTTCTGACGTAAGAGTGCTCCTGCTACATTCCTACGATGCATTAGTAACTTTGATCTTAATCTCTATATGGCCTGTACAATTTTTTTCCGCAGGTGGGAAATTCTTTGGTCTGAGGCACCCACAAAGGTGAACGGTCCCCAGGCTCGGCAGTTCACACCTTGTATCAAACAGATAAACTTTCCCACCAACTTAATCCGCCTGGAAGTCAACAGTTCTCTCCTGGACTATTACACTGAATTAGATGCAGTAGTACTGCATGGTGTGAAAGAGAGGCCTATGCTCTCCCTTAAGACTTCAATGATTGATATGAATGATATTGATGAGGATGAGGAGGACGAGAAGTATGGCTGTGGAATGGACACTCTTAATAAACAGTTCAGCGTTGTTACCCTCAGGGAGTGGCCAACTAATGGATATTTTGATAAACTGCCTTATGAGGTAAGCAGGAAATATTTATACTGAACATAGTTCTCTTAAGCATTAAGAGTGCAAGGGTGTTGTACAGAGTGCTACTGATCAACACTTCAGTTTTTCTCCAAGTGCAGAGTTCCTTGCACTCTTTTGTGGGTCTTCTACATTGATTGTAGAGCTATATCTGAGTTGTTATAACTTGTTAACTTGTCTTCTTTCATGGATGGATATCAATAAGTCATTTGGCTATTGATAAGTCTTGCATTTCTGTTTCTCAGTAACCCATCCACTTGTTACCCTCCCCGTCCCCCTTTTAATGCTGATTGCTCTTGCCTCTAATTTCAAGCTTTTGAACTTCAAATTTTCTGACAGTTTTACTGTAGTGTATGTTTGTATTCCTCATACATGACAAAGACAAAAAGATACACAAAACAGAAGAGAAAAGATGGGATCAAAATCTGGAGGTATAATAGGCAAAATGTTTCTTTTTCCATTACTTCTCTTGCAAAGCCCTAGGTTTGTTCTTGAAAATACTATGTAATTTTCATGCTATTATAAAATTATCTTGTATCCAGCTAAATCCACTGAATTCTATCCCCTAAAGCCCAGGGCGAGCCAAAAAGGAGCATAGCTTTGCTCTCTGAACTGTTTTAGTGCCCTTGTAGTAATTATGGAATAAAACATAGCAGGAAATAGTTGTGATCTATTGTCCTGTGGAGGAGTTACAGGTATGTTTAAGGGCAGTGTAGGTGGATATTCTCCTTGCTGCAGGTTCCAGGATAAAGAGGTGGGCTCAGCATGGGCTCAGCCTGGTCACTGAATAGCGGGTGGAGGTCTCTGAATGCCCCAGGTCCGCACCAGGCAGCGTTGGGCCCTGCTCTGCTCTGTTGTTACCTGTGAAAGGATTTGGTTGCACTTGTAGAAAGGAAAGAGACATGGCGAATGTAAACCCTTTGGGGGAAAATAGTGAGTGTCATCATCTTTTTCAGGTCTTTGAAGATCATCCTTTTTGTATTAGGACCCTCAGGCTGCTGCTATCAGTGTGTTCTAATGTTGGATCCATGTTGAGTGTGTGTTGGCTCTTATCCCTATGGAGTTTGCTTTTACAGTTCCTGCAGTAGAATAGTAACTGAGGATCCTGACTTCATCCAGAATTAACTCGCCCTCCCTCCCACCACAGAGTTGATATAGAAGTTGTATATGTTATTGTTGGTGCTTATATACCAATACTCAACTAAAAGAGTAGCATATGTGAATGCACAGCTGTCCTCAAAATCTTAACAGTCTAATTGTTTGCAAGGTTTGCTTCCTGCCTTTTTTTGTCTGCATGTCCCTTGTCCTTTAAGTTTTAAGTTCTGTTTTTTAGATACTTGTGTGTGTATCTATTTATATATACGTTTAAAGCTCCAGAATGTGTGTTGTTTCCCATGGAAATGGGGGAAAATACTTCTAATGGTTAAATTTTTTTTGGTCTATTGAACTCTTTTTAGGGTAACTGGTGTTAATGTTATACTCTGTTTTTCTCTTTAAAATTGCTTTCTAACCTTTTTTTTTTGCCTGATTTATAAGAGAATGTGAAACAGTAATGTTGGTTGCCGTATTTTTTTTGAAATGAAGAGTAACAGCAATTTTTTGCAAGCAACTATGTGTCTTGAGATTACTTCTTAAAGCAACTGTTCAGTTCTCCCGCATTCGTGGAATCATTAAAGTTTGCAGGAACCTCCAGAGATCATCCAGTCCAACCCCCCTGCACACACAGGGACACCCACAGCACAGGGCAGCATCCAAGCAGGTTGGGAAGATCTCCAAATAAGGAGACTCCACAACCTCTCTGGACAGCCTGTTCCAGGGCTCTCTCACCCTCACTGTTAAGAATTTTTTCCTTAAGTTCCTGTGGAACTTTTGGTGCTTCAATTTGTGGCCATTTCCTCTAGTCCTGTCGCTGTCCACCACTGAAAAGGGGCCAACCCCATCCTCATCCCTCCCTCCCTTGAGCTATTTATACACAGTGATCAGATCCCCCCTCAGCCTTCTCTTCTCCAGGCTGAACAGGCCCAGCTCCCTCAGCCTTTG
>JAUBOD010000895.1:2218290-2232430 GCA_032353885.1 Nothura maculosa | reverse complement strand
GGTGTAAGGAAGACTTAGAGATATGAGGCCATAATCTGACCCAATGGAGTCAGTTGACCAACCTGCAGTTTGCTCCACAGAAGTTCCAAGAATGAAGCAGAAACAGTGAGGGGCTTTTCATTAAAAGGACGCTGCTCTGCTTCAGTCCTTGACAAGTTTCAATCTAAGCCTCTCCAGATGGTGACTGAGCCATCCTTTTTCATATGTAGCCATCAGTTACTACTCAAGATCTCAGTCCAGGTTAAGAAACGCTGAAGGACAGGCAACTAATTTGGTATATAAAAATGAAGTTTCCTATTAAAGAAAGCTACTGGTGAGAAAGGTATCATTATTTTTTTATAAATCTGTATCTTGTAATTCCAATTCTCTAACTCAAATCCTATGCGATATCCTCATCTTTACTCTTTCCCTTCTATTTTTTCCCTTATGTGCTGTAAAAGGTTGGTAAATGGCTTCAATAGAACAAGCCTTGGGGCAGGCTCGCGCTCCATGGGGCAGATGCAGGGCCGTGGGGCAGGCCTGCTCCCCACGGGGCAGATGCAGGGCCGTGGGGCAGGCTCGCGCCCCGTGGGGCAGATGCAGGGCCGTGGGGCAGGCCTGCTCCCCACGGGGCAGATGCAGGGCCATGGGGCAGTCCCACTCCCCACGAGGCCGAGCCCGAGGCACTGGTGCTCGGCCAGCCCTGGCTTCCAACCATGCGTCGCTGCTGCTGCTGGGCGCTTCATGCCTTGCTGTGCTGCTCAGTCCCAACCACCATCATTGCCCTGTCCTTCCTGCTGTCGCTTTTGATTAATTTGATTGACTCTGAGGATAGTGACAATGATGGAAGCATAACTGTCCAGGAGAGGCAGCAAGAACGCTCATGTTAGAAGACGTCTGTAAGCTGCTCAGTCTTGTAGACGAAGCAGATGAATTAGCACAGCATTTTTTCTGTTAAGAATTCAGGCTGGGAGTATGGACACGGAGACTTAATGTACACTGTTGAAATACCCAGAGATTCTACATCATGGATGTTGTTTTTCTTGTTTTTTTTTGAACCCTACTGCAACGTGACTTATCCCAGTTCATAATCCTGCTTGACTGATCCTTCACATTGGATGTAGGATCTGTGTCCAGCTGGCATGGATCTTTTAAGCTCCTGTCTATATTCCCTCTGATACGTGAATTTTTATTGGGAAACCTGTTTTAACTACTCATTGAATCAGTACCATTGGCCTCTCGGAAAAGCATCATTGCTGAATAGCAGGCTGTGGCTCTAGTCAGGTCAGTCAAGAACTTAAGTGGCCTCTTCCCTCTCCTGCAAAGCTCACTAACTTCCAGAGTTTGTGCCTGGAGTTACAGCCCCAAGGTCAGGTGTTTGCCTTGCTCTTCTCCAAGCTTTGCTTAAATAGGAATTTTACCACTCATATTGAAGTCAAGTCAGAGATGAATTGAACAGACTTATGGCTTGAAAAAGAGACAGGTTGATAGGATGATAGTCCTTCTAGGTGCAGTGCATATGGGTGCCATGAGTTGCCCTCCTCTCCTGCTATTTTGATCTTTGCTGCCTGGTCTCCGTATCATGAAACATGCTGAAATAAGTTTATTATTATTATTTTTCTTCCTTCGTGGTATACGTAACAACTACCTCAGTTAAAGAAGGGGAGATGCTGCTTCTGAACAGATCTGATTACTTGGGTGTGGACATTCCTGCCCTGGAGGATGCAGTGTAGTTAATGTGGAACAAGTGCCTGTTGCTCTTGGGTTTGACTTGGGTGTTGCAGAATGATATAACAGGATGGCCAGGTGCCCTTCTCATTATCTAGATTCCTTGAGCTCATTCTCCTCTTGATTGTTTCTAAAAGCATGCTCTTTAAAAAGAGCATCTTTTAAAAAAATAATGCTGTGGGTTTAGAGGTTGGCCAAAACACTTGGAAAAGGTTGGAATTGGAGGGGACGGAGAAGGGCATCCTGGCCAGCAGGCAGAGCTGTAGCAGTGCTGCTGCCTGCGATGCTGTCAGGCCGGTGTCTAAGCCCTGTCCCCAAAACCCTTTCCAGGAGCCTTGGAGGGCTCCCGAGTGGCCTTCCTGTGGAGTCACCTGAGCAGCTGCAGAGTCCTCCTCAGCCTTGTGAGGAGGACTTTCCTCCTTCCTTTAAGCTCTGATGTTTAAGGGGGGTTGAAAAGGGTCTGGGCCATTTTACTTTTCATCTGGGTACCTGAATGGGTTCTAAAGCTTTCGCTGAGTAAAGTGTGTCCCATTTTATGGGGTTACTCGCTTATTCAGGTTTAATGCTCAAAACGAAGTGTTGGCTTAGTAAGTTCTTTAGTTAAAGATTCATGTAGGTGAATATATTCATGCATTTACTAGATTTAAAGTGCTCCTTAGTATTATCTCTTTAGTAATGACTTCTTAATGCTTTTTCTCTGAAAACATAAGTGGAGCCAAGCAAGCAAGCAGTGCCTTTTTAAGACCTGTGTAAAGATATATGTGAGGAAGTCTTATTCACACCCTCTGCTCTTAGGCTGCCTGGGAAATCAAATCAGAAGGCAAAGCTGGAAGCCGGACCTGGGTACAAGTTGAAGCGCTGGGTGTTTCTGGTTGCTCTCTGGGGCCGCCTGTTTTAGATGCCTGAGTTGGATGCTCTGCAGCATGTCCGGGTGCGCGGCCACAAGGCTCCCAGTTTGAGGGGGTGGCAGTGCTGCACCCGGCTCTGCACACGTCCTCACGAGTGGCATTAGACTGCAACAAGCTGGGGAATGAAGGGGAAGGGGCTGCTGTAAGCTTTGTAAGAACAAAGAGACAAATGGCTAAAATTTTCCTGAATTACACAGGCACAGAGCTGTTGCTGACTAACATTCCTTTAGGGCTTTCTCTGATTAGCAGGACATGACTTTATCCCTTGTATACAGCTTCTGGGTTTTTTCCTGAGAGCAAGTGTTGTATATCTCGTTGACATCCACAGATTGTACTGTTCATGTTTTGTGGACTCTGATTTTCAGGTTCATACAGATTTTGAAATCCTAAATTGTAGATATTTTGAGGATAATGCACTTATATGTAATCTGAATCCCAGGTGGCTAAGTTCTTCCTTTTGCAACAGGTGTATTTCAAAATATGACTACAGGGGAGGCAGCAGGTCTCTTCTAAGACTTAGAAACACTTAAAAAAAAAGAAAAAAAAAGAAAAGATGAAATGTAACTTCCCTTGTCATACAAAACCAGAAGAGAACAGCCATATACTTGATGCTTTGTATGGTGTCGTTGATGTTCTGGTGTAACTGCTCTATTCTCCGAAATGAACAGCCACGTTCCCTGGCCCCAGCATGGCTGCCAGGACTGCAGTGTGTGTTTGACCCTGCCTGCAGGCTGTGGGGATGGGGGGCAGGGGCTGCCAGCCCCACGGCCAGCCTGGAGCCTCCTCAGACCTTGCAGGCCCCAGCGCAGCCCCGGTGCTGCCCGGCTCCATGGACCCCTCTGTGGGGCTGCAGCTGAGCGGGGGACATGGGCGCATCTGCTGCTCTCCTGGTTGTCACCAGCCCCACATGGCACTGGAGTGGCCCAGCTTCTCGTCGTGCCTTTCCTTGCAGCTCTGCTGGGGAGATGAACTCACAGGCTGCGGGTCTGTAGGCGCCTTCATGGACATGAAAAGCCACGTTCAGAGCTGTGTAAAGGAGTGTAATAGTTCCTGTGACACTGAGGCAATCGGTGATTGGAGCACTTGGGGATTCATTAAGTAGCACTTTTTCCATGTCTGTAGCTGGATTCTGAGCTGTATTGCAGGAAAAGTGGTGCCAACTTTAAGGGCTAATTGGCCTCTTTGTTTTTCTTTCCATATTTCCTTGCGATGTGTTCCCCTATGGCAGCAAACAGCACTGCTCAGTATCCTGAATTTCTGTTCGGAGCTTCAGCACCTCAGCCTGGGGAGCTGCGTCATGGTGAGTACCTAGACCCCAGTGTGTGCATTGGTGGGAATGGACACACTCCTGCTTTAGAGCTCAGTCTGGAGCTGGGTTGCACTAAGGCCTCTTACCTCTTAGGCTCACACTGCATCAGGAAGTAGCCTCATTCTGTGTAGATGTGGCCTTGTTGCCTGCTAATTTAGCCCGCGCTAAAATTTAGCCTGTGGGGTTTACATTGTTCCTGTTCTCCAGCTTCTTCCTAAAATTTGAGGCTTTCTTTGTGCGTGTATTGACTTTTCTTTCTAAAACTGCTCATCAGGACTGACTTTTATTCAAGCCGAATCCTCATTCCTAGAATTCTAGGAAATTCCTAGAATTTCCTAACAGTTGTGAAAGTACCAAAGCAGAAGTGGCCCAGGTCTCCCTACTTCTCCCCAGGGACAGAGGAGGGGAGCAGTGTGATTTATTCTTTCTGACAGCCCTACTCTTCCCATGTTTTTCAGCTAGAGGATTTCATTCCCTGCTGCCTATTTAACGGCACCTTGGTTCAACCCCTTTGGCTTGCCCAGGGGGAGCAGCAATGCTTGTGGAAGGGGGTTGCCCTAGAACAGAAATGGGTGCCACCTTTAATGCACGTGTGCTTGTAGTTGCTATGGCCATAAAATAGTCATCTTTTGAAAGAAACCTAACTGTTCAGAAAAAGGTGTTTTGGAGGGAAAATTGAAAGGTTTTCTTCCTGTGTTTCCACTGATCCTTTTATTAAATGATTTGAAAGCACCTGTGTTCATGTTGATTGAAAATGTATTTTGTTTTTGTCTTTTGTAAAAGCAGACTTTGTTGTAATTTAGAAGGCAAAATTCTTTGAGCTGTTTGGAAGCGATAAATGTTCCAGACAGACCTGTAGGTGTGTTAGCAAGCGTGTCCTTATAACACCTCTGTGCATCTGGAAAAAAAGATGGAATCCGTGACAAAGTGCTTGCTTTCCTTGCAGATTGAAGACTATGATCTCATAGCAAGCATGATGGGAGCAAAATGCAAAAAGCTTCGCAGCCTGGATCTGTGGAGATGTAAAAACATAACGGAAAACGGGATAGCAGAGCTGGCCTCGGGCTGCCAGCTTTTGGAGGAGCTCGACCTTGGCTGGTGCCCCACGCTGCAGAGCAGCACAGGCTGCTTCACCAACCTGGCGCGCAGGCTGCCCAACCTGCAGAAGCTCTTCCTGACGGCCAACAGGTCCGTGTGCGACTCCGACATCGAGGAGCTCGCCGCCAACTGCGCCCGCCTGCGGCAGCTGGATATACTGGGTGAGGGCTCCGAGCGCCGCCGGCGCCTTCCTTGCCGTGCGCGAAAAGGGAGCCCAGGAGGGGACACTGTCTTCCTGGCATTATTTTTGGAATAAATCTTTCTTTAAAATGTGGCTCGGCATAGGAAGAAGGAAGATGAGGAAGTGCAGTTCACCACTGTGAAAATAAATAAATCCAATGGATTTATTTCAGCATATAATTTGACAGTGTGGTGTTAATGGCATAAACTGAGAATTGAGTACAATTTTTTTTTTCTAGTAATTTTATCTTTATAATCACTCTTATTTTTTGACTCAAATACATTTTGCTGAGCTTTAGCTGTCAGATGATACAGTGTCTTCTCCTTGTTTCTACTTTTTTTGATTGTTGCCTTTTTATGTGGAATGAGACTAAGTATAGCGCAAGTCTTATGCAATTTCTGCTTTTGCATAATACAGATAGGTGGTGGAATGATATTGAATTCCTTTGTCTTTTTTTTTTTACCAGGAAGTGAATTGTCTCATAAGGAGAGGGAAAAAAAAAAGCTTTTTCAAAAGCAAAAAAAAAAATCTTACATGGACTTAGAGTGGGAGGAAAGTGAGGAGGAGCAAGGGATGGGCTAGGGGGAAGCGACTTTAAATTCTAATCCTCTGCCCTCTAGTTACTAATATTTTATATTAACAAAATCTTGGAGCCTAAGGACTTAGAAAAACATAGCTTAGCTCAATATTGTTTGTGTTCTTTCTGTAATGAAAGATGGGTTTATTCCTCTTAAAGGTAATGTACAATTACAGGTAAACACTGATGCAGAAGAAGTTTCTGTGCACTTTTGTGAGTTATTTTTACTGGCTTATTTGAAAGAGGAAGATCTTGTAAAAGAAGAACAATGTGCTGCACACTTTTAATACTTAATAATTTGAATGAAAACCCTCAATTTAGGTTGAGAGAAACATTGAAAAGAACTGAGAATCCTCAACTTAAATAATTTTCCAAGTGTGTTCAAGGCTATCAGCATTTCTCATTATAAAAGCTTTTCCATTTGGCTTAGGATTGTCATTCCACTATAGCTTAGTACATAGGCTTCTACCATGAGGAATGGCTTTGCTCATCTGTGAATAGGAATGTCGTCTTCTGAGCAGCATTGGGATGGACGAGCAGATGAAAATTGACTCCACCTGGTACAAATTGTTCAAGCTTCATGTTTGTGTCTGCAGGTGGTCATGTGCTTGGCTTGTCTTTGAGGAAATCTGTTTTGTAGCAATAATAAGTTGTTAGGACTAAGTGGTTCTTGTGTGGGAGGCTAACTGATCGTTTACTTTAGATTTAACTAGAATAATTGAAAGAAAAATAGAGGTTCTACTAGCAGATATATAGGTATATCTTACAATGCACTATTAGCAACTTTGAGAGGAGAAAAAAAAAGTAACAAAGTGAGTGTTTTCATCAAGTTTGCAAGTTATTTTCTTTCTTTGTCTCTTTTTGAACAGGCACGAGGATGGTAAGCCCTGCATCTTTAAGGAAATTGCTGGAGTCCTGTAAAGATCTTTCTTTACTCGACGTGTCTTTCTGTTCACAGATCGATAATAGGGTTGTCCTAGAACTGAACGCCGACTTTCCTAACGTGTTCATAAAAAAGAGTTTCACCCAGTGACTCCCTCCAAATACTGCAAAGGAATTCGTTTGACAGAGTTGTTTCCTGTGATTTTGTGCTGACTTGTTTCTTTAAAGAAGAACATAAGTCTCCCAAGAGATAGTGGAAAGTATTAATTATCTGCACAAAATGGGTAAAAATATATTTAAATATATTATGCATTTCCTAAAGAGTTGATATTGTACCTCCTAAATGTTTCACTCCTTGTTAATTGGTGGCATTGCATGTCTTTGCATAGTAGTCATATGTGTGACTTTAATGAGGGGAAAATTAAAAATGTATTTTTATATGCCCCCTTGGGTATTATAGACAATAAACTATCCAGATAAAATCAGAAGTTAAATATTTAGAAGTTAAAAAAGGTTGATTGCTTCCATTTATTTATTTATATATGTGTGCCTATGCACACACACACATATATGTGTATACACACACACACACACACAAACACATTTATACACTGTAGCATTTTAATTTTGTCTGCAGTGTAGGAACTTATTACTGACCTCTAATGAACTCTTTGGAAAAACAAATCAAAAAACCAAAACCCAATGTAAGGTAGTATGAGTGGAGTGAAAGGCGTTTTTTCTTCATTTTCTTGGCAGTGACTTACATCTGATACGTTTTTCTCCCTTCCTCCACCCGAAATAGATGTAGTAATGTTTTACAGTCCAGCTTAAGTGACCCAACAGATAAATGCAAGAACTTTCCATGTGAACTTACAGCAGACACGGGAGAGAGAATTGCCAGCTGCCTCTTGGTATTGGATATAAAGTGTGAGCCAGGTACTTGGCATCCTAACTGATAATTTGTAGAAAACTCCAAAACCATTTTCTTTGCAAATTTCTCCTGTGGTCAGGACTGTGTTGATGTGTGATACATCTGTTTATTGTTCAAATGAAAATCAATACCTAGGACAATGCTTTAGCAACTGTATAAAAGATTCCTCTTTTATAGGAATCCAACATGCTGCCAAGTGTAAAAGCAAACATTTTTGTTCAGCAAAATAGCAATGAAAATAGCGCTTGTGGAACAAGGACAATATGATGTGGTAACTTATTAGTTTATGGTACTTGTTTTGTGCTCTTTCCAAGAGAGGTGACAGCTCCAAGTACTATTGGACTCTCTTTCTTCTTAACACTGGTTAGCCTTTGGAGAAGGAAGGTAGTGTTGATGGATGAATTCCAGAGCTTTCTTCCTACTCCTCTTGCGATTCCTCAGATGAAGTTTTGGGTTTTTTTTTTGTTTTCTTTTCATTACTGCTGCAAAAGCGTGTTGCCCTTTACAGCTCGAGTTTGTCAGTGTACGTTTTTATCCACTGTTGGTGAACATGGACCATAAAACACAGCCCGTCGTGTGGGAGCCGCCATAAAGGTGGAGACACCGGAGCCCCACGGATTCCTGGTGATCCCTGGAAGAACAGCCGTGTGGCCCAAGCACCTGGTGACGCTGCATAGGACACTTCAGCACACGCAGTAATCGCTGCCCGCTCTAAAGGAGCCGCTGAGGATTTGGCAGTCTCGGAGACTCGTGAATGAACGTGAACGCGCCGATACTTTACAAACCAGGTCGTGGGATAGCGACAGAACTCGTCTGATTTTTATATAAGACCTTTTTTTCTGATTTTTCTTTTTTAAATTTACCTAATCTTCTGAGAATTTCAGATCCAAAGAAGGGCATGTACCCGTCTTCCCCTTGCCCCCTTCTCTCCACAGAGATGGCACTATGGGATTTCTAGCTGGGTTGCACTATTCCATTTTTTCTTCCCCAGAAACCTGGGGATTCCTAGAAAACTTTAAACTTAATTTTTTTTTTCCTCACTGACAGTTGTCAGCCTCGGTGTGATTCTGTGCGAGACCTCATTCCTTTCAGTCAGGTTTGAGTTGGTTTGTATTTCTGGGAACTTAATTTTTAATATTATTTTATCTACAGGTAATGTTATTCATAGTAATTGAGGATTAGACATTATTGTCCTAGCTGTAGAAGAACACAGGTTCAGATGATGAGAGTTTACAAATACCAGGACTTTAAAATAAATGTGTTTTGTTGATGTAAAATTTCACTTCTCAGGGTGCATCTGTATTTTTATCTTTTTTTTTTCTGGAAGCTGCTTTTTGTCTTTTTCACACCAAGTCGTGGGGGATGTGGATGAAGTGATACCCAATGTGCCTTCAATTTGGTAAAGTAGGTTTTATAGTTAACTTGTACAAATAGTTTACTTCTACAGCATCAGTGTGACTTGTATTAAAAAAAGCCTATTTACAGACATGTCTGTAAAGTATATCATTCTGTATTTCTAAGTAGTATAAAGGAGATTTAAGTTGAATTTTTGCTTGTTATTTTGTACTTTCTGTTTGAAATTCTGTTTATTGGGAATTCCGCATTGTAACCTGAAAGGTTGTTACATTTTAGGATTAATTGAAAACTGCTTTTTGTGTCTGTTTAAGACTTTGCTATTGCTAATGTCATTATGTCAAATAGCTGAAAAATCTCTGGAGGAAGAGGCACCTTTCTCTATAGTTCCATGCTTTAGTCTTCGATCAGTGGGTGACAAGCTTTTACCTTGGGCTTCAGGCCTCCATGGAGTCTTCCAGCAAAGGGAGGAGAGACCAGGCTTGACATTCCGGATATTTCCATGGTTCAAAGGAAAACCACAAAAGCAAAACAATAGAAATACATTTAGACCTTCCTTGTAAAGAAGCAGGAATAGGTCACTGTCTTTTTAGTTCTGTTTTCTACATATATACACATGTATGCATGTGTGTATATATGCATATATAAGCTTTAATGCATATATATGTATTATATATATATATATATATATATCTCCACGTGTATGAATCTCAGCACTTCCATGTAGTACTCATTTTTGTGGACTAACTATCATAGGAAAAGGTGGATTTTAGCAATTTCCCTGCGTTTCCCTGCTCCTTGGGCCCGCGTTCCCGAGTTCCTGCGGCCTGGGTTGCTCCTCACGCTCCATGTGGGGCCGGAGCCGCCTGTGGCTCCTGCGCCACCGCCCCAAGTGCCTTTGGTTCCTCTGCTGCAGGGGCAGCAGGGCTGGGCTGTGTCCCCGGAAAACCCTCGCACAGGTGGAACTCTCTCCTCGTTTGGCCCATCCCAAAACGAACGACAGTGAATCCACTAAAGGATTTTAGTTCTGCTGGAGATGGGCCGGCATCTCCACTTGTACATCATCTCTCACCCGCATTACCTACCTAAATACTGCCTGTTAAGAATGTTCTGGGTTTCATATAATCTTTTCCTTGAGCCTTGTAGGTGATGTGCTTGACAACAGATGTTGGCAAAACTTACTTTAATAGTAATAATTTAAAAAGGCCTGCTCTGAAGAGCTTGTGCTCTTGAACTAAATGCAGACGACTTTACTCTGCATATAGTTGGCATGGGATCTCACTTAGGTAGATACAGCATTATATTTTGCTCATTTTGAAAATCACCATTCAAATGTTATGACTGTAGGCATCTTCCCAAGTCTTGAAAGCTTCAGTTCAATAATGTACTTGCTTGTATCTGTTATCCTGAACTGTCTGCCTAAACAGCTCTATAAAAACGAATGGGACTTTTACGCACGTCCTTATTCACATTAAAGAACAAGTCTGAAAATGGACGATTAGATTTTCACAGGAGTTTGGGCCTGTGCTTAGCAGCCCGGTTTCAAACCAGAAGTGGGGAAGGCCCCGTCCTTGGTGTCGGCCTCTTGCCATGGGGCTCCGGGGGTTTCAGGTGGGTGATGATGCCCATGGGGCTGCCGAGCACTAGGTGAAGGGCCACACGTGGCATGTCTGCTCTTTGGAAGGTAGGCATCGAGTCTAAAAGTTAGACGTCAAGTTTAAGCTCTGGGATTGCCCCCTTGGTCCTGGAAGGGGCTGGGCATGTGCAGAGTTACTCACCTGGGCCTAAGATGGAGGGTTAAGGAAAGCAGAATGAATCATTTTCTGCCCTGCCTCTCCAGAGAGTGCGCAAAGTGATTTAGCTCAGATTGGGTACCTGACGTTCCAGTACTAAAACTGGGGTTAATGCCACCCAGGGCCATGCCACCTGCCCTGAAATAGCAAAAAAACCCCAAGCCTGCATCCATGACCATGTCCCAACCAAACAACATCCTCCAAATTTCATCCAGAAAGAAGCCATTTAAAGAGCTGGTGACAATTAAGAATTCAGGTATTTAAATGCCTGGGCCTGCCCTTGAGCCCCTTGCAAATACCTGTGCTGTTTGCTTTCGAATGAGATGCATCCCCTTCTGTTCTTTAAAATCTCTTGCACCCAGCTGGCTATATGTATAGTTCTGTGAAAATGCATGAAACTAATGAAGAACATAATACATTGCAGCGATTTTGATTGACTTTCAGACTGCTGTAATTTAGACAATACCTAATTTAACTGCTCTTCTGTCATCAGAAATGTTACCTGCTGTACATATGTGGAAACTGTTTAGTTCTGGTTCTTACCATATGTATTTATTGCATTTCATAGGGTAAATTTTCCACATATCATGTGCAGGATTCCACAGTAGATAAAATGTAGCATTTTATTATATAAAATATCTGGGGGGCTAGTTTTGTATGTTTGTTATTACTCTTTTGCAATGATTGCTAGAGTTTTTGGAATTACTTTGTTAAGATGTCTTGTTTAATGCCTCTGTCCGTGCTCTGTTGGACACAGCGAGCACCTTTCCCAAAAGAAAGTGTTTGTCCTTGATGGTAATTGAAAGTCTTTATTAGAAAATGTTACCACACACAGGACAAATTGTGATAACTGACACTTAGGAAAGGCTGAGGCATCAGTCTCTTATGTGTTACGGATCCTAAGGATCTTCAGAGGGTGGCAGAGGTGGCTTTTTTATTTTTATTTTCTTTAAAGAAGAGTCAAGCTCATTAATAGGAGGCAGTGGTGGAATCTTCCCTTTCAGCTAATGGACAAAGTGCCATCACTTCAGTGGAAGGTGCATAGCTCTAGTTCTCCTGTCTTTTTTCTTGTCTTTTTTTTGCTTAATAATGAAAAATGACGCTGTTGTGAGAGACATCCCAAGCTGAAGAGGATCCTTTGTGAGAAATGAAGTTTTTCTTGCACTTTGTCTTTTTTTGTTTTGTTTTCTACAAACAAGCAACCTCTAACTCCAAATCCGAACTATATGAAAAATCTGTTTTCCATTTTTGAACACTAAAGAAATAACAAGTGCTGCGGAACTTAGGAAATTCACCAAGAGCAACTTCTGGGAGAGCAACTCTGAAACTTCCCGAACGGGTGGCAAAAGCTGCTAGAGGACATGAAGAAGGAGAACATGTTGCTGTTGGTAAGCTGCTACCTTGCCCAGAAGTTTAGTTTCCCCTATATGTTTCACATCCACATTGTTTTACAAAGCCAGGATTTGGCCTTTGGACACTGCTGTTATTAAGCTTCCAAGCACATCTTTGTGCAACAGTTCCTAATATCTCTTACCTTTGCTTCATCTTTAAGGCCTACACAAAAAATAAGCTTTTTTTCTTTCACCCAGCCCTGTCCACCAGTACATTTGTTAAAATTGGAAATGATTTTTGTACGTGTGCTTGTTATGCTTGTGCAGACTGTTATTTGCTTAGGAGTTTTGTAATTAGATCTTTTTGGAGGATGAAAACTTGGCAATTTTGAGGCATTTGCCTGGTAATCCGAGATGTGCCCTTTGATTTATTTGCTTCAGCATACTCATTGCTGGAGGTTATGGGGCATGGGAAGAATAACTGCTTTAAGAGACTTTAATCATGTTCAGTTGCTTTTTTTAATGAGAAGCAATATGTTTTTTAGGTTAGGAAAACGTAACCATTGTTAACATAAGAATTTGTTAACATATTTCCAACATACACTTTTGTAGTGCATACAACATGCCAAATTATTTTCCAGGAGGATTATTGTCACTGTGAAGTCTGAAAGATAGATGATGGATTAAGATAAAAATCCCTATTTTTGTGTTCCAACAACAGCTTCTGTTGAAAAACTTGAGTAAAATCTTCTGTATTAGAAACTTTGCATGTTCTTATTTTTAGCATTAGTTTCCATGGATCTGAAGTTGGGGATCACCATAGGTTAGGTGCTCTGTTTTTCTGCTTACTCATTTGGAAACTGAGTGTAGAGGCTGGCTCTTCTTCATGTTAAAACATGAGAATTTCAACTCACTTGAGAAACGAGACAACTTTATGGAACTCACTAAACTGAGAATTTTAGGGAGATGCTGCATATAACTGTGATGAAATTAGCTTTATTTTTGTGTGTATTTATATACAATTGTACAGTTGTCAAAAGCTGTTAATACTAAATACTACTTTGCTTCAAGTGGTAGAAATCCCTGAGATCCTGAAATCCCTGAAATCCAGAGATGAGTTTTCTGTACGGGGCATTGATCCCTATGGATTTATGTTCTTCCGTGCAGTGCAGCACCCTTCTGCACCGTACACACTGCTCTGGGATAAACGGGACAGCTGGAGAACTGTTTGTGATGTGGAGAGCAGCAGTTGTCTGTGCCTTGGGTTTCTTTGGCATAGGTACTGCAGGTGGGTTAAATAATCAGGAGTAGTTAGTGTGGCCCCAGGAGGATCTTGCATTTTCTGATGCAGCTTTCAAGCATGGAGAAGCCCTGATTTCCTTGTGTCCCTTGGGCCGTTTTAGGGAAATGACGTTGCTGATCCCGTTCCAGTTGTTTGGCATAAACCATGGCAGCTCTGTAGCAACTTACAGCATTTATAATCCACCTCTTCAAAAAGCAGACAGAGGAATCGGAGCGGGTGGAGGCCCCGTCTCTCCCCATGGGTCTTCAGTGTCCCACTGGGGCAGGAAATGCCTGGGGAATGTCTGAGGAGGCGCCTCCGAGCCACAGCCGCCCTCCGGGAGCTCAGCACTGCCTCCGATAGCACCTGGTTGCCCAGTGTTTGTGACATGAGGACAGGCTCAAGGAGAGAGCTTGAGTCATGTCGACACAACTGCTACTGGGCTACCTCTGGAAGGGATGGATTTTCATGCAGGGTAGAGTGGAACAAGGGTAAGAACCATTCCGAACACTGTGTGGGATGGTTTGCTGTGCTTGCCATGGCTGTGAGCACTAGAAGCAAGCGTGCCCTGTGCCAGATTGAGAAGGGAAAAGGGAGCAACTGCTTCTAAGCACGTTTCTTATAGCTGGAGCATATTTGAGTCACGCAGAATCACAGAATGTTTAAGGTCAGAAGGCACCTCTAGAGATCATGTAGTCCAAACCCTGCTCCAGCAGGGACACCCAGAGCACGGGGCACAGGGCGGCATCCAGGTGGGTTTGGAAGATCCCCAGAGAAGGAGACTCCAC
>JAUBOD010000895.1:2149531-2161303 GCA_032353885.1 Nothura maculosa | reverse complement strand
AGGAATCAACCAGTTCCATACGAAGCTATAGACATCACAGACAGAAAACTATACAGTGTTGGATGGACTTTTCCTTGTTTTCTTATGAATCTGGGCACACAAAACCTGTATTAATGGTGGTAGGTTTCACAGACATAGAAACGTCACTCTTGCATACCTTTAGCTCACCTTCAGCTTTGCAGAGGTCTGCTTTTGGGTGGCAATGGCAGAGCCCCTGCCCCTTCATGCCTCTTGCAGGCGTTTTGTCTGCTGTGTGGAGAGGCTCTGTCCTGTGCAGACACGGGAGGTTTCACCCGTAACGCTGGCCTCCCTCGCGCTTCCTCCCCCTGCTCCTTTCCCCCGCGGCCGCGGGGGAAATCGAATGCCGCCACATCAGCGCGCGGGTCGCACTTGCATTTTGTTCAGCGGCCTCTTCTTTCTAACAGTTTACTTTGTCTCTCCTAATTCAAGCATGTCAGTAGCAAGTATCATATCTGTGGCATCGATAATAAAAATCCCATTGTAAATGCCGGGGTGTCATTTTCCATTGCGCCCGAACAATCCATGGCTTTGTGCTTGGCGGAGCGGCCTCGGTCACTCCTGGTGGCACCGCGCGTGGAGCTGCCTGTGCGGGCGGCACGGCTGGCGCTCCCCTTCCCATGAAACGTGCCGGGCGGCACCAGCGCGGCCCGAGCCCGTCCCGCTATCATGTTCACGGCCAGGAGCCGGCATAGCTGCCAGGTCGACCTCAGGGACGCGTGTGGTAACTTAGAGGGGAACTCTATGCTCTTTGTTTACGGCAGAGGGTTGGGAAAAATACCCACAGGTTCACAGAATCACAGAGTGGTTGAGGTTGGAAGGCACCTCTAGAGATCATCTAGTCCAACCATCTGCTCCAGCAGCGACGCCCAGAGCACAGGGTGGCATTCAGGCGAGTTTGGAAGATCTCCAGAGAAGGAGACTCCGCAGTCTGCCTGGGCAGCCTGTGCCAGGGCTCTGGCACCCTCACAGAGAAGAAGTTCTTCCTCACATGCAGATGGAACTGCCTGGGTTTCAACTTGTACCCATTACCCCTTGTCCTGTCACTGGCCACAGATTCATATGCTTGGGCTCTCAAGAGCTTTTCATGGGGTCTGATTTCTGGGCAAAGCAAGGCATGTTTGTACACATGGTACCCACAGCAGCTGGACGTCATTGCAGGTTTTCCGAGGTGAGGAAGGTGCAGGTCCCTGCAGTTCGGGCTGGTATTGCCCACTCTGGGGTTCCTCCTGAGCCTCCTGGAGGGTGTCCTCCCTCCCATGGCTCCTGCAGTATTGCAGGGTCAATGGATAGGAATGAGGCTCCCTGCTCAGAAAACAGCAGCAATCCATTTTCAAAGCATGTGGCCCATGGAGGACGTCCATTCTACTGAGTATTGGTTCAAAGGTGTGTATTTTCGCAATCATATTCCTTCTTAGAGTTATACCATGAGTTAACTAGAGTTATAAAGCACCTCCAGTAGTCTAAAAATGTGCCAACACATACCAAAGTAGGTAAAATAGGAACAATTATGAAACCATTTGGCACAGCTACAATATGTGTGAAAAGAAATCTTTTCATATGTAAGAGAATTTTTTCAGAATTAATGAAAATATCCAAAACTATTTTTATGAAGTAATTTTTCACATTAAACTCAAAAAAAAAAATAAGGTTATGTTGGACATGAAAAGAAACTCCCCGAAGGTCAAAGCAATTAAACACTGGAACAGCCCGTCAACCCAGAGGTCACCCAGGCATCGTCTAATGAGAGCGTTCAAATGGGAGGAAATCCTGCACTCATCTCTACTTATTTCTTCACCAGGTTAAATTCCCATTTGAAGTCCTGGCAAAGAGAAGCAATAGAAAAAAAATCTGTGGGCTCTACTAGGAATGCTTTTCATTTGGCATTTAATGAAACCTTTGTATGTTAATAGATCTGGAATAGTTGTTGATTTACTTCTTCCATTAATTCGTTTATACTGAAAGACCTGCGAGAAACCTACCTCTATCATCTTCAATAGCTTTTTCTTTCTTCCTCTGTATTAACTTTAATAATATTTGGTGGTTGTGAGTAGATTCATATTTAATTGTTTGCAAGAGAATTTGTGTGTTTACAATCTAGAACAGACGACTGCACAAAGCAATTTTAGAAGAATAGAATCCAAAAGAAGCAGAATGATTATACAAATGTGGGAAGACTTTATTGCTCTTTTAATATTCAATCATATCTTTTCATTGTTTGGAAATCTCACTGATACAGTGGATTCATCACTAAAAATTTGGAAATTCTGTGTGCTGCCCTAACTTTCCAGAAGTAGATATAATGAGATTTATAAATACTTCTCCTTTACAACGGATTTAGAAAAGTGCCCGCTAAGCCCACCCAGTTTTGTGGAAGGACTCATGTGTGGCAAGTGCTACAAACATCTGTGAGCCCCAAATTTGATTTCATCAACACTGCCCTCCCTTGCTTTCCCCTCTTTGCATCTTTTATTTTGTGTAGGTAAATGCTAAACGTTGTGGAGTGGTAATGATCTGTTTTTATAATTTCTATAGGCATTGCCCGGTTTTAGCACAGGTGCTTTTGCCACAAACATAGCCAAAGTAAATAAAGGTGATCTTTGTAAAAGATTGACATATTTAACATATTTTGGTATCAGATGGTTAAAGAAAAGACCAGATAAATATTTGGGATTTTATATCACCATACTTCTAAAGACTAAGGAGCTTGAGAACAGAAAATAACTCCGAACTCATGGTACCCAATGATTCACCCACAACCACACTAATTTTCCACTGCAAATGATGATATCACTGCTCTAGCCACATCAAACATCGCTTCTGTCTTGCTTTCTTTCAATAGTTGTTGAATTAGAGGCTTCATTTTAATGTATTTTCTTCAGCAGACCAACAGGCACATACAGATGGCAGTGATGAGAAGGCTGAGTTGAAAGGTTTTGCTTTCTTCCTCTGTGAAAATGCACCTTGAAATAGTATTCATACTTAGCACAAAGAGGAGAAAAAGCTTTTGGTGTTCCGAAACATAATGGTAATAGGACATGAAAAACATTTAGAAGCAGAAAAATTCAAAATATATACATTCTGTATTTCTCTCAAAGTCAGAAATCCCACAGAAAATTAGCTTCAGAGGAAGCTGCCAGCATTGCCTCTTTCCTGACTGCTCACTGCCTGGCTGTACATGTTGGGGTGCTCCCTTCTTTATGTTCCTTGGCTATTTTTCTAGAGGAATTGGGTTATAGACATGGCGCACTCATTAATATCGTGGATGAATACAACAAATCAGCAGCATTTTATTTCTGAGAAGCAGTTTATGTCCGACCTGCGCTTCTGCAGGACCTCAGTACATGATTGGGATTCTACCCTGCCAGCAGAGCCCAGTTTTTCCCTGGCTTTGTTTTTTTGTTGCTAGGATTATAAAATCCTGTGCAAAGATATTGAATTTATGGATACTTGAAGGAAGGGCTAATAGGAGCCTTTGAAAGAGGCAGGACAAGAGTGCACAGGCAATGTCTGTCTGCAGGGACTGGTGGGCACCTGGCTACCAGGGACGTAAAGGAATGGAGCAAGATGACTTGGTTTGCAAATCTCTCTCTTCCATTAGGAGCAGTAAATGGAGGTAAGATAACAGGATTTTGTAACTAGGGATGGGACTTCTAATAAATGCCTGTTGCATAGTCATGCCTTTTCAGAGATTAGTATTTATTTCATATCACATAGAAGCCAGACTGAAAACTACCTGCAATGTTTCTGCTTTATTGAAGCCAGGAACCTATGCGGTGATACGAGAAAGGTGAAAATCCAACCCAGATTCTTAACTACAAATTGGAGGTGAGGACTAAATAATCTTTTCCAACAGATTCCATCAGGAAGAAAAAAGTGTTTTTTTAAGAGTAATCTGACTTTATGTTGACAGAGATGGACACAGACACCGAATGATCTCAGGGCCAAAACTAAAAGAAGGATGTAGCTTGATCAGCAAGGTGTCATGGTTAATAGTATCAAAAGCAACGAAAATAATTAAAAAGCAATAGGTCAGTCACATTGCCATGCTCTGATGACTGTAATAAATAATTAAAAATTCAAAACAATGCAGCCTCAGTATTATGGAAATCAAACTGGACTTTAGGGAAATTTTTTGTGACTAAATGAATGGTCAGGCATCTCTCCCTTCATGCCCCTTGAAATCCTTCTCCAAGGTCTTAGGAATGGGAGGTGAGAAAGAAGGTGATAATTCAGGATGATTAGGAGAAAACGGCAACTTATTTATGGTAAAAGAATAATAGCAGCACAATTCAAAGTAGACAAAAAGTATCATGAACAAGGTGTAGAATTGTCCATGCTGGAATGAAATGATCAAACACTCACAAGAGGTGTTGTTTGCACTTGTGGGTATATTGGATCTGGGTCGGGCAAAGCTTCTGTGTGAACTTAATTTGCTGTCATTAACTCCAAGAAAGTCGATGGAGCAACTCCAGCACATCAAGTTAGCGATACCTCTGACCAGGTTTTTGAAGTATTGGACTGTAGGGTGAATCTGATCAAGACGAGTCGAAACAATCAGCTCGGAGATGATCACAGCAAAGAGACAGGATATACACATAATTAAAAGGTGACAGAGGAAGGCAGCAAAATTTTCTGCAGAACTTTCAAAAAGGGGTTTTGCTGTGTAACTAAAAGAGCTCTTGATCAATTTGAATGAACTTAATGAGATGTGAAGGCTAGCTAGTCTTTGCTTTCTTAAAGTGACAATGTCAAATAGTCAGAGGTATTGATATCTTAGTACACTTTATAAATGAAGTTGAAATTTAAGCCATGTTTTATTTTCCCCTTTTCAGTTCTGGAAACACAGAAAAATAAGTCTCCCATGATGATGAAATACCAAGTCACTAAAATCAACGATGAAGTTACCATTAATTGAATGTTGTCCAGTCCTTTTTCCTGTACTGGAAATAAAAAATGAAGCCAGTCCAAATCCACTGACAAGTCTGTAAATGACATATGAGAAAGAAAACTTCAGCAAAGGCCCCTCAGCCATTCCTAGCATTACCCTTTGAATTTGATAGTAAGCAAATCAGCAAAAATTCAAAAATATTTTAGAGACTCTATCACACCTGGAGATCTGCTGTCAGAGACTGTCAAAGAGGAGAGCTGGATCTAAGTCTCTCACATGCCAAGTGGGTGCTTAACTTCTGGCTTTCCCTGGTGACCTCCTGGTACAAGTCCATGTATTTACCCACAATAACTGTTGTGAGATTTTAGTTTTTTCATAATAAAAGTTTTCATGATATGATTGTTTTATCATATTTTTCATGTCTCCTCTCATCCTTCTGCCGTTTACCTTCTTGCCTTTTTCTTTTGGCTTCATGCAAGCTACATTTCCCTATTTCATATATTCTTTTTTTGCTCTTTTATGTTTACAGTTTAGCAAGGCCATTTTATTTCCTTCTCTCTTGGTTTTTGGGTCCTCCCATCAGCAGATATTACCTGGTAAAGAGGTTGGTGCAGTGTATTGCCCCTTCCTAGCTATTGAGCCACTTACTTTCTGTTTTTTGCTGGGGCATTCAGCCTGCTCTGCCTCTTGGATGATCCTTCTGCTCTCAGTATTCTGGTATTCGCTGACTTCTCTTGGTGCAAATCAAAACCAATAGAGAACAATAATATAATCAAGGAATGAGATTCTAATGAGACATATGAAAAGCAGCTTATGGCTGTATAGGATCCATACAACAGGAGCTTTGATGTACAACATGAATTTGATTCACAAGGCAAAATTACTGAAGCTTACCTGATCAATTCTACTAACTGATGCCCTTGTAATAAGTGCCTGGAGGCTACTGCCTGGGGACAGATTTTAGGCTTCCAGTGAGAGAGAAAAAACAAGATTATCTACTATCTGTGAGTTTCTCAGACATGCAAATGAAGACTAAATGTGCCTGGGATATGACAGGGCTGAGGTTTAGGGGATAGCAATTGTGAATAAAAACTCCCTAGGAGTGAAAATACTGGGTATCTTTTCTCACACTTCGGGTATTGTAGCAGTATCCAATCATCTCAGTTGCAGGTCATGGCTCTGTTAGCCTCGGCACAAATAAATGCCAGCCACCTTATCTAATCTGCTCTTGGGATATGTGACACTTGCCACTCTTTATTCCCACAGCAGCCCCTGCTCACTTGCTTGTCCTACTGCCTCGACTGCTGCTTGGCTGGGGTGGGTGATGAAGAAAGTCCAAGGTCAGGCTGTTCTTACAACTAGGTTGGAAAGAAATGCCAAAGCTGAGGCTAGGAAAATCCCCAGGGGCAAGTTTTAACTCTCTTGAGAGCAAGCAGGAGGAGAAGTGGCTCCAGCTGTGGCTTCCGTGTGGCTGATGCCTTCCAGCCTTGGCCACCATGGGCAGCAGGAACAGGCGGTGGTTCAGCGCTGCTGGCGTGGGCAGGCAGCAGCTCTTGGGCAGTGCCCTTTGCTCCACTGCTGCTCCTGGCTGCCCTGACCTGGTTAATTAGCTATGTCATTTCACTGTCCGTGACAGTGGACAACCCTATTAACTTCACCTGTGTTTGGGGCCAGCAGCAATCAAGTGAACCCAAGCCAAAATGCAGACAGAGGAACATGTTAGATGTCTTTAATAAGGAAATCAGAGCTTAAAACTGGTCTTATCTAGAGTTAACAAGTATGAAATAAAGCTACAGATGCATTTTAACTTGAATCTGAGCTTCTAAGATTGTCAAAGGAAAAAATATCAAAATCCTTTCTGATTTAAAAGGCATATTAATCAGTACTTTTACAGATTAAAAAAAAATTGTTGAATTGAATGATCTATTCAAGACTGGTACCTAAATACAATTTAACAATTTATTACTAGAATGGAGGAGTCAAAAAATCTCTTAACCAAAGTCATGAGTTATAGAATCGTTGGTCTTGTATTAAAATTTAAAAACAATAAGGAACAGAAACACGTAAGACCAAATTGCATGTTTGTCCTTGAATTCAGTTGAGTTCCTGTCAATTAATACTTTCTACACAAGACGAATTAAAAATGTGGTTAAAAATGTGATTGCTGGTAAATAGCACAATGTAATATTTTTTTTCTATTTTGTATATCACTTTTCAACTATAACTCCCCAAAAATGCAGACTTGACACTCAGGATCTTGATGTCAGTAAATCTGTAAAAAATATCAAGACTTCTGTGCAGATTTTGAGTTGTTAGCAGGAATATGTGTGTCTCAAACCCATAAGGCACAGGAGTGGTAACAAGCACAGTAGGTCAAGTTTACTGCTGATAGTGATGACAATATAAATAAAGGCTCAGATGAGATCACATACTGGTATAAGTGGTAAAAGAGATAATATACCTATTCTGAGTTAACTCATCCTATGAAACTGAAACATAAGGATGACCACTGTTGGATGAGGACTCCTCCTATATATCAACTAATAAAAACATTCTCTCCACCAAGATATTTTTTGTTGTAACCTTTAAATGTCACCATCACTGCATGAAGAGAGCATCTCCTCGTATCATACACAACAACTTGATGGATTTTCTACTGCAAAGCAGAAAAAGCCCATGCAGTTGCAGGATGTTGTCAATGTTAAGGCTTTTAGAAATTTCATAATTCTCTTCCTTGGGATCCATCCCTTGGTCCTCTAGCTCTCTAGCTTTCTTTGTAAAGGTTATGCACTGTGGCAGCTGTATAATATTTTATCACGTGGGTCTATCCAACCAGTTCACAGATGCTGTAGAAGTTATCCTGAACCTAATATTTTGTTCAGACTTGCAGCCCAGTCAGTTGTTTGGATTTTTCCCAAGAAATTGATTCATAGGAAAACATCTCCTCTCTGTTCGCACAGCCTAGCAATGTTATCCACAAATCAATTCTCCTAACCTGTGATTGTTTTTTATTTAAAACAAAATGATTTGTTGGAATTTTGGTTCAAGGTAAAGTAGCAAGATAAGGAGAAATCTGATGTCTTGCCAATAAGCATCAATTAATGTGGCAATGCTACAAGTAGAATCAGAAAAGTGCTGCTATTCCAGTTTGTCCTCAAATAGGTGTAGCAAGATATACTGACCCTCACAATAAGCGGTTTTGCACCTCTTTTTTCATGGTTTTTGAAAAAGATGTTTTCTGTGAGTAACGATAATTACTTGCTCTATAAACATTAAGATTTACATAAATGTATTTCCTGCATAATGGCTTCTGGCTGGATCTGCTTGTGTCCAGGGCAGCTCAATGTACAACTAAGGCTGGAGCATTTCTTGCTCTTGGACAATGTCTTTAGCTTCATATGACGGGTACATGCACCTTGCAGCCCTCTTCTCTAGGTCAGCAGCTAGGCCACTGCCTGCCTCTTTTTGCCTATTTTCATGAAAGACTTATTCTTAAATCAAAGAATGACTTTGAAATGGTGCAATTGTTTGAGCCAAAATTGCTAATGAATCCACAAGGGAAGTGGAGGTGAGGGGAGAAAGATTTCTCTCTTATACAGACACAGAGAGTAATATGTGCAAAGTGAGCAGGACTGTGAAGCCTTATTTTCTTAAGAAACTAGATTCTGACATTTCCATTGACTTTGCAGAGGTCTAAACCAGGAACACTGCCAGACAGATCTGACACTGTGACAGATGGGTCAGATTGATGCTAGAATTACTTTGGGAATTATAATGAGAGCTGAGGCCCAGCTTAACCTGGGCATCACCCATGTGAACCATACAAATATTTCATGGTTATGCAGAATAAATCTGCAGGGCACTGCAGGAATGTGTTGGATGGTGGAGCCAGGTGCATGACTGGTGCAGAGGTGAGCGTTGCAGTTGGGTGAGCGGAGGCAGAGCAAGAGTTCCTGGCTCCAAGGGTTAAGCAGCAAGCGAAGCTGCCCATGCCAAGGCGACGGTGAATGAAGGAGTGTTGGCGTTCCAGCAATGACAGGGATTCCTTTCCCAGCCTACCCCCAGGATTCCTCAGGAAGGAGGAGGAGGGAGAAAAGGCAAGTCCTTTCTCCTGTCTGGGTACAGAGGGGCACGGAGCTGCAGCCTCCCCTGCCCGCACTTCCCCTCCTCACCCCCGTGGCGGCTGCAGCAGTTGTAAGACATGCAAATATGTTTGCTAGGCTTGGCTTTCATTGAGGAAAAGAAATGCAAAACAGGATACAAGTGAGCAAAATCACCTAAATGAGACTTGCTAGGCAATATTCTTCAGCCACGTTGGACCCAATAGAAAGACAGACTGAGATCATTTTGAAAATTTGGCCATTGTGTTTCTTCAAGCAGAATAAGCAAGAAGGTGATTGTGGCTAATAATGCTTTTCTAACCTTGTCCTCTGGGGCTTTCAGCATGCCGTGCAGACACTCCTCACATCTCCTAAAACTCACCTCTGTCAATGGGAAGTATTAGCCTAAATCCTCCAGGAATCTGTAGCCGGGACAGGAAGCAGAATAATTTGACTAATTAATTTGCCCTTTCACACCTGTACTGCTCTTTCCTTTTTGCTCCAAATAATTTCAGAACATTAAATTGTAAGGCATCCTCTAGGGCAGCTTTTAATACCCTGATCCCATTGAAGTGTATCATGTCAACTGAAATCAAAGGACTGTCCTCAGACTAAGGTGTTGTGTGAAGCTGTCCTCACTTGGCTTATGATCAATAGCCCACAATAATGTTTGGGCCAAGAGATTACAGACATTAATCTTGCCTCAGACTGATTTAGCATCATTAACCAACCTAATATAAAGTCTGTGTAGGTTTTTGCAAATGTAAATCAACTTAACAAAATGATCTTTTTCTTGACATCTTTTAAAATCCCCTTTTCCTTTTCCTGGGAAAGAAGAGGAGCTTACCAAAGAGGACATGGTTTGAAATACACTTTTCTCTGGTGTATTGCATGTTCTTTGTGAGTAAATCCTTTAGGAATCTGCTGTTGAAGCTCCATGATTCCTTTGAAAACAGACCTTTGTTTTCTTCTTTTCCATATAGAGGAGGTTCGAAGGCTCTGCTGACTGACGGAGTGGCGTGCCAGCTTCCTGCCAGCCACACTAAGCACACTGTTTGGGTGTAGCAATACTTACCAGATACACATCAATATAATTTTGACACAACATGGAGGATTAATATGTACTGGGTACTTGATTACTTCAGTATTACTCAGTAAATAAGGCATTATTTCTTAAGTGCTTGATGATAATTAGGATACTGTACGCTACTTGCTTTTCTTCACAAAATTTTGGTTTCTCCATAGAGAGTGATGCATGACTGTGAGTGTATTTTCTTGACATTTCTGCACATTTCTGCACATTGCATCAAGACATTCACCCCAAGTGTAAATGCAATAGGAACAAGATTCCTATTGTTTCATGCAATGATTAAAAATGACTCTGCCTATGTTAGAAAGCAGTGTGGTCTAGGAAGAGTGGGTTTTTAAAGGCTAGTTCCTGAGGATCTTACACCCGCATTATATATATTCAAAGGGGTTTTCCTTCAGACTAGTCGAAGTCTGATCCCATGGACTCAATGCTCACCAACATTTGTAGCATCTCAAGTATATTCTTGTTGTGCACCTTTGTTCTTCAGGAAGAGTTTCAGCTCGCGGGTGCCCAGTCCTTCCCCTGGTGCAAGCCAAAGCATGGCTTGTGGGGATGATTGGGAGCTTCACCTGAGAAGTGCACTCCTGATCCAAATCAAACCATTAATACACACACCCACAGTGCATCTCCTGTGTGGCTTTCCAGTCAGCACAGCTGGAATTCCAGGTTTGGTCTTTTGGATGGTCTAGTGGGAATGGAGCCATGTGTGAGCATTCATGATGATTTCAGGAGTTTTTTGTGCTACATTTGCAGTTTAAACCTGGATGACACACTTATATCTTCTCAGAGGCAAATCCTCCAGTAGTACATTCTGGATAAAGTTGAGGGTGCGATTTATGCAGGAAGAGGGGGAAGAAAAAATAGTAACCTGGGGCCTAGGGCCTACCTTTACCCACCTCAGGCATCCCGCTCTAACAACATTGCTTTAGCCTCAGCTGCTCCTATTTGAGAAGCAGATGTGGCCAGGCTTTCAAAAGCATATTTGGGCCTACTGAGGTGTGGGGCAGCAACACATGAGAGTAAAAGCCTGTGAGCCAGGATGTGGCTCCTGGTAGGAGCTCACTGAGAGGGCCAGAGACCCAGGGCCAAACTGTGGGGTGCGTGCAAGGAAGGGGTAGGTGCAGGAAGTACGTGCCCCACACGCACGGCTTGGTGTGCTGGGAGAGGTGCTGCTGCGTGGAAGACGATGGCGTTGCGCCCGTCTACACCAGGGATGCACTGGGACTAAAAGACACAAAGAAGCAGATCTTAGCAGGAAGGAAATCTAGAGACAGAATTATAGATATTACCGAATCCCCAATGCATTTTTAAACTTCATTTTAAAGGGAAAACAATGGGAAAAAAAAGCCTCAAAGGCACATATTTAAGTGCTAGTTTCACAGTAATACCTCCTCAGAGATCTGGCTTTATCACTACTGAAAGGAGAAAGCAGAAAATGGAATTGTTTTTGTTGTTCTATCATGTTTGTGACATGACAAAAATGTGGAGTTCTTCTGCCTTTTGCTTTTCACCTTGTTGAACTGCTGTCAGACTTCTGTAAATTGTTTGCACCATAAACAAGCTTTGTAAGTGAAAGGGCAAGTGTTGAGAGAAGGTAAAGGCAGAGATTTTGTACTGAATCTTTTCTTGCAGAGATAACTGACTTTGGTGTGGACCAGCTTCACCTACTTCTG
>JAUBOD010000895.1:2127750-2149431 GCA_032353885.1 Nothura maculosa | reverse complement strand
AAAGGCAGAGATTTTGTACTGAATCTTTTCTTGCAGAGATAACTGACTTTGGTGTGGACCAGCTTCACCTACTTCTGCTAAGCAAAACCAAGTATCCTTTAAGATGAAAGTATAACAAAGCTGAAACAACAGAAAATGGACCAAGACTATGAATGTATTAGTTTGAGTTTTATGCAGAAAGCAACATAATTGCAGCTGACCTTTATCGGAAGCTCTAACTTGCTTTGGAGAATATAATGGTGATAATATAGAAATAATATACATTTAAAGGATAGGAATTTAAAATAGATTTGGCAAAAATTATCTTTGGGCCCCATGTGCCTTGAGGATGCTATGAAACAGTGCACTGTTGTGAAGGTCCATTTCGTTCCTATGGGCGTCTGAAGTGCTGTTACATCTTCATCTCAAATGGAGAGCTCATCTTCAGCCTGGGGTCAGTTCTGCAACCACTGGTGCTGCTAAGAAGGGACTGGCAGGAGATTAGACAGAAATGCACATTCAATAACTCAAAAAAAAATTGTTTCCCTAAAGGTTTTGTAGAAATGAGTTTATAGATAACTCAAAGAGTGTTTGCCCTATGGATATCATTCTTTAAGTTTCACTGAGGCAGTACATGCTGTTATGCTGTAGATACCCAATGAAGCAGGCAGAAAGAATAGAGGATTTTGCTGGCCAGCTCAGTACATTCAATACTTTATTGAGGGTAGATCTATGAAAATCATATCAAGTTCAAGGTTATTTTTAATGGCAGCATTACAATTTGCCAGATACTAATGGTATTTCTTCAGATGCCTCCAAAACCATGCAAAAACATCACTCTCACATTTAATTGTTCTGTCTAAGAGACTATTGTAGCTTTGAAAAAAAATTCCTCCAGCTTTGAATCTTTGTTCAGAATGCTTCACATTTGAATTTATCTTTCTCAAATGCATGCAACTACATAAGCTGCATTTCCCTCACCTTACTCTTTTAAAATCAACATGTTTTACAATTTTGGTTAAAAATGGTTAAAATTAAGAAAAACCTAGCACAAGGGAGCTGCATTTCCCTCACCTTATTCTTTTAAAATCAACATGTTTTACAATTTTGGTTAAAAATGGTTAAAATTAAGAAAAGAAATGATTACATAAACTTATTTTAAAGACAAATTAAAGTTGGAAATTAATGTAAAAGTCTGGAAGATTCTTAGTGGGAAAAACCTTTTTTCAAATAGAAATTCTTTTCCTCTCTCCTCTCTTCTCCTCTCCTCTCCTGTCTCTTCTCCTGTCCTCTCTTTGCTCCTTTACTAAACTAGTTTTCTTAACAGAATGATATTTAACACTGCATATTATTGTCAATGATATATTAGGAGATGAGTTTCATAGGGAGGAAGATATCAGGAGAAGAGCAGTAAATGGAAGTTTCTTACTCAGTTTTTCTCTCAGATACGTTCAGACCTTCAATTTCAAAGTTGGGTTGCAAAAGATATTTTGGTTAAGAAATGCTAAATACACTTTCTCAAAATCTCCATTTATCATCTACCAAGACATTATTAGCTAGCCATCTTTTGAAAATACATTTTCTGCCCCAAAACTCTGATATTCTGCATTAATTTTAGGAAGAGATTTTATGCTCGCTTTGCTCTCTGAATATTTTCCTCACTGCAGGAAGGGTAGAATAAAGGGCCTGAAATGAACGGTTTATTTGGTGAGTGTAGTACTCTTTTTAGGAGGATACTATCTGTAAACATGGCTATCAGAAATTAAAAGATACATAATGTATCTGATTTCTCAAAGTATGTGCTATTTACAACTCCTGCAAACCTAGATGTGAGTGATTCTGTGGAAGCCCAAGGCTGTAGTGATCTTCTAGATTAAGGTCTATCTTTTCCTGTGCTGCTGGACACCTGAGGCACGGGACTTCACATGTCATGGGAGCACCAACACAAATCAGTTGTTGCTTTATGTTGTATTTCCAATGGGAAAAGCAGACAGGTGCAACACATGGACCTATTTCTCATGCATTTACCAGTATTATCTATACTGCTGAGATGCTCATCTGAGGGCATATCATATGGTGGGACCAGGCAGGGCTTTTCCTAGAGGCTGTATCACAGGTTGCAGCATACACTGATTGTCTGAACTTGTGCTCATACTGGCGCCCAGTGTCATGTCTAGGATTCCTGTCCACGTACCACGCCTCACTGTGGCAATAGTTTGATTCAGCAGTGTTACTGGAGAAGGTGTCTGCTCTGGTTTTCTCTGCCCTTCTATTCCTCTCCTCTGCTCACTCCTTTTTAGGAAAGATCGTGAAAATCTTATAGGAGCTGTTGCTTTTTTAAGGGTGAGATGATTATATAGTGAGGCAGAGTTTATACAGTGGAGTATCCTACTAGAAGGCTCTTAGGGACCATTTTCTGTGACAAAAAAGACAGCAGCACTGAGACAAGTGATTTATGGCAAACTTGGCTTACAAAACGAAATACTGCAATTGCTGCTCCTTGGTGGAGGCAGAGAAAATAATACGATGAGATGAATTTGTACTTTCACACAGAGCTGGAATGAGCCCCAGGTTTGCCGGTGAAGATGTGGGTCTTTAGAGCACCGTGCAGTGTGCAGATGTTGCCCTGACTGTCCCTGCCACTGCTTGCTGAAGGAAGTCACCCTGGTACAGAAATGGAGGTAGCAACGTATTGGCACTTGCCATCGTATTTGAGATCCTGCAATTGCTTATCAGTACATAGCTGGATTTTGTGTGCCTATGTTGCTGGGAAGAGACATTCTGGCAATTTTTATGAGAAGAGGGCACATTCAGTTGGCTGAACGCAACATGGTGTTATCAAAAGCCACCTAGCGTGGCTGGCATCATCTCTGTGCTTTTAATAGGATGTGCCCTCCACATTTGCTGGGTTCAAGTAGAGTACTTTTACTTGGCATAGTCTCTGAGCACTCAGGTATCAGTCCAAAGGCCTGGCGCAGCAATCAGAAATAGTGTCCTCTATCAGGGTGGCTGCATATGGAGAGACCAGGAAAATTAAAGACACATTGCAGCTGAGGGGAGTATAAACACCCTGTGATGCATTAAGGTGGGACCTACAAGGTTAGAGTTTTTTTAATCAATTTTTAATCAGCTTTTACTACAGAAGAGTAATTTATTATAGGTTTTATGTGATTATAGGTTTACTGTAATTTAACTTGTTCAGTTACCATAGGTTTTTACGGGCTCATGTCAATTTTAGGTTTTATGTCATTTTTAATGCCATTTTTCAACTTTGCTTAAAGCTTTTCTGTATAACTTCCCTTTCCTCCTGCCTTGGCAGAGGACAATGTTGATGCAGCCCATTTATTAACCAACCTATTCAAACTAGACAACAAATACTGTAGCTGATCCATTTCCATTTTGTTTTTAAATCTGTAAGCACAGAATAAACGCTTTGTGGTATAAACACTGCATGCACCCATACCCACATGCATTATCATGTAACATTTGAATCATATGAAAGAGGAAAGAGAGACGCTCTGAGTGTTTGCTTGAAACGCTCTCCTTCTTTACAAAGTTGATGAACTGGAGGTTATACAACTGTGAAGTGCACAAGGAATGATTTAATCCCTAGATTCTTCTGTTATCCAAGCATTACTGTGTTTTGCACCTCTCATTGATTACAAAGAGGTTCTCTAGCAAAGAGATAAGAGGGTCTGGCTTGCACTGCTTTGCACTGATCAGGGACAGAGGGTGAATGTGAGGAGGGAACATAAGCCTGCAAGTAGTATTGGGCCTTATTATCCATAATTACTTTCTCCACACTTATGAGATTTGTCATGGACGCTTCCTCCTTCAAAGCAAAAACACTTTTGTTTTGGATAGAAGTATCTCCTCCCTTTGCCTTCCAGAGCATATTGAAGAGTTTTGAGGGAGAGGAAGGGGCATGCCCCAACCCACAGACAGCCTATGCTTTCTTTTCAAGAAGAGCTTTGTAAGAGGACCAAGCTAATCTACATAAACCATAAAGACTCATACTGCCTAAGGAGAGTGTAAGTAGGAGTAAGGCACAGCTTGTCTGAGATAGTTTAGAATGGTCTTTCAGTTCCAGACCTTATGCACACCAGGCCTCCCTTGTGCTAGTCTAGACATAGGCCAAGGAGGAGCAGCCTGTTAGGAGCAGCAAGGCTACGATGGCTTTGCTGCTCATCCTGCCTGTGTCCAGTAAATATGGACAGCAACAGCTAGCCCAGCTCTGCAATGCTTTCCCCGGACTCTCGGTCTCGGATCCATCCTGGAGCTGTTCGGCCTACTTCTGGCTCTGGATTCCCCTACTCTCTGCTGGGTGGAAAGCTCCCATGAAGTGATTCAAAGACCCTGTAAATACCTCCCATACAAACAAATCTGCTTTGCTGGCTAACACTGCATTTTTGTCATCTGCCTCTCCTTTCAGTGCAATGAGAAAACACAACACAAATTACTATTCTAAGCCAACAGTACTATGAACTGCATTATCTGCCTCAGTCACTCAGATTACTAACTTTGGCCTTTAGGCCGATTCTTATGCTAGAGATGAGAAAGTTGCACAATAGACATTAGAGAATCCCTTAAAAGAAGTAAAAAAAAAAGCCACAATCCTTCATTGAGGAGCAGAAACAGCTCGAGCCCGGCTGAGACGCGGTCACATGAGGACCCACAACAATGGGCGCACAGTGTCGAAAAGCTGAGGCCACTGAACTTTATGTCACTTCCCAACTGCAGCATTACTCATAATTTATGGCTATACTCGCCTTTCAACCTTTAAAACCTTTTCCCAAGTATTTGCAGCATTCTCACATAAATATTGCTACAATAAGTAACATCAACATTTAGTAGCTGTTTTTCAAGAATAACCGTGTGACACTATTATGGCGTCCCATTAAACCGGCTGCAATGTGGGGAAGGTCTAAATCAAATCACGCCGCCCAACGGTAACATTTACACATATACAAGAGAACAATGGACGGGGAAAGTTTATTCTGGGCTTCAAGACACAAATGACAGTTTTGTTCCCTTTCATGGTTATGCAATATGTCTGTTTGGTGAAATGACCCAGAGTGGACACAGACTGGCATTTACATTTATGGGCCACTTGCTACCTTCTCAGCAAAAAAAAAACCCTACATTACAAAATGCTTTATATTTTTTAAGAGCAAGAACCTTGTTTCAAAGGGCCAGGGAATGCTGTCTTTTCATTAAAGCTATCAAGTGCTGTGTAATGATTAGTAAGAAATTCCTTGCCAGAACCATTCACTGTCCAAAATACATTACAATGACTAAATGTAAATGACAGATAGTTAACTTGTATATAGATATGTGCTTAATTGCCCTCCTGTCTCAAAGAATCCACTTAGGCATATGCTCATTTAAACACATATGCTTCATTTCTGTTCAGGTCAACGGGATCTGAGCATGTGCTGAAACATAAGCAAATGCTTAAGTGCTCTTCTTCACTGGGGATGCTTTTCTGAGGCAAGACTGAAAAAGTCTTCTCCTGGAAATCGCCTTTGGCTGCCCCACCTCTTGCTGCATCTGCTTTGATGGAGTGTTGCTGTCCTCCTTCCTCCAAACCAGCCTGCTCACCTCTCCACAGAGGAGTTTTTGGAGCTGATATCAAAGACACAAACCCCGTTGCCCTATGCTATGATGATCCTTGCAAGTCTGCCCGAAGCAAGGAGTGGTGGAGCAGACACAGAGCTCTGGAGGAGAAGAGAGCAGAAGGGCAGCCACACAGAGCGATCCACTGAATTGGCTGGAAACAGCTGGAAAGCCTCTCAGCCACCCCCTGAGCAAAGCAGGGCTTGACTGCAGGCTTTGGGCTGCCCAGCCAACTGTCTGCTGCTCCGAGTGACCTCCTAACTGGGTGATAAAACCGTGCACGGACTCGTGCGCGTGGAAGAGCCCGCAATGTTTTCAGAAGCACTCGGGAGCTGTATCTGTTGTGCATTATCAGTTTAATTAAGATAAGGATATGGAGTTTATGCTTTATTCCCATAAATGACAGGGCAAGGATATGAATGATTTATATGGTATTAATTGTGCTTGGGAAGCGCAGGTCTGTCAATATGCATAAATAAAAGTACCATGCGAATCCAGTAAGGGAATAAAAGCTCCAGATCTTTTTTTCTTTTTCTTTTTTTTTTTTTTTAAAGCAGCTTTCTGAAATTCCAACTGTTTTCAAAAGAGTAACATGCATCGGGCAAAGAGTTTGATGGGGCAAAGATCAGACCACCTGGGCAATAATTAATAAGCCCATGTACTCGGCCAACTTTGGGGAGTGAGTCGGATGCAGAGAGAGAAGGCTTGCTCCTGCAGGTAATGTGTTTGCCTGTGACGGCAGCAGATTATTTGTTCTTTTTTCTTCCCTGACACCGAACTAAAGAATGCATTGTGGGAAAACCGTTCTGACACATGACACTGTGCAAAGGAGGATCACAGCGTGAGACAGCATCAAGGGGCTTACTTGGCCTTGATGCACTCTTGCACAGCATGGGGCTCCAGAGATGAGTGTCTCTTCCAACTGAAGCACTGGTGCAATTTGCACAACTCTCATGAGAGCGCACGGTGAAGCTGCTCTCAAAGCCCTCATGTAAACAGGGTTGCAAAAAGAAAGGGAGAGTGAAAGAGCCTGCACTGTGCACGGGAAAAGCACAAAAGGAGGTAGTTCAAAAGAGGCTGGCAAAGAAGGACGGAGCTGGGGAGAGTTGTAGGGTGGGAAGGGGGCAGAATATTTAATCCAAATATTAGAAGCAATAGGGAAAGGCTTAGATCTGCAAACCAACGGCCAGCGCAGCTGTGAAAGGAGCGGTCAGAAGAAACCAAGTATGGGGAGACACTGGATGGCAATGCACAACTAGAGATTTCTCTTTCTGGGCAAAACTGGAATTGAAATGTGCTCTAAAGAGGCTACGCCTCAGATGTGCAGCCCTTAAACTTCTTCAAAACCTCCTAAGTTCAGATAATAAGTTTGCATAAAGAGGAAGAGAGGGAGGAGGAAAAAAAAGGAACATTGGAGCCCTCTCTAAGTGCTCCTCGCTAGCCGGTCTCTGAGCACCAGGCCCTCCTGTACGTACTCTCCCTTGCTGCTCCTGCTTATCATAATATGCCACTTTTGCGCATCAAATTTACATTTCAAAAATGCTGTATCGCTGCTCTAAAATTAATTATTAATCTTTCATCAGTCCCTTCCATAGATACATTTTTAACTTTGATTTTGCTACCCATTCGGGGGAGGGCTGGGGGGGGGACGGGGGGCGGGGGAGAGAAGATCCTTTAATCTTGTCACTTTTCTGCTGGGCTCTCCTTGCATGTGCTGCTACTTCCAGCCCCACGTGTCCCACAAGTGCTCCGGAGGTGCAACCGGCAACTTCTCTTCTTGCTCTTAAAAGAAGTTTTACTCACTTTGGAGAGCGGGGGATTTCTACCCGTCGAGGTTCGATCTGCAGATGAGCGACTGCTCCTTTTGTTTGACCTGGCATTTGAGTTAAACTGTACCGATTTGTCGAGCCCTAGGCTAAATGGCTGGTGGATTATAGACCCATGCGGGGAGTGAGGTCTGGGTAGAGTTTGCGTCGTGGTCTCAAAGTGCCTGGACACTTATCCATTCACATGTTCATTGCAGGAACTTGGATGGGCCAAATAATGGTTATTAGCTGCAAAACACAAATAAGCACTGAGGGGCAATCATTTATTGTTAGTCAATGGGAGGAGTAAATGATGGTCTTGTGTGTAGTGGAAAAGAGAGACAACCATGTGTTGGACAGATGCCAGGCTTTTTATCCTTCTATTTGCATACACGGTCAAAGAAATATATACTTCTTTCAATGGATACTTTTCTGCTGTGTGCTGGGCATATGTGTGGGTGAATATCTCTCAGGATGTTGGGCTTAATCAGAGGTGATTGGAAATCAATAGACTATCACTTACAAGAAATCGGATAAAGTACAAAGAAAAAATAAAGCTGAAAATCCAGAACAAAATATATCACACTTGTTTTCCACTCCACCTCCTCCCTTGCATGTAGCATCCAAAAAATGCCCTGGCCTGTATTACAAATCTACGGCTGTGACTGTTCCTGGGGGCTGTGCGCAGGGTGTGCAACCTCCCCACTCTTTCCATCCATAGTGCCCATAAGCAGATCCCTGCCAAACAGCTCGTGCTGCAGCACCCGAGGTTAGGATGCACTTCAGCTCCAACAGCGGCGCGGGCAGCATCTCTCCCCACACACCTCCACGTAAACATTGGTGCCTCTTCCCGCCACAGCGCAGGAACTGAGCCAGGGAAGTTGCTGCAGGTGCCGGGCAGGCAGAGCAGTCGCAGGATGCGAAGGGAAGCTCCGCTCAAGCACGGCTTCCTGCTCGTCTTCTGCACGTTGAGTGGAATTCGTCTGTGTGTCCGCGCTCTGTGAATTACTCCACGCAGCAATGCCAAGATCCTGCTTTTATACAGGGCAGACGTTGATTTCAGCTCATTGACACTAATTGTACACGCACCTGTGATTGTGTAGGATAATTAGGATGCTACAGAATAACCATTTTGTGTATGATACCTCTGCAAAACGCTGGAAATGAAATGTAATGATTCTTGCTGCATATTCTCATTTGGAAGATGCAAAGCAAGAGCAAGTAAATGTAGCTGTAGGTCTTATTTCATAAAAATAAACAGTGATTATGTGGTTGTGTCACAGATATTACATGCTGTCGAGTGCATTGAATTCCTTATAGCCAAATAGCAATAGCTAAATCATGTAGCTTCAGAGTGAGAGGTAAGTGTGGTTTATGCAGGAATGTAGCTCATGCAAAAATCCGATACTGGCCTTGGGAAATGTCCCTTTTTGTCCACGTAAGAGCTGAATAATGTTTGTGGCTGAAAATGTTATGGATACTTAATCATGCACAAACACTCCTCAACCAAAATATGGGCTCTGCTTCTAAATAAGGAGCCCTCTCTGCCTGCCCAGCTCACCAGCCTAGCTGCAGAGCCACACATCTTAGAGAAAGGAGGTGGGAAGACTTGCCATTAAATGCTTTTGCTTCCTTTCTGCAATCCTACACTACTTTTTGTCCACTTTTTTCAAGTATTAGCCTTAGACAACTTTTTTTCTTTTCCAACAGGCCCAGGATACTCCCTTGGTCTTTTGTTTTACTGCTTGGAGCAGGTTGTCCCAGTAGAATGAGGCTGTAAAAACAATTCCTGATGAAGAGACACATGGCTGTGGCAGGAAGGGAAAACAAGTGTTGGCCTGAGCTTTTCAGCACTGGAGAGGAAAGATCTTTGGAAATATAAATTGCTCTGCAGCACTTAACCTATCCGTCCCATCTGCACAACATCCATCTCCCTAGGAGAGTGCTTGGTGTTCCAAAACCAGCATATCATTGTCCCAGAAATGTTGTCATTTTCATGCCGTGGGCCTTTGCAGAGCCAGTTTTGGCCAGTGCTACACTCATCCCCTCTCACTGCTGGTCCCTTCAAGGCAAGCAGCAAGAATATGAATGGCTTTTTTTCACGTGGGATCTGAGTAGTGACTTCTGTGCCTCCTGCTACATACGGCAGTGGACGCCATGGGCTAGGGCAGGCCACATGTTTGGCTCTAGGGTCCTGGCCAGGGTAAGGGTAGGTGTGGTTTTCTTCCAGTGTTGGCAGTAATTTTGCATTCTGAGGCATGGACCTTGTGCGCAACACTGCCTGGCAATGAGGTCATGGTGTTTATGGGGGTTTTATGGGTGTTTATGGGCAACTCTGAGCACTGCTCCTTGGGGAAAGGAAACATTGACCTCAGAGAGCATAGGCTACGCTAAAGTCTGATGAGATGTCCCATGACTGCTAAGAAATTCTCATGGAGCCTGCCTATGTCAGGAAGAACTACCGAGTTTTCATGCCTAGCATGAATGGCATCAATGGTAGCTCCCAGAAGCCCTTTTCACCCAACACTGGCATGTGCTGCTCCTTGAATCACTGCATCTGCAGGGAACCTCATGGTGTCATCATTTACTTCTTTGCAAAGTGCATAGATGTGATAAGTGGCAAGTTTCTGTAGCTCCTTACTGAGCCATTCTCGCCACCCTTCCTGCATGCATTGACCTATTGTCTGCAGCACTTTTTGTTACAAAGAGTTGCAATCACGGAAGGCTTGGACTGAAATATAGCTGCAGAAGTCACAGGAGTACAAGAGATGTACAACAGCAAGCAGCTCAAGAAAGGCAGAGGTGCCTAGTCCCTTCTAGGGACCAAGGTGTTACAGTGTCCCCTCTAAGGGACACTGGAGAGCTAAAATGAAAATCCAGTAAATTACCTAGGAGGTTGAAGTAATTGCCCTATAGCTGAAGCATTGGAAGCTCGTATCCTAGCTTATAAGGTCAGCATCTTCTTTGGCTCAAATCTTTGCCAAACTTAATTAGAGGGTCAGATCTTGAATATGAAGACAAAAGAGAGTTGTTGATCTCACATTCCCCATTTAGGTGCAACAAGTCTTGGAAGATGGCATGATTTAAATGGATCCAGAAGTACAAATAAGCATGTTGCATCTGACTCTTACTCCAGGCCTAGATTAAGGTCATTAAAGCAGCCCAGCATAGCTGTGGCCTTTGTTGTCGTTCTCACCCAAAAAATGTTTTCTGGGCTGATTGTAAGTTTTGCCTCAATGGAAGAGTGAGAAAAAGGAGTGTTATCTGCTTTTGTAAGTAACTGTAAGTGAGCTTCTGGTTGCTTGGGGATCAAAGTGAAAGTGGATCAAAGATATTTCACATGTATACCTACCAACCTGGAAAAAGTTTAACATCTCTCCATCCTGAGCTCCTTCTGCTTTCTCGGACAGGAAAACTAAGTCCTTGTGATGTTAATACCTGTTTGTGCTCACTGCTACTTCAAACTCACCTAAATATGAGAGTACCGTGGAAGGGCAGTTACTGAAAGATTGTTTCATGTTCCTGTGCATGGTTTAACAAAAGATGTCACCTCTGCCCAAAACATTGTTTCACATTGGTCCTCAGACCTTCTTAGCTTGGCTGGTTCCTTTGACTCCATTTGCCCCATCCTGTAGGAAACGCTGCTGTGAGTCCGTGCAGTTGTGAAGAGCTTGAAAGGAAACCACAGCAGCAAAGTCAGAGCAGTCAATCTTAAAACCATACTGCAGGTGGGAATATCATCAGGAATGAAGAAGTGATATCCTCTCTGTGTGTTTGCATTGACAAAGGAACAGCGGATGTTATCTAACAAGGACATCTCACTTTGCTTCAAGTTACCCAAATTGTTATTAAAAACAGAAAAAAAAGTACTTCTTCCCTGTTCTGCACTTATCAGCCTCAGATACCCCAATGCTCTGCCTAAGACATACCATATATTAATTCCTTGTCTACTTGTCTCCAAACTGAGAGCATTGCTACTACCCTCCTATAGGGGAGAATCGGCAGCTTTCCTGCCTCCAGGATGGTCTGTGGTGCTGGGGCAACCTGCAGCGCGGTGGGAAGTTGTGCCTAACACTGTAAGCAATCCTGTACATGGCAGCCTGCAGAAGAGTTCTTGGGAGCTATACAGCTGGCATCACTATTTGTGCCTTAAAGTAGTAATAGAAAGCTAATTAGAATGGCCAGTAAAGAGTACGAAAGGGGATGAAAAAAAGTGAAAATGGAGTTTCGTTTACCCATACAAATAGACAAAGAAGTAACACTTGGACAGCAGCAGAGGGGGTTGAAACAGCTTTCGGTGCATTCAATCTATTCAGTCTTTGCTTTTGGTGGAAAAGATCACATATATCATCTTACATAGTTTATTGTTCTAAACAAAGACCTACACCAACGGAGCTCTCACACAGGCTTCAGACTCTATTGTATTGGCTTCTCACTAACACTTATCAGCTGAAACAACATATAACAGCACGGAGTCCAGAACAGTGTATTTTACGGTATCAGTAGAAGATTGGGAGTGGAGGGAAAGACAAGATTTTTCTTTAAAATAGTAGAAAAAAAAAGAGATGATAGTGTAACAGCCATCAGTCTTTTGGTAACTGGAGCCTTTCTAGTTGAGTAGAGGGAGATACCAACAGACATGAGCTTTGCAAGGCTCGAGCTTGGCCAGTTCAGGTCCTTTCTAGTTCCAGCTGATGCTGGAGTCTCATGCAAGAGAAGGGTGTCATTTGGAGACATCAGTGAGACACTCTATGTGGTCTGCAGAACAGAAGGGATCTGCAGACGGAATGGCCTTTTCCCTGCAAGTGTCCTAGGGATTAGGATATCCATCACTAAGAGAAATTCCCTATCGTCCTTTCTTTCAGACCTGCAAGGGCCCATATCAGGATAAACGGTATGACCAGCTAACAAAACAAGCTCTAGGAGAGCATCTGCATATATAACACATTACAAATAACAGGCAAGACAAGGGGTGAGTTCAGAAAAAAGAATAAAAGGAATTGTGTTCCTAATCCCATATTCTTTTCTGCTCATAATGTTCCAAATTCCACATAATTTCCCTGCATTTGGAGGTGTTGTATTATGGGTTTTGAAAACTGAATCTAAAGGGATTGGAATTTTTTTCCCTTGACTAAAGACCCGGAATGAAATATAGAATATTTCAGGTGGATCCAGCACTTTCATAAGGAAATCAAAGTAGATTTCATTGCTCTTGAATACAATGACACAAATTCCTTTCCTGATTTAACAGTAAACAGAATTAATAAATGAAATAATATAATACAACTGAAATGGGTCTCTGGGTCACTTATCCAAGCCCCTTTTTCTCTAACTTCAGTGCTCTATTTTCCCTTTCATTAACTCATCAGTCTCTGACAACAGCAGTGTTTTAGCTAGACTTGATAGCTTTCACCCACAAATGAAAGTCACTTCCTCAAGGCTATTCCAAGATAATGGCAGGATAAAATCCAAGAATCCTGAGTCTCAGTTAGCTGCTCTGTTATAATACTGAAAAAACAACAGATCTGAAATAATGTTGAATTGGAGAAGGTGGATCATGCTCGTGGGCTATATAGGGGAAGAAAATTGTATTTTCTTTTTCCAATTCACTGGAATCCTCATGAGAGAACAGTGACCAAGATAAAAGCTTAGCAAAGACAAACAAAGCAAGAACTCCACCTCTTCTTCAAAAGATGTGAAAATAATGTTAACTGGAGATGGTTTTGTTTTGCTTTTGCTTTCTCTACAACACAGAGAATGTTAATGAATTGCACTGTTAACTGGGACATAATCTTGTCTGTAAGGGAGCAGGGGAAATTTAGATATGTGACTATCTCATATAATGAGAGGCAACTGGGAGTTTTGGGAAGAGATGAGAAATTGGCATGTGGAAATAATAATTGTAGATTTAAAAATACTAACTGAGAAATGCTATGGAAGAAACCTCTTTGGTTTTAACAGTGTACCTTGGTAGAAAGGGAATTAGGATACCTGGTGTTAAAATCTGCTCAAATCCCTCAAAGCTTTCATGAAGATCTGATGCTTTGGCTGATGCGCTTCAGTTTATTTAGTTGATACAAATCGTATTTTCAGGCAAATTTGTACATCTGCTCCCAGATGTCAGCCAGATGATACAGGGATATTTTGGTTTGAAAGCTTTTTTCTCTCTCTCTTTTTTTTGTTTTATTTTAGAAGAAAAGAATTGCTTGTGTGCTGTTTACAGAGATTTCAGCATGATGTCTACTATTTTAGCCACTAACACAGGCAACCTTGACAATCAGAATGTATTTCTTTCCTCCTTTTTCATCTAGACAAGTAAGCAGTCATCAATTATAGTCCCACACATGAAATACAAATTTAGCACTACGGAAATGAGAACTAAAGCAATTTGTACCTTTGCTATTCCAAGGGGATTTATTCTTGCTCTGTTTACTACAAAATATTTCCTCTCTTGTAGTCAAAGTTATATCAATGTCAGTGATCTTCAGTTCAATCATAATAAGAAGATGATACTGTGTTGTTCCTGACATCATCTCCTTGTTACTGGGATTGTTAGTTAACATATGTTTTAAAGCAGTGCTCAAGCATTTGTTTTCTTTGGTTATCACCAGGCTTGGATCCTTTGAGTTGCTACCATAAAATTTAATAGTAAAAAGAACACTTTAGAAAGCCTGATTTTAAATTAATGTTTACAAAACAAATTAACTTTATAAAAAGAAAAAAAGAAAATGTTTCTTTATACACCAAATAATCATGCTTAATAACAATTGAGTAATGATAATGGTAAAAAATATAACACAAATTTAGACAGATGTTTGTAACGACTGTGGATTTCTGTATCATGAATAGTTGGAAAAGCAGAAAGATGATTTTGCTTGGAAAAAGGTGGTTTTGATCCTGTTCCTCTTTCCTTCCTTGTTCTTCTCTTCACAGAATTCTTACTCTTGTCAAGTAAAGAAATGCATAAGAATATGTATGCACTGGTCTGCCATTCTACCTGTTTCTAGCTTGTGGTCTCTCAGTAATGTAGCATTTCACACACTCAAATACACACACACAAGTCCACAAGCACATACATGTACACTGATCACAGCACACCGCAAATTAGCTGTGTGCAGAAGGGGAGTTCTGTGCCATCCTGACTCTCATAGGAAACCTCACCACTATAGATGCAATAAAAGCATTATAAATGGTGCACCTTGACTCCAAATGCACCCAGAGGGCCTCTATATTTTCACAGCTAGAATGTACATTTGAGCTTATAGGCCCTGTACTGAGCCTCTAAGCACTTCTCTGTGTCTAAGATCAGAAATATTGCAGTTCTATTGACCAGATTCTATGTCTGAATGCATCTCTGCAAGCCCAGAGAAATTCCATTGTGGTGGCTGATTCTGTTATGAATTTATTCTTATTTAAGGAGAGGAGGTGCTGTTTGAAAAGCTATATGAGAAACATACATCCTCTCTTGTTCTCCTCCTTATCTTTTAAAACTCTATTTTTTTTGTGATGTTTAACAAATGTAGGCTGCCAGCACCAATTATAATGATTGCTGTTGTTCCTTATTTCCCCTGCTCTGCCCTGTTTGCTTCATCTATTGTCTCCAGTCTTCCATTCATACCGCCAGGTGGGATACCTGAGGCTTAAGTAATAAATGAAATTACCTCTAGATACCCAAACACCAATCCACAGTTTCTGTCCTACCTGTGAACGGCTCTATTATGACCAAACAACAACAAAACAGTAGTTTTGTGGGATGGATGGGATAGCAGTGAAAATTCATTTTCCTTGAGTCTACGTCGAGAATTTGAATCCAGATCCTGACAGACTTTTCGATCCAGTATTTCAAAGTCATGTACTGAGAAGAAATTCAGAAAGATTGCATCACTGGGTAGGATATTTAGCTGAACTTGATGCCTCTGTTTTTGAGCATATGGTTTATTGAATTGTAGCACTTTTCAAGATAATTCTCACTGCCCTATTCTGAAGTATTTGCATTCTCAAGTAGAACATGCGCAAGAATAAAGATTTTGATTGCAGCTTTAATATCAAAGCAATACGTTTCAATTGACTAGGCAGGCCACTAACAATTTAGATAAAGGGATGCAATATAGCAATTAATGAGCTATGCACAAATTCTTCATTGTTCATTAACCCTTCAGAGACTGCATATGTGCACATATCCTGTGTTTCCCTTTCATTTTGCTGGTACTCTAGAAGATGACAGAGTTCTCAAAATTAAAGGTTGTTTTAATGTATGGTAAGTGATAGGCACACACATTACAAAATAATATGAACAAAGCACTGCTAATGATCCTAGCAGAAGTAATGGAATTTACTGTAATTTCTACTGGATGAAATTTTAGTTAATATCCATTATAAAATCAGTTTTCTCAAGCAGAGCTGGGTTTACAAGATCAGTCAGCCTGGGGCAAAACTCTACTTGAAAGAGCAGCGGGATAGGAAAGCTTTCAGGGAATTGGTTACCCACTCCCTTATTCTGTACCTCAGCCCCAGCAAAAATGAAAATAACCCAAGTTCTACTCTGTTCTTGCATGCAATATCTTTTCTTTTTCAGAACAGTAAATACCTCATGCTATTACATACATTGCAGCATCTGGCATGTTCAGGAAAGGTCTAGACCTGCTAGTCATACAAATCCCTAAAAAAAACAAATAAAAAAATATTTTTCACATTTAGTTTTTGAGATTTGCATGATGTGGAAAAAAATCAGCTTGGAATTCTGAACTCTAAAAATCTCTAAGTTATGTTGTTATAAAATGTGATCTTTTTCCTCTTTTTTTTTTCCTGACTCTGCTAAGCATTTTAATGAGATCCACAGGAGTGCCAGCCATTTATCTCTTTGGATATTCTTATTCCTTCCTATTTTTTAGCTCTATTTTCATATTTGATTATTTGAGAAAGCTTTTGGGGAAGGAATTGGCAAAGTATATAGATATATACTAACCTAGATAAATGAAAGTATCTCTACTGATGACTGGGGAAATATAACACAGTAGGCTGTGGAAAGGAAAGAGAAAGTAGAGATCTCTTCATTGAGGTTCTGAGTCCAAGTAGTTCTCAAGGAGGCATCAAGTAGGAAAAAATGTCTGAGACAGTGTCATGTGGATTGGATTTCAGGGAAGTTTTGAGAAATAGCAAAGAAGTATCAAGGTATATGTGAGATAAAAAATGGAGGATTATCCTTACAAGAGTAAGGACAAACTGGAGGAATCTGGAGGCTATTTACCGCACATCACTTATGTGACTGAGAAAGAGGAAAGACTTTTGCAGTGGGCAGGGAGGCAGCGCTCCTCCAAGGTCAAGGGGCATGCACTGTGACTACCCCACTCTGTGGGGTACCCACTTTACGTTCAGGCCCCAAGTACTGCAGTCAAATCAGAAGCACAAGAGAAAATGTCCTTCCTTGCAGCAATGACAGCAGCAGCAAGATGAATCTCTCTGTTACATGGTGCTCTTTAACAACTCAACTCTTCATCATTGAAGTTGACATTCAGGTGACCTACATACAAATGACACAAAATTATCATCTTTGTTTTACAAATGGGAAACAGAGGTGTGAGGCTTATTAAGGAGCTTTTCCAAGGTCACACACTGAGTCTTTAATTGAGCCAGAAATCAACTGGCAGGGTTTGAAGGCCATCCCAGCAACTGATGCACTGGCCGGCCCATCTTCCTGAAGACACTAAAAGGCTATAAAAGCATATAAGACAAACGGGTGAATCGTGTCTGTAATTCATTCACTGAGCTTTGTTTTCATTCATAAACTCATCAGAGATCAGAGCTCCTGAAGTGAATTATAGTCCTGTGTTCACTGAAAAGCTGTTTGTTAATCTAAAACAGACCTTTGCCTTTATGGCTCTGCCATGGGTGCAGTTAATAGGCTTTCATTTACCTTTTTACTGTTAGCTCAGATATTGCCAATATTGGCCTTATCCCCCAATTCTAAAAACAAGGAGTATCTGCATAGGCCAGTATCCCATTGACACAGAAAATTAATGACCTTTCCCATGTCCTGGTACAGATCTAATTCCAACCGCACAGGAGTCTGTAGACAGAGCCAAATCCAAACAAGAGCCAACCAAAGGTTCAATCTGACCAGGTTCTTGCAATTATTTTCTAGGAAAGAAGAAAAAGATCATGGATCCACAAAAATAGGTTCTCTTGCCCTCCATAGCTCTTTATTCTATGAGCAGTACTTGCTAGAGTAAAGGTACAAAATCTAACCTGAAAAATGAGTGCAATCTCATCCTTACATAGAGGACTTCTCTTGCCATTTGGAAGGATAGTTGACTTCTTATATTTCAGTTTTCCTATACGCAACATCTCTCACATACAAATGCTTGAAATTGGATCCAATGCCTTAGATGTAAAGCATTTGTAGTTGTTTTTCAAGGAAATTAATATAGCAAGACTGTATTATCCCAAGAGATTTTGGCTAAGCACAATTCGGTGGCTTTCTAATATATGTGCATGGTAGCTATTTTATTTATTTTATATAGCATTTGTTTGTATGGTGTAAATTTCTTTGTTTCTGAGGCCAACCAGTTGCTTGTAGTTACAAATATTTATTTTAATATGTTTGTATACAACTAAAAGTATTGTAAATGGGCACAGATATAAGCAGAGAATGAAAGAGGCAGACAAATATAGCCTATCGTTTTGGACTTGGGGTTCTTTATTACTTTGGAAAAAAGATTTCAGAAAAAAAATCCTACTCTGCATTTTTTTCCCCTGGTGCATCAAAGTTAAAAATCAAATCAATACCATCTTAGTATTAGATGGTGGTGACAGCATGTGGACATCAGTGCTGTAATTAAAAAGCCATTCAGCTCAGTTGGTAAAATGTAATTTTAGCTGTAGTCACTGGCTGTTTCCAAGCAATCTATTTACCCCAAAATGTCCTCAGGCATGGACTGAAGAGTGTGAAATGATCGAGTTTTAGTTATCCTCATACATAACAAATTTCAATTATAAATCCTACTGTAAAAAATGTTATAATAATATTACACTGAAGTCTCTGCGCTAACTGGCACGAGGGACAGAGGAGCAGAAAGAAACTTTCTGTGCTTTCCTGTTCCCATCAGCCTCACTTTATGTGTGTCTTCTTTCCCAAGCCTTCCTGGAACAGATTCCAGCTGCCAACATGGACAGTGTCCTGTGCTGCCCGTTGCATGGTCCTTGTCAGAGCCAGTGCTGTAAAGTGGTGCTGTGAGATTCCTCCTCCCGACAGGCGCTGTCAGAAGAATTTCCCTCTTTGTTTAAAGATTGTCAGAGCTTTGCCTTTAGACATTGTTCACAGGAGCAGCTTAAGCTCACTCATTAAAGCAGTCGCTAAATTAATGGTAATAAAGTTAAGTAAAACACACATAGCATTTGACTTTCTAAGCCAACACTGCCAACCAATGAAATTGAATAGTAAGGTTGAGTTAAATATTAAACTTATTTACAGATAGGAAAATTGAGGCAGAAAATCAATAGGCCAGTTCTGAGGATGGTATCTCAGGACTGCTCTGCTATTAGCATAACTTCTTTTAAAATGTCCTGTGTTCACAAGTCACCTTGTTTCAGTTAGAAGTCACCTGATATTTCACTGTGAGTTACTAGATCTTCTCTGGTCATCGGTTCACTCAGATGGACCTGTCTTCATCATTGTAAAGGTTGATAAAACCAGATCTTTTCAGTTGGGTAAATCCAGAAGAAGATAAGGCTCAGAGATCTAGTAGCTTCTCAAACCACAACTTGAACTGGTTGGTCTAACAGGAGATGCATGAACAATAGTAGCAAAAGTAGCAATTTCTAGAAAATTGGGAATACATTTTTTTTTCTTTCAGGAAGAGTAAAAAGAAAAGTAGAAGGGGTGAGAGAATTTATTTTATTAATCCTTTGCCAGTCCAAATAGGTGAAAAAAAGAGAGATGCTCAGTTGAAAAGACAAGTCTAGTGGCAATAGCATCACCGTAGCGTTCCTTCTCTATACTATTGTGACAGTATCTACTGTTCTCTGCCAGGACGTCTAGTACTACCAAAACCAATGATGGGAAATCAGGAATGTCAGGTGTGTTACCAGGCAGGAATTTTGAAGGACAACCACTTGAACTGTCAAAGAAAACAAAAATTAGAACCATTTTTCAGACTCCCTGCTTCTTCGATGCTTTCCTTGTGGAGTTGGTGAAAGGTACAGTAAGCTAAATTGGCCAAATCTTGCAGCACAGAGATCTCAGAAGAAAGATTTTTAAGGAACTGAACTTTGGGTTGATCTAGGGTTGTCTTATGCTGACCCATGCTTGTTGAAAAGAGAGCACATAAATCAATGTACCCCAATTAGGCATGCAGGTAACTTCTGTTCCTGGAGCAGCAGGGAAGGGACCTGGCAAGCAGCATCAAGGTGAATTTTTTTAGTTTTTCATAATTTCTCTCTGAGAGTTTGTCTCTCCTTTTGGGGACACTCTGCACTGTAGCATCCCTCAAGGGAAGGACAGCATGCAGAAATGCACATATGGTTACTAGCCAGACTTCACTGCCTCTCTCCAGATATCCAAGTCCCTAACAAACCCAATGCACGTTGCATTTTTTTCCACTGTGTATAAATTACCACAGTTGCTCTTTTCCTTTTCACTCTCCATGCATATTTCCTTTTTACAGCAGTTCAGAGGGTCTACCAAAATGGGGAAACTTTAAAAAGCTATCACAGCTTTCCATGGCCAACCTAAAGGAAGCCCGAGAAGAGCCTTAAGGGCAAGAAGTCCCACATACAGGTAAAACCATCACTGTTTGCATGGTCAGGCTACAATTTAGGGCCAAGCATCCTAGATTTTAATGCAGCAGTTGACATTGTGCAGTGATCATGAACTGGGTCGTTCATACCAAATTAGTGCCTGTCTGATTTGTAGAAGAGGGAAAATTAACTTGGGAGATGATGTGTTCAGGGAACTGTCATACACATCCCAAGGGAAAGCTGAAATGATGGGAGAATAAAAAGATATCTTTTGAAGCACAAAGAATGAGGAAAAGAGAAAAAAGGGGGAGGGATAAATTCAAGATAGTTTTGAAGGATGACCAAGAAGCAAAAGGATTGCTGATGATTTTCAGGAGAGCTCAAAGCCTTGGGTTTAGTGCAGTTGTCATCCTGCCTCATTGCCGTGTTGAGGTTTGCTGTGCCCATTCTTCAGTCCTGCAACCACACAGAAAGGAGAAGGGGAGTCCTTGGACTTATTTGAACAGAGGAAAGCCCCGTTATTGGCCTCTGATGAGAGAGTATCCATTAGCTTCCTGTCTGCATTGCGTCATGTGGTCTTGAAGTCACCAGCTTCTCTACATATCATTTATTTTTAGATTTTTAAAAGATTTTAGCTCACTGTATTGACATCCTGCTCCCAGCACTTTTTTCCTGCTGCCAATATTTAAAGTGGCATTAATTGACAACGGATTTATTATATTCATGGTGTGTATCTTGAGCAATTCATTAAAATGCCCACTTACACTGCCGTAAAAGCCAAATATGGACTACCATAGGTCTCCATATGCAGCCTTATAAGAGTCCTATGTGATGTATGGGAAGAGCTCTTCACTACAAAATGATCAATACCATATACATTAACCATATACATTAATCTATTTAAAATTAAGAGTACAATGTGTCCCCTATGCTTTCCCAAAAGCCCTCTTCCTTGCTGTGTGCAACATTCAGCTACAGGAGAACAAGCTGTCAAGTGAGAAAAGGAGTAGGAGGTGACCAGTTCTCCCTTGATCTCTTCAACTAGTGTGCAAACCAGCAGTAACTAGCACAGGAGCAATTGCTTTTTTTGTAGCCTACAGTCTCCCTAGTGCCCCTGCTCCATCTACCTGTTGGTTTTCCTAATGCCCATTGCATTGTCATTTGGGAAGATACTTGGAATATGCACAAATCACTTCATTCTCCTCCCCAAAAAAGCCTGGGGAGCAGAAATCAAGCAGAGTCTCCCAGAATAGCCACTGCTTCCTTTGCCCATAAAATCATATGAGCATAAGGAGCATTTTACCACCTAACTAGGCAATGTCGAGTTCCTCAAGACTGAAAGACATCAAGGTAACAAATAAATATACTGTTCATTTCTGTAATCCAGGAGAGCGTAACAAGCATTTTATATCATTTTTATACTGCTTCCTAGACTCACTCTTTTAGATGTAGACTACTCAGGTGGATCTTGTGAGGGTTGGAGGCAGTCTGGGCTGCAGTGACCATGCGATGCTGGAATTCACGATCCTGCGTGGAGGAAGCAAGG
>JAUBOD010000895.1:2102148-2127650 GCA_032353885.1 Nothura maculosa | reverse complement strand
GGGAAGGTTGGACTAGATGATCTCTAGAGGTCCCTTCCAACCTTGTAGATTCTGTGATTCTGTGATTCTGTGATCTTTGGTCCCATCTGATGCTGCTGGTTTTCTGTTTTTTTTTGTAAATTTTAAGTACTATTCAGACTACAAAAACATATCAATACTGATGAGTCTTTTATAATGATCAGTCAAGCCTTGCAGTATGATGAGGAAACACCCTCTTCTACTCATAGCCTCCCTATCCCAGTACGTGGGATGTGGAATACATCTACTAATGACCTCAGTACACTTTGACTATAACAGTATGAATGAATGAAACCTGCCCATAATTGTTTGCTGGCATTGAAGCCAACTGGCGTGGAATAGTGGAGTCCATATATATATAGACTGCCTAATGGGAATGGAGTTTGGACTGTGCTAGCTTCTGTAGCCTGTCCAGGAATTGTTTGGGAGAGTGCTAGTTGGCTTGGGTCAAAACTGTGCCAAGGACCCTTCTAGCAATTTAATGGTTCAGAAAGTCAAGTCTCAGTGCCAGAGAATATTCATCTGAGCTGTTTAATTTACTTGGGTAGCATTAGCCTTTGGGAATCCAAGAATCTAGGCTCACTGATAGCCTTCTATATATCACTTATTCTTATTAACAAGACTAATAGCACTTTCTTGGTAGCAGCGCACATCTCCATTACAAGAGCTTTGAAGTGGTTTGTTCTGAAGCAGCAGTTGAGAGTGGCAAGCTTCCAGAGAGCCTGGCTAAGCCCTTGTTTGAGCTCAGGGGCACTGTGCTGTTTCTGTTCCAGGATGACGTTATGCGCATCTCCAGTAAAGTGGGCACGCATCTCCTCAAGGCCTGCATCTCCTGCCAGTCGTTCTAGGTCTGAGGCACTATTGTCCCACAGTCCCTGCCAGTTGGACGTGCCTGAAAGCACCAAATGAAACCATTCATAGAAAGAAATAGTGCTCTGCAGAATGGTCTTTCTCTCTTGTCTTCTTTCTCTCCATCTTAATCCTCTGATTTCAGAAGTCAGAGCATGGACTTTGCTAGATTTGCTGTGGCTGGTTTAGGTATGTCACATTGGAGGTCCAGAAATTTGATATTCCTCTGGAAATGTATGTGGCTGCTGTGTAGAGCAGAGAGGGACACTGAGATGAATGGGAGCACCTTGGAATTCCAGTTCTTTGACTCTAGAATTCCACTGGCGTCAGACAAAACCCCTACTGAAAGCAGCATGGCAAATCCTATGAAATGGGATACGCTACTGCGAAGCTAGCAGGAATGTGGCTTTCCAGTGCTCAGAAATAACTGCCCATGCGCATTCTTTCATTGATGGTAGCGACACATAATTTCAGATTTCCCTCTCACAGACTACAAATGTGAGCGTTTGCTCCTGAACACGACATGATGTAAAATCACCATCCTACACTGCTTTGGGTGACTTGTTGCCAGGTCCCCAGGCTGTGTGCAGTGTTTCGGGGCACCCAGCTCCCCAAGGTTTCATCTTTCCTGCAAAGAGGAGGAGGAGCAGGGAACCTTCATAGCAGGAGAGCAGCACACGAACAAGGCATTGCTCCACAGGCCACACTGCGTTTACAACGTGGAGTGCGTTATGGCACATAGTTATGCCTTTATCCTCCATTTCAGACCGATAACAGCCCCCAGAAATAAGATGGGGAATCTTTTTAGTAGAGCTCTGGGGCAACAGGGTCGTGCAGGCTCTCATGCTCAAGAATTCATCAGCAGGTGGTACCTGAGTCACAGTGAGAGCTGTGGCTCACCCCTTTCTCCATGGTTATATTAAATGCCGACTACATTAAAAGGTGGCAGGTTACAGACTGTTCACCCTGCTCTTGGTTAGCGCATATTTCCGTCCCTCTTCAGACTTCGGGCTGAGGAGCGGCAGCTGGGCTCCTATTCCTATGCAGGATGGTTACATAACGTCATATGATTTCTTCTGTTCTCCTTCCTCACCCCATAGGGAATCTCTCATGATAAAAACAGTAAAAGGCTCCTGATATGTTTTGCTGACTAGAACATCTTGTTATATTGATTCAGCTCATGAAGGCCCCACAAGGAAATGGAAAATAACCCATTATTTTTAATTTCCTATTGGAAAAGTTGCAAGACATTTCTATTTATGATGAGCATGTCTTTTTTATCTAAAACATCAAATTCAGCACTTATTTTTAGAATGGTCTATTTTCTTCGTTAAGGAAAGACTAAGGCTTGAACTTGTGGCTCTTTATATCACAAGCTGACAAGGTTCAAAGAGATTATTCATATATATTTTGCACAGAGTTGGTGAGGAGGTGAAACTGCCAAATACCCTGAACTTCTCTATTTTGGGAAAAATGGTGGGCTAGGATGATCTTATAAAATGTATTCACGGCTTAAATTGAACAATTTAACACTCTGAAGCTTAAGTAAAAAAATTAATAGAAGGCAAATCTTTGAAGTGGTGTCATGTGTGTGTAAGCCTCTTGTCCCCTCCAGCCAAAAAAAAAAAGTCATCAAGGCTTCAGACAAGCAGCGTTAAGCATCTGAATTCTCCATAAAAATATTCATGATGTAGAGCAATTACTTGTTTTTGATATTAGAGAAAAGTTACTAAAATGTGTTTATTTTGCCTCTCAGATCATTTGGAATATGTGCTTTGCATGACTTACGTCTCATGGCAGATTCATCCTTTGTGGTGCAATCTTGTACACACACATGCACACAGACTACAAATATATATTTATTTATACATATACGTATACATATATTTGTATAAAGAACAAATAGAGTGGATGACCAGAAATTCTTGGCACATACTCTTCTGTTTCTGTGTTGCTCTTGCTTGAAGCACATGTTTAACATTTTACTTGACTCGAAAACTCAGTAAGGTGGATGGATTAAAGAAAGAAAAGCAAAGGTTGAAAGGATGAATAGCTTCAAGAATAAAGCACTGGGCACTTACAGTACTGCTGGCACTGAATGCAAGGAATCAGTCCTGCAGACCTCAAAAGGGCGAGGAATGAAACTCAAACACACCCGGTTTGGTCAGCCCCAAAAACCTAACTGAACAAAGACATCCCAAACCTGCAGCTTGGGTTAAAGAGCTAAGACACTAATCCAGTACAAAAGGCTTTATTCAGACTGTTTACCCTTTTGTATGTATGTATATACAATCAAAACTATTTTTTTTTCAGACCCCGATGTGAACCAGTGCTCTATACAAATCGGGGGGAGAAGGGGGGAAGTCCAGCAAGTTATTTCACTGACAAAAGTGGCCTTTATGCGGCTTCAAAAGTGGCCTTTACTCTTTGCATAGTTCCTTTAGAATAAGTTCTGCAAGGAATTTGGGGAATACAGACCTGCTTTACAGTACTTTCTTTGCATTGACTCTTTAAACATACTAAATCTGTGCTTTGTTAACTGAGCATTCAAATGTAGAAAAATCCAAAGTGCAGGTCAACTTTCCGTCCTTAACAACAACTTTCCCTCTGTACTGGCCAATGGCCTGGTCACAGATCCTAACCTCCTGCCCTGGAAGATTTATCATCAGCTCTGCATATGTCGTTGCCTCTTTGAACTAAACTCAAGACACTTTAAATTTTGGCTTCTGTTTGTATCTGCTGGAGCAATATCGGAGCGTGTAGGTGCTAAAAGGCTAATGGTACCTGTTATGCACATGTTGGTGAGCCCAATATTTAGCAGAGTGTGTGTTTTACTGCCTGGATTAAACTGTAAATGCTTCTGCAAGTGGGGCCTCTTTTACTCTGTCTAGCCTAACAGGACCCTCTCTAACACCCTTCGGTGTCTTTGGGTGTTACCAGGATAGAGATAAGTAAAAGACAGGGTTGTTGTGTTATGAAAAAGCGCTGCCCAAGAAAGGAGCATCCGGAGCAATCTAGAGAAAGTTTCTATAAGAGATGTGATAATTAATAAAGGTAATTTAACACTTCTGAAAACAACTGCTACATGAGCAATTAGATGGGAAGTGAAAAAAATGGAAATCTTTCTGTAAACATTTCCTATCTTTTTCAGAAGATCTATGCAAAACCAATGTATCACTTGATGCCAACCCAAGCTTTCTTGTGATTAATTCCTTCTTAAATGAAAACCAAAACGAAACCCACAATGTTTTGTGGGTATTGCTGCAAGGATTTTTCGGGTATTTTCAGAAGTCTATGCCTGTAGTGCCATTACTTACATATATCTCCTTAGCCAGCTAAGAGACAAGATTCCAAGACTTTCTAGAAGTTACAAATGGATCAAATAAAAGTACATATGGGTCCAAGCCTTCTGTTTCTTGTCTGCGGATATTAAGTATATTGCCGTGAATATAGAGCTGAAAGACTATTCAGATGCAAGAAGGCAATACTCAATTTCTCCTCCCAAAGACAATTTCTTTGTCAGAATTAGAGGAATTCTAAAGGGCTTTTCACATGCACAAAAAGCCGCCTGCCAGCAATGATCATGGTTAAACAAAAAGCACGTCCAATAGAGCAAGCCACTCATGTGACTATCATTTGCAACCCAGGTACTGCGAGCAAACGCTGGCTGCATACTTTGATCTAAATACACCCCAATTAAGGTTTGACTGATTATCCGTACTCACAGAGTGGAGGTAGGCAAATTTAACAAATGCCAATGAGGAAACTTGGGTTTATGGAGTAATTTAACAAAGGCAACATAATGGGAATAACATAGGAGCAGCAGACCACCTGCTCCTCTACTGGGTTCGCTTTCTCATGGACCTGTCAGGCTGGAGAGCTCCTCACACAAATAAAACAAGAAATAAGTAATTCTCCTGGAGAGAGCAATTGTTAAGCTACCAGTCCTGAAATATGCCGTGATGAAAATTGATATTAAGTGACATTTTTAAACCTGTTTGAGGAAGCCAAAGGTCTCATTGATTACTGCGGAGATTTTAAGTGAAAGATGTGTGAGAAAAATTAACACTTTTCACATGGTAAATTATATGTGGATTTCTCTATGACATTATCCAAAAAGTAATAAGCACAGGAGAATAACTCCCTACAAAAAGCCTATCGAACATAATGGAAAATACTAGCCTTTCTTCAGTGTTTTTGTTTGTTTGTTTTATATTTATCTCACAATTTAAACAATTGACAGGGATTCATATCTTTATTTAATTACATATTTCATTATTATTACTTGATTTAAGTATGATCTAATTCTAAATTTGCTTTTTGTTTTTTTTTTCTTATGTGATTTTGTGTTCATTATCATTTCTGTGCAAAACAATTTCCTTATTCACTGCTGAGCAACATGGAGTGACATTTTGAAATGAATTGCAAATCTGAAAAGAAAAAGAAACAATTGTGCCATGAGGTTAATACCAATGGAACTGCAAGGTAGAAATCATACTAGAAAACACTTCTCTTTTTTTGGCTGATAACACAAGAGACAGGGATTAGATTAAAAAAAATAGAGCAGTGGTAGGAGGCAGAATTAGACAGAAGAGGACTCAAATTGATACTTGTATGAAGTTATTTCACTCTTTCTAACAACGACTGTTGATATGGGACATTTTTCCAGAACATTTCCAGATCTGAAGCACAGTCCTGAGAAAACACTTTCAGGTGCTCGATGAACATAAGTCAACACCTTGGGTAAGCACTTGAAAACAGATGCCCATGCACCATTTGTTCCCTTCCTCTTGCAACTGATATTAACAACAATTAATATGCATGTCTGAACATGCCTATTCGCTGCGGGATTGCAGACACCAGAGACCTTTGCTTCATTGTCATAATGTGTTTTTTTCCCATGAGTAAATTTACTGCTAATTCTTTCAGCTCGAACAACTGAGTATTGCTACAAATAAAGAAAATATACAGAATTGTTGGTGAGAAACCTGAAAGTTTTGATAAAAACATGTTGATGCAGAGTGTCATGTAAGTCTATGTCTCAGAGTCTTGAAACCCTGCTTCTCTTCTCCCATGGATTTCTTGGCCAAAGTAAACATGAGATTCAGCTTGTTTCACATCAGAAGAGCAAAACACAGGTGTTCCAGCCAATCCAGCCTTTCCTCATTGTGGATAGAGAGAATAAAGTACACTGTTTCAGAAAATGAATCAGCTTAGGTATTTTAGACAACTACACTTCATTTGTCTCTAAAGTGACATTATACATATATATTATCTATATACATATATATACATATATATACATACTATATATATAGTGAGGAACATAGGTTGAGAGGTCTAAGTAGACACTTACATTTGGGCAGACCACCTCTTAAGGGATATCTCTAACCGTGGTGCATCCCCAGCGTACTGAGTACGTCGGAAAAGCTTGGCCTGAAAGGTCTGGAACACAGAGGGAAAGGGTAACTCCTCAACTCATAAGCAATAATAATGAGGAAGAAAAAGGATCTCCTTGGGATGGAGCTGCCTTTCAAAAATTTGAATTTGCACCTAGACCTGAACTTCAGGATTTCAAGCAGCTTAAAGCTATTCAATGAAAAAGAACAAGGGGCAAAATTGGTGACAGGGTCAGTAGTTTTTCTGAACTTGCACTTTGCTCACAAAATGCCTCAGATGGGTGCTTGGCACCAAGTGCCATCTGCCGTGAAATGTCTCTGCACTGTGTGATCGGCACTGGGTCAAGCGTCAGCTCCAACTTGCGGTTTCTTCCATTTATCAGCTTGTGTCACAACCGGAACATTACTTTAAGGGCAGCACACACTTGGAGTGTGTGTTAATCTTACTTTGCTGTGAAAATGTTCATGATACTTGTTCTACTATCAAGATGTAATACAGCTGATTAAATTACAAATGACACACTACATCAATTCTTATTAGCGATGCTCAGGTCTTGCAGTATGTACACTCATGTGGCTGAGACTCCTCTTGCCCATTTCTCATAACATTCAACCCAGTAATTATCAGCAAAGATTTTAGACTAGACCTGAGGTAGTCATGCATAGCACTGTCAATCTAGTTGTTTTTTTTTTCTTTTTTTTTTTCTTAGCAATGTTTATGTGATATCAGGGGTCAGAGGTTTTTAACCCTACTTCCTCCAGTGAACTATTACAATCCTCTTTTGGATTTTGCTGGGGAAGGAGCAGATCCTATTATGCTGCCGTCAATTCTTCATCTTGTGCTATCACTTCACAGTTCACAGATATGATATTATTAGGGCTGAAATTCTATAATGTGCTGAGTATCTTTAGTTATTTTAATAAGACCTGAAAGATCTAGGGACTGGTCTTCAGATGTGGTGAGACCTGTCAAACATGACTTTGCCAGCTTTGGTATCCTAACAATATCTTATTATGTAATAATATTTTTTAGACTGTAATATGTACTGCTGATTCACAATTAGTCTAAGGAAGGGGTTTAATCTTTTGCAAACTGTTGCCTTTTTAAGCTTTTTACACAAAACAAAACACATATGCTTGAAAACTGTTTTTTTCATTTTTTTGTAAAAAATGCTAACATTTTGTATTATGACGGGGAGAACTTTTTATGAAAGAATTAGGAAATAATAAAAACTGCAAAGAAAAACATTTGGGTGAGAAATGTTTGGCAGCCCTATTTTGTTACAGCCCTCCACATGGACTCTATGAAAAGTTTACAAGTCCTAGATAACCTCCTTAAGTAGGTAAAGTGAGAAATGCAACATGATAGTTCCTGAAAGTGGCACCTCAGCACTTAGGTTTTGTAGGTTTTTGGTTTTTATGCTCCTTTAATAGCAATAATGATAATATACCTGTTTGTTTGTTTTCTTTTTTTTACAAAGTCATGATATGATGAGAGCACCAAGCACTTCTCAAATACAATTCTGCAGCCTAAATTTGGCAAAAATTTTGGAAGCAGCTCCCTGATATCAGAGCTGAGGGAAAGACACAGATAAAAATGTTGCAGAAAGTGGTGTAGTTCTTAATGAGGAATGCAGTAAACAGAAGCTATGACAGTATTTTGGCCTATAAAATGGAGATTTTTACCACTATGGTGCAGAGGCACAAGGGCACTTGCACACTCCCAGAGTCGTCTTTTAATAAGGCAAGTGGCCGGTGGCTGGGCACCTCACTGTGGGGATATGGAGCCTTTCAGCTTCCAGGTCACTGGTTTGCATCTGGCCCCAGTAAGATGTTCATTGAGAGCTGTAAGTCCCCAGCGAGGGCTCCGTGGCCCCAGCAAGATGCCATGGATAAGGTTGGTGGAGAGAGGTCTTGGTGGCAGTGTTGGCCTGGAGCCGGAGGATGAGGGTGATTCACACATGCCGTGCACAATGCTCCTGCAGCCACACTGGTAAAGCAATACCTGCACTACCTCAGTCTTGAAGCAGGGAGTGCTCCATCCCATGTGTCCATTCCTCCCAAGAAGGTTTTGGCAAGTACACTTCTGTACAGAATGATCTGGTTAACATTAGTTTAGTTTTACACCATTTTATGCTTATGATGTCCCCCCTCTAAACCCATACCCGGCACCAGTGGAGAGTTGGAAAGCAAGTTCACAAAATAACAGTAATATTGTCTAGATATTTGTCTATTTTCTGCACTTGCTTCCTAATGGAGTGTGTGCAGCATCATATTTAAAACATGACCTTAGAAACTTAAAAACACATCCATTTCTCCCATAGAGTATACAGCTGCCAGAGAAGAGGGGACATTCAGTAAACTGCATGTCACTATCAGCTATTGATAGCCAGTGATTTGTTCTGAATCCAAAGGCTAAACCAAACCTCATGCTGCTGTATGTCAGATGCAATTGGTCCAAAGTCAAAGTTTTACAGCTCAGACAGGGCGCACTTTATCCTTCAGGCTGCTACTTAAGATAGCCATGACCCTGAGGAGAACCAGTCAACAAAACAGACAGACAAGAGGATGTGATTTGTATGCATCCCTGAGCCTGCTCAAATCACCTCTGACCTGCAGGTCAGGCTGCAAATGACAGCAGAGTGCATGCACCTGATCAGACAGCACATTCTCATTAGAAAGCCTGGGAAAAGGGGGCAGCTACACTGTGTTTACTCATAGACCAAATGCAATCTACCCAGGAAATGAGAAAAAAAAAAGATCAATTTAGCTCAACAGAAGGATGTGAGTGACACGTAAGTATGTTATGAAATTCCAAATCAAACTGCTTATTCTTATAATCCAAGATGGGAGCTGTCTGCCTGGGTGGGGTACCAAGAAGGCAGGTTAGCAGCCCAGGAGGGGGTTGCTACAGAGTGGGATGCTGAGAGCCTTTGCTGGGGTGCGTAACCTCTGCTTTAAAGGAGAGAGATCCATATTCAAATGCTTCCACAGGCTGAATTTGCCTCTGGTGCTACTTTAATGCCAGTGCAGTTTGCTGACTTTTTTTCTGTATTTTTTATTGCTGGTTTCCATCAGTAGTATGATTATTGGATCAGTAGTAGCCTAGCTCTCCTAAATTTGATTTTTTGGTTTCGGGACTTCGTTAAGTTCTTATAGAAAACATGGTTCTGCCTCCAGGTTTCTGCAAAATTTGAAGACAGCCAATGCTGAGGTTTTGGTTTAGGATGATTTTTGGTATATTTTGAATACGTCTGGGGTTTGAACAATGTATGTATTTGTACAGGGTGTGCCATGTACGGGGTCTGCACTCATGCCACTGTGTGCAGAGACTGAGGACTAACACTCATTGGTTCTCAAAGTTACATCTTTTTATAAATTTCATGTGAAGCTTCAGCGCTGCCACACTGCATTTGTGCTGAGGAGGCTCCATTTGTGCTGATCCTTGGCAGCTCAGGACCCGTGGCCGGGCACAGGGCGCCGCGCGCAGACGCTGAGGAGATGTGATTTGTGCCTTGGTGAGACAGGGGCTGCAGGGACTACTGTGACCCCCATGTTAGCTTGGACCGGGGGGTGCACCTATCGCCTTAGTCCTTGCAGAGATCAGCTAGGCATGAAAGTCATCAACCACGGCTGTTTCTGCTTCCAGCCCTTACTGTGCGTCTGCTTCCCTCCTCATTCCCATTCTGCTGCGGTCAAGGAGGAGAGGCAGAGCTTGAAGCAGCAAACGTGAATTCCTGAACAGTCCTACTGCAAACCTACCATGGCGCAGAGGTTAAATCTCCCTCTGCCATCCTGGAGAAGAGCGTCTTTGGAGCAGATGCTTTCAGAGCTAACCTGCGGTGCAGCACACGCCATTGGTATGCTTCCTGGGCGCTCTGCAAAATTGCTGGTATGGAGGTCAGCACCACGGCCTAAAACCAGACTCTTCTGAGAATAAAACTGAGCAGTAGACAAATCCATTAATGAATGATATTTCCTGCTAGGTGTGTGGTTGGAAATATGAGCTGGAAAATGAGTGTGAAACAGAATTTGAGCTTCATCCTCTGCTTAGATCTTTCTCTGAGGTGGAAACTCAGTCTATGACCTCCACAGCAGATGCACCCATTTATGAAAGATTTTGTCATGACTTTCAGACTAATATTTTTCCCCAACAATTCTGCTGCAGTGATATCTCTACTGGCAGAAAGGAAGGAAATTCTACTCGCTGAGGTTATTTTAAGAAGTCAGAATTATTGCTGTGAACTAAACAAGGCTTTGAAGCCCTCAGTGTAAGGTATCTGCTGATGAAAGCATTCTAGTTAAGAGTCATCCCTGCTCTTTATGCAGGTGTCAAACTATTGCATGTGATTAAGCAGCCCAGACTGTAAAAGAGTCATCTGGCAATATATATCAACCTCTTCTCCCCTCAGAAAAAAACACAACCTTGTCCAGAAAGGGCCCATCCCTTAGTCAGGAAAAAACACCAGGTACACAGGTGACGTCTGCATTGAGTGTCTTTGAGTAAAGTTGATATTAATGTTGTCTTGATGCCTACCAAACAGTAGTGGAGACTCTTGTACATGCTGCCTCTTGGCTGTAATGAATTTCCAGATCTTGAGCTGGGAAGACAGAAAACACATCTGACAGTTTCCTTGTGCCGAAAAAGCAAGAAGAGAAGTGACCATGTGAGAATAGTGAGTGGGGTCACAACAGTCTGGATTCCTAGGAAAATCTGCTCCAGTGCCCTGGCCACAGTGCTAAGGAGCAGCATAAAAATAGACTTTGTGGCTGGAATAAAACAAGAACATAGGAACAAGAAAACAGCTGTACCGAGTCAGACCAAAGGTCCTTCTACTTCTGTCCCTAACAGTGTCTAGCAACAAATGCTTAGAGAAAAAATACAACGAGGAGAGCACAGACTGACCCTTCCCATGGCAGAGTCTCTCTGCTTCCAGCTCTCTATGATTTAGGAATTTCCTGATACAGAACTGATATCCACTGAACTTCTTCTTGACTTGTACAGCTGCTTTTTGAACCCATTTATCCTTTTGACTTCCGCGTCCTCTTCCAGTGAGGAGGTCCAGCACACAGTGTCTGAAGGAATACTTGTTTTTGTCTTAAAACGCCTCTCCAGGAGCTTCATTTGAGGCCTCTCAGTTACCAGGCCAAGAAGAATCACAAGATTCTCACTGGTCTAGGAAGAAACCTCTTGAAGCCAGGAAATTTGTCTGCCACTTGTCTATGTTTTGGTTCCTACTACATCAGCAAGCTACATTGCTCTTGGTGAGCTATATCCTGCTAACAGAAGCATATGGGAACTACAAACAATGAGGAGGTCTGGAAGGAAATTTATTTTGGTATAATACATATACCTGTAGGTTCAGGAGAGAGAATTTGCAAGCTTGCTGCCATGTATCTACAGGCACTCACAAAATGCTCAGGCACTTTGAAAGGCAAAGAAATGTTAAGTATATTACAAGATATTTTTTTCCAAAAGAAAAAAAATCACCTGGGGCTAGAATTTCAGTGTGATTTGTTTATTTCTTTGCATTTCTATCCACAAAATCTGGCTAATTACGTCTCATCTATAAGCCCTGCACAATGCTAACATGTGCAGAGGACAGGGCATAGATTACGGAGAGGCCAGCAAAGCAGCCCCATAGCTGTTTCCTTTTAGTTTCGTCTATGATTACAACCGCCGTGGTTTATGCTTTTACAAACTGCCGAGATTCTCAAGTTTGCAGGACAAACCGATCAATTCATATGTAAATAAAATATATCGGACCCTATAAGAAAAGAGCAGTTGATAAAGAGGATCTAGTGCTGGGGGTCTTTATGATCAAGAGAGGGAAGAATTTCTTTGTGTCACGACAAAATGTTACTCTGTCCATGAAAGGAAGGAGACAGAAGGCTAGCTCTGTGTAAAAGCCTGCCTGCATGTGACTGACCCAGCGGGAGCGGTGCTGGCTCCCTTTCTCGGGCTCCTTCTGTTGCGAGACACAGATCCTAAGTACGTGCGGGGTGCAGGACGCCCGCGCCTGCTTTCTCCAGGGCACTCCGGCCAAAGGATGCGGCTTGAAACAAAGCGGGGAAATTAGTAGATCAAGAATACAAACCACCAGCTGTTTCTGTTGAACCCTGCTGAACACGGAGCAAAGCAGATGCGCGCGTGCGGTTTACTCCTCCTTTGCCTTATTCGCTGCTAATGACTCTCATTCGTGTTGCAAGAAGATATTTGATGCTTTTCTTTTCCCTTTTCAAACAGCGCTCTTTATTCAAAACTATCCCGTCCCTTCTGAAATGTGCTTTTTCAGGGTGAGTGAGGCTAGAACAGCTTGAGAAAAAAATACAGTCCTTCCAAGTTGGACTGCATCTCATCAAAGTGTTTTTCCCCTTAGGATTTTATGGAATGTTACCTCACTTTATGACAGTTCACATCACAGCATAAATGCTGAACATTTCTGTAAGTGAGGCAATGCACTGTGAAATGTCAGGCAAACGATAAAATCAATAATCTGCAAGTTGCCAAAGAGAAATGAAACTCATGGGTGTCAGTAGTTTTGGGGTCAAACGCAGATGCTCCGGACTTATGATGGCCAAACACTTGCAGATTATTTTTGTTTAAGTTTCACACACAGGCAGCACTGAAAAAATGGCCCTTTTCTAGAAACTAGCAGCATCGTTACACATGCTGCTTCTATCTTTTATGTTTTGGCAGAGATGATGAGAATGGAAAATTACTGTTTTCTTTCATATCACCTTTCTATGCCCTGTAACAAAGTTAACTTTTATTCTTAGTGAGAGCAGAGGGAAACCTGTGAATGTGCCTACCTGAGATAACTGCCATTGACTTGCAATATATAAGGAAATTAAAAAAAAGAGAGAGAAAAAAGAAAATATGTTAGCTAAGAAGCAAATTGTTCATGGAAAAGTTCTATAAGTTTTAAAACTGAAAATATTTAGACAAGTTTCTCTGCCTATATTTTGGTTTGGTTTTCATATCATATTTGATATTTAAAATACTTCCCCCCAAAGTTTTAGCAAATTTGTTCAGTTTTGACTTTCAGTTTTTAACTGAAAAATCACAACATCTTAATGAGGAAAAAGCACCCCCTCCCCCTCCTTCCCCTGAACAATAACAATTGCTTTTCAGCCAGCTCTGTCTAAATCCTCAAATGACCATGTCCAGAAAAGAAATGCAGATTCCCTTTAAATAAACAAACAAAACAAAACATATGTATATATATAACAGGGAGAATGCAGTTCATGCTAGGATTAAAAGACTCCCAGAAGGAATAAAAGGAAGTTAACTCTTAATGCTGATAGTGGGATGTTTTCATGGACAGGGTTGTGAAGGACACCCCTGGAAGACCTGTGGGATGCATGCAGCAGTTCCCTACCCATCTCTGACCACACTCGCCGGGGCAGCAGCCTCAGCAGATGCACTGCTGGGAACAACACGCTCCAGCTGCCCAGGGCCGGTACAGCCAGAGTCAATAACTGCAGCCATGGCAGGGAAGAATTGCCAGCGAGGATGCGCCGACGCAAGCACCCCAATACCGGGAGGTCCAGTGGGGGCGAACAGGTCGATGATTGCAGCTAAAGGTTATGGAGATAATTACCGCTAATGCTTTGGCTGGGGGAAATGCTACCCCCTCACGCACCCTGCAGAAGCTGTGTGGCTTTGGAGTCGGCAACAGACCATTTTTATTGAGGGCTTCCCGCTTTGTATGTGTCACACCTGCGGCAGCGCTGCTCCTTCAGGAGCCGCTCAGCTGGCCGCTGAACGCGACCCCTCGGCACATCAAAAGTTCCCACTTTCTCCTGTTCGTCCTCCTTGTTGTTTTGTTTTTCTTTTCACACCAGGGCCCTCCCCTCTCGGTGGGCGGCTCGCGGCTACCCGGGGGCCGCTCACTTTTTGTCCTTTCCCGACCCTCCTGGAGCACGTCGCCCGTGTTCGCCGGGGCCATCTGCTCGCTGGGGTGCCCGGCGGCGGCTCCCTACTTCCGCCTGCCGCAGTGCGCCCATCCCTGTGGCACGTTAAATATAGTTTGTAATTGATACGTTTGTGGCGGCGGGCTGAGCTCCCCCCTCAGCTGCCCCCCGGCGAGCGGTGCGATCGCCGTGTCCCTGACAGAAGTCTTTCTAAAGATCTGCTCAAGCCTCACTAAGCAGCTGTGAGTTAGGTCATTTTCCCAGGAGTTTTACATGTGGAAAACCGGGCATTAGGAAGGCCTCAAAAAAAGGACACCATCTGGCCCCGGCGAAAAAAAAGGGATCATGACACTTTCTGTGGTACCAACAGGCCCTGATGAACCATAAAGGAATTCGGGGCCGGGCAGTGATCCGATGGTGACTGGCCCGACAATCCCGCCGTGACAGCCCCTTCCATTCATCTCCGCACTTATCTCATGGCACAATGGACTTTTGTGCCACGCTGTTTACTGAAGGCGTAGTCAAATCCCGCTTGATTCCTGCGCGCCCTGCTCTTTGCTGGGACAACGTGCAGCGCGCATCGGGAGAGATAAGGGCACAAAGAGTGCTGCTTTGCTGCTTTTCTTCCTCTTTCCCCCCCCCTCCTGCTCCTCCTTTTTTTTCATCATTCCAACCCCTCGCATTTCTCTCGCTGTACAGGAGAATAAAGTGCCCGGCTCCGCAGTGGATGCAGGGAAGATCTTTGCGGGGAAGCAAGAGACCCTCCCCCTCTTCCCTGCTCCCTCCACATTTCAGTAAGTCCCATGTTGTGGATTAAGGGGAATCTCCACTACTATTTTCTAAAAGTGAAATTCAATTAATGTGGATCAGGATTTAAAGCTTATGTACATTCTTCAAAAAGAAAAAAAAGAATTTGCTTATTTTATTTATTTATTTTTTAAATTATTGTACCATGTTTTCTCCAGTTTCATTTTGAAAACAATTTGTGTGCAAGGCAGTGGTTCTGCTTGGGTAGAAGATGTTTCCATCTTTGCAAAATCAAAATTTATTCTGCCTTTATTTTGTGACTTGGTTGCAACCTGTCAGTGTTTTCCCTTGAACCCAGGAGGTGCCTCAGCTCGCTGATACGCAGGATGTATGCGGGGCCACGAGGAGCAACGGTGTCCATCACAGCGCTGCTACCTTCTCTGTGCTGTCCCGGCACCATGGCTGCTTCAGGAAGAGCCTGGGAAAACAAGCAGTCCCTGTAGCACAGTCTCCAGGTCACTGCATTGACCTTGGAAGGGCCTTGACTACTGACATATGGAGTCTACAGCCCTCAGAGGCCAGTCACCCGCTGCTGGCTGAGCCAGGACTTGCTAGCATGTAATGGGGGAGCAAAGACCTGTGCATCACAGGGACTGAAACTGCCAGGGCTCCACAAGTCTAGTCCAGTGATGTGGACACCATCAGAAACGAGTAGGACTTGATAAGCCCAGTCCTGCCAGGGATAAGCAGACGAAATGTAGCTGGAGGTTTGGGCAAGCTGTGACTCCCAAGGAAAAGTCCCATCCTGACATCATGGAGGCAGAGCGAAGTTGTGATTAACTTTCATTTGAAACAAGGACCAACTACTGATACAGGCTACAGATCCATCTGAGGGTCTTCACAGCTCTGTCTGTCTGCCCTCCCAAAGGGCATTGTTTTGGCCCAACTTGCTTCCAACAATGTGGATGGTTGTTTGGGGTCCCATCATGAATGGGTACTTGTGCCTACACAGAGCTCAAGCAGCTTCCAACCTGAACCTACCCCTTAGATGGAAGCACCATTTACCTTCCTTTTGCAGAGAAGAAACCAGGACTGATTTGCACAGGATCGCTGAGGAATTCAGCAGTGGAGCTGACCAACAAATCACATCCCCCAGAGTATGGTTTAATACTCTACAGCATCTACTCAGGTAGGTCTTAGGATATACCCTCAAAATCTCCAAAGCGCTCACAGAGCTGTGGACACCCAAAAAGACACACTGTGAATTGGGAAAATATTTCATTGCAGAATCTCATACATTGGCTTAGTTGGTGAGCCCGGACATTAAATATTGGACAGTTTATTATTCATAGTTTGTTTCCTTCTTCTTGAATTCTTACATAGGCCTCCCCAAAATAAAAGGCAAGCTCTTCAGAAGGCCATGTATTAACCAGCGCATACCCGGGAGCACATCTGTGGGCAATCAGCAGTTTTTAACGATGCTGCTCATTCCCTCATTTTTAACGTTTTTTTACTAGCCTAGGAAATGTTTTTTTCTCCATTTAAAGCAGAAGAAAAGAAAAGAAGCTCTGAGGTAACCACATCCAGTGAAAACATCATAACATTTCCACATAAAGAGTGGACTTTGTTTATTGATGGGAGCAGAACATCACTGGACAAGAGGATGTGATGTACTAAAGATTGAAAGGGTTTAAAGGAAAGCCCAGCACCTAGAGGAACCACTCTCTTCAGCATTTGCTGTAATGTTTTGGAGACAACGATCCCATTTTGTACGGATCTCTATGTACAGATACACATATATATTTGTATGTATGTGTACATATATATGTATATATTTACAGCTGATAGCAGTATATTAGGTATTGATGCTCCCAGTATCTGGGAGATGTACGGTCTGTGCGTGCATGCCACCATGTGCACTACTGCAGAGTAACTGAGAAATGCCATAAAGGAAGAGTTTGACCAAGAAAGGAAGAAGTGTGCGTGTGTGCTTGTGTGCTTTGAAAGGCCTAAGGATGAGGGCCGCGGCGGCGAGGATCCACTTACTGGAGTGTTTTCACAATTACGCACACAGTTATTTATCCTATTATGAGCCGCAGCCTTTCAGGGGTTGCCTCTAACCGCTTAAATTAGAAAACTGCCAATGACACTTGGAGCCAAGAGTGAGCGGGAGCAGCCACTGCCACTAGCGCACAATGAAGAGCGGGTGAGAGGAGCGAGCAGCACCCACGCTGTCCAAGGGCACCGAGCGCCCGGGCATGGCAAGGGGCTTTGGAGGCCACAAGGGCTCCCGCTCCAACACGCAGTAGCCGGAGGAGGATGACACCTTGGTTAGCACCTCGGCTCTGCTACCACAAAAGATATTTATCTGGTCTGCTGGCAACTGTTTCAAGCAGGAGAAAGAGAAAAAAAAAATAGGATGAGGACTTTATCATGCAAATGGTTAAATGTTCTGTAATCTGGGGTACACGCTCGCTTTTTATTCAGAAAGCCCTGCTTGCTGTAATGAAAAATGTCAGGCTCTTTTAATAAAAGAACAATTTGAAAACTTGATATATCACAAAACCATTAATTTTAGCTATTATCTGTTTGACACTGTTCATAGCAACGATTTCACTCTGTAACATGCTTCCTGAGGATTAAAATGATTTTAAAGGATTAAAATGTTAATTAAAAATATAATAGAAATATCAATCGCTGAGGAGACCAACATAAGTATTTGTCTCTTTAACTGTATAATCATGCTGCCCCTGTTTCCTCCTGGCTCTCTCTAGTTTGGAGCGCCAGTTCAGGAGGAGGTAAATGACAGATCCAGGAGCAATTCTGTTCTTTAACTATTTGACAATGCATCTGTTTACACTTCACAAAGGCAGCGTTATGTCCTTGAAATTTCTAAAGGTCATTGTTAATGGGATCAATTTTTTTTTTTTTTTTTTGTGCCAACTGTGTCTTTCTTAGCTTGTAAGAACACTATTCCCGGAGAGGGGCTGGAGGGGGTGGGAGCAGGCAGGTCCAGCAAATTCCATGTGACCAGTTCAGCTGCAATAATCTCTTTTCTCCTTCTGGTCCAAGCTACACATGAGAGCACTCTAGTGTCTTTCATCATTATTTGTCACCCTTTTGTATTGAGCAACTTATATCCACAGCCATTCCAGCAATTAAAATAAAAAAGGACCAAACATTATTCACAGTGAATAGCCCTGAGACCAATGACAACAAGTACCAACCGAGCCATTGAAGACGAGGTACCTGATATCCCTGGAGTATTTTATGGAGGGAAAAAAAAAACACATACCAAAATCGAATCCAGCAAACATAGAGTTATATGGAGAATTCGACACTTGATTAAAAAGATAGATCTCTAGAGTGATTTATGTTACATGTTCCTCTTAGTAATGGGAAAAGAGCAGAGTAGGGAAGAGGGGGAAAGAGGACAAGTTCTCAACTATTTCATGACTAACTTTAAAATACTGAGAAGATCAAACTTTATTTTTATGTTCAGGCATGCAAATATACCCCAATTATTGCCCCACATCAGCCTCCACAAACACTGTAATTTAGGAAAGCCTCATCATCTGTTGTCAGGTTAAGCTGAGCTTTTTGGAGGCACTTGTCAAATGGCTGAAGCACATTTGAATTACACAGTCCTCCCCTCCTTTGTTTCCTGTCCTTGTGCAGTTGCCTTCCCTGTGCAGCTACTGTGAGAAAGGGGGTTTGTATGCCACAGGAGATCCAGGTTCTACCCCACCTGAGCGAGTAAATGGCTATTCATCTTCTAGAAGTTGATTATTTTCTATTATATAATAGAATAGAAATATATAATTATATAACTATATATATAATTATATATATAATCATATATAGATAAATATTTAGTTATGTAATTATATAATAGAAAAATATCTATCTTTATATACACATTTTCTTTCAGAATGTCTCTAATCTCCATGGATAAATACTTAGCTTCAGTTTCTGCTAAAGTATTGAAAAAAAGCATAGTCTTGGATTTTCATTAGATCTTCAGAATGTAATTATATTGAAATAAAATAAAGGAATATAATAATAAAAAACAATAACAACAATATGTTTTGTTGTTGTCTCTTAGGGCCTGGATTAATACCCTGAGGTATATATGACAGTGCAAAGAGCAATGCTCATCTGACAACAAGAAGAGACAGTAGATTCACCTGTTCATGGAAGCGATTTGACTGTGCAACCTCACAGTGGTATGGGACTACAAGGAGATATCATGAGTAATTTTTGCAATGAGCCCATAACTGCTTCATGGTTCTTAGCAGAGTCTGCCACATCCTTTTATAATTGTCCAGTTATTTAAGAAGTGGCAGTCAAAGAAATGTCCCTCATTTCTAGTCAGCATTTGTGATGATTTTAACTTCTCAGGTTCTGATTCTTGTTATGCCTTTGCTGCTTTAGGTTCTGCAGTCAGCGGTGGTTCCTTCTCTTCAGCAAGAAGAGCTTTACAAGGCATCATATATCTACCTCATTCTTTTTTGGAGAAAATAAAGACATTGTAGTAAGATAACTTAATGTAGTAAGATAACTTAGAGTAGTTCATTCCATAATTCTTAATGAATTATTCTCATAAGAGTTTCTTTCTTTTTCTTGCTTTTCTATTTATTTTTTTTTTGAGTGACTGAAAGGATGGGGACAATATTAGTGTTCTCAGTAGTGCTATTTAGACATGATTCACTTCTCCCTTTCATATTCCTTTTGCTTTTAAATTTACTATTCCTCACAACCAAATCAGTGGACTGGGAGATATACAGAGATATAAATATGGGCATTAAGTGGATTTTTAGGGTAAGTGCAGTCTGGACCAAAGGATTTTCATTTTGTGAGTATAACAATCATATTTTGTTCTGAGATGTATTACGTTATATTTGGGAATATCAGTAGAACCTGATGTTCAAATGAGTCTTGTTTCTCAAGCGATCTAAATTGCTCTGTTTATCTGACCTATCTCTACTATTAATTTAGGACTTTTCTAGTTTTAAATCACTAGTCAGCTTTTCAGCACATGAATTATATTTTATTCTAGATGCTCTAAAAATCACTGGATGTCAATGAGCGCAGAAGAGGCTGTATCAACACTGTAAGCTTGCAAGTTGTGGTTGTCCCATCCATTATGCTGTGTTACGTACTGTCATGCTCCTCTCCAGGGACTGGACACTAAAACTAGAGGCCACAAATAGATGGTGATTCTTCGTTTAAAGTGTCCCTTGGAGACACCTGCCATTTGGATAGTTCTGTGATTCCTTTTCTCCTGTGCCGCAAGGATTTTGACCAATGCTGCTATTCAGGTACTGATATTCATAGGTGCAGAGGAGCTGCCCCAGGTGATGAACTGAGAGTCTGGGGCTCTCAGCCTCCCATAGGGAGACTTCTCTGTGATGGGACAAAGCCCTTGAGGGGGAACAGAAAAATGAAACTCTTGGCAGTGGAACTGTGAGAGTTCCCATCTCTTCTTCCACTAGAAAGGCCATGTGCACCTGGAAAGTTGGGATGTATAGTACATCCCCATGGGTTCAGACCACAGATCCTGCCCCTTCTGAGGGTTTGGGTGGGAAAATCATATGCCTTGTACTGCCTCAGAGGGTCTCTGCCCTTCAAACTGAGCTCAGAGATGCAGAGGGGAGCTTAATTTATAAACATCTTTTAAAGGGCAGACGAGGAGAAAAAATACTGACATTGCCAAGGATATTTTTTCTGTTTACAAATGACATGAATAAAATAGTGATATATTAAATGCACTGCTCTGTTTGGACCAGCTGCTTTCGATTCGTGAAAAATGACTGTGCGTCTCTCCCTAGGAAAACCAATCTTTTGCTTTAATGCAATTTATGAAAGAAATCACCATTTGTACATTACTTTTAAAACTTGAGGCATCTAAGAGCAATTCTGTTCAAAGTTTCCTCAACTTTGGTGAATGCTGAGCTGTTTGCTGAGGTGTCAGCCACAAGATTGGTGGCTGGACCTAGCAGGTTGCATTCAGAACAGCTCTGTGTCTGCTTTCAATTTGAAAGGAACTGGCTAAAGTGTTGCAAACACTTGAAGCTATGCATTCTGCATTACAATGAAAGTGGTGTCATTATACACATTACACTCAACAACAGCTTCCTTTTTAATACAAGAAGGACATCATAATCAAAATCGGTTGAGTATAAAGCACAGGAAAAGTAAAAACAACAAACAACCCTGGATGTTTCAAGCCTCTTAAACAATGTTGTGGATGTGCCTTTTATTTTTTCCTGTGATGCTCCCATAACTTTGTACCATAAATATTTGAATTTAAAATAATATATTAGCAATACTTGTAAAAAAAGAACATTCAAGAAATATCATAACATTATACTTTTTTTCTTCTGATCTCTTTTTCTTTCTTTTGTTTTCTTTTTCAGTAAAATGGTTTACAGAACAAAAACAATGCAGCAACCCTTCACAGATGTCAAGAAGAGCTGCTGGTTGTCTTGAAGCCCCTCCACCTGAGTCACCAAGGCTATTAATGTACAGAGTGGAGGGCCAAAGCTGCTCTGACATAGAAGAATATGGAACCATTCTCCTGAAGATGAAAAGCCCAAGGCTCAAACTAGCCAGTTTGCTGGGCATGCAGGTTGCCCAGGTCCTCATAATGGGCTTCCCAAGGTCATTCTTTATGTCTGGGAAGTCTCCTTCTTTTTGCAATCCTATGTTTCCCCCAGCATGTCCCACTTTTTGATGGAATATTTAATCAGAAATAGCTAGTTTAGTCATTTTCCCTCTGTAGACAAAAGCCTAAGTGAGCACGACTTTGTGATCCTGGGCTATACTTGGGTTTTGGTCTCATTTTTATTGCTTTTGAGAAGAATTAAAAAAGAAAGAAGAAAAAAATATGTATTAGCTGGCAGAGTACCACTTGCTGCTTTGGCACCAGGGAAAGCACCTAAGACCCTGTCTATTGCTATCAGATTCAAAGGGTGTTGTCTGTCTGTCTCTTGGCCATACTTCAAAGAGCAAAATTTGAACAAAGACTCTGCTCTGGACTCTTGCCTGTGGTCAAGGTATGCAGTAAATATTTCCCCAAGTGAGTTTTAATGAGCCCTGTAGTGAAGAGTCATCAGCTGATTTTTAACTGTGTTAAACAGAACCTTAACCCTGGGAATCCTCAAGGGTACTCAAAATAAAGCTACTGTTTTCACCATGTGGAAATACCAGCATCAGATGGGATAGAGGACACACTGATTGAGTGGTGTTTTTTTGTTTAACTCATAAAGGATTTTGTATTTTCTTAGGAAAGAAAGAAGCCTGTCGCCATTTTCCATTTATAGATCATTAATATTCTAAAGCACTGCCCTGTAAACACAATAATTAAGTTGCAGGAAGGAAAAGAAAATACAGTGGAGCAGTGAAATCTTCTCCACTTTTGTTTGAAACATACAAGCTAACTTCCACTTAGGTTTCAACCACCAACTAAGATGGATGTGAGGAAGGAAAAGTTATTTACCTGATAGTCACAGCTTTTCTTAAATGCATGTTTTTGCCATTAGCTATATTAATATTATATTAGGTGTGCAATGAAAAAATCTAAATTTTGCACTGACTTTAATTATATGGCAAATAATTAAATAGTGAATGCTTTTAGAAATTTTGCTTTATGTTCTCAGATCTGTTGTAGAACTCCTGAAAAAGCTTAGATATATGATATTTGGAATAGTAATATGTGATTACTTAAAATGACACAAAAAGACCATATCCCCAAAAGACATCATTTAGTTGTAATGTACAAGTATATTTTAGAGTACACAGTTCAAAATAAATTGAACATCCAAATTGGAATCATACTGGCTCATTCTGGATCAAAATGTGATGACATGTATTTACTTCATGTTCTTTTAATAACCTCAATTAATGAAAACTTAAAGCATTCACTTTGTTGATTAGTTTTTACTTTCACTTCCTTTTTCTTGTGAATCTTTCCCAAAATTCCCACTTTAATATATATCTGTATCTGACATACAAATTAAAAAAAAAAGCTTTTAAAATACTGTGAATTATTTAGAAAAATAATGGGGAAGAAAACAACTCTAAAGTGAAGGGAAAATCAAAGTAATGCACCCTATTTTAAAATAGATTCAAGAGTTCTTATTTTTTTATACTATCTGTATTCATGCTGGTTATATTCCTTAAAAAAGAATGAAATACAAATTTTCAAAGGTTAAAACCCTTTAGAAAAAGAAAAACTTTCTTAATGATGGTATTAACCATTTCTCCAAATATTACCTTTGACAGCTCCTGATTATTGTCTCTGGGGACTGTGTTTCTTCACAGCTCTTTGGGCAGGGAGCTGTTGGTGGGCACAGAAAGGGCACCTGCTACTCTGGACTGAGGAAGAGGGAAGGATGGACTTGCAAGGGAACTTCTACCAGTGGAAGCTGAGAATCAGGAGGATCAAGAAAAACAACACATGTGAACATGTGAGCTGTCTTCAACTTACTGGCGACAACATCATGTTCTCAGGGCCATTTTAGTTCTGCCTGTTTGGAAGTGCGATTAATAGCTTTGGCAAATGGCAAGCAGGAGAGAAATAGGGCAGCATGGCACGTAGGAGATCTCAGCTGCTTGCATGTGCCTGGCTTTTGTCCCAGCAAAAGGATGGGCAATACTTTCAAAAACACATAGAGTGGGATTTGAAGGGAGGCAAACTGAAATCCCTGTGAATGCAGCAGACTGTCGGAACCTGAAGCTCTTTGGTACCAGCTGTTTCTGGAGAGAGGAGTGGAAGATGAAGTGTGATGGACTCAAACACTTGTAATGGAAGGGAGGAAGGCTTCTGCGTTTGAAAGAACCAGATGTGATACTTGAAACTTTCCTACAATGAGAAGACCCAACACTCAGCATTGCCAACTAGCTAAAATACTTCACCTTTATCTTTAAAAGGATCAGGGTAAGGTGTTTGTGCTCACATAAGTAGTTGGTCCTTGGTGCAAAGACAACAGCGACATGGAGATGTAGAGTATCACAAGCATCATGCACATTGGTCATGACTCAGCTGAGCTATGAGTGAAGGTCCTGGTTTAGGGACTGTGCCCAGCCAGGTGACTTGAGGTGCCTTATTTAGTCCCCCTCAAAGGACCAGGAAAACATCAGTATTAAGAAGAGCACAGAAATTTCCAGTCATAGGGACCCAGCTAGTCATTCAGGTGCTCTTCTTCACAGCTCAGTATAGTTTTCCAGAAGACAGATTCTTGCACCTTTATTTGTGTAGCAAGCAGCAGCTCTAGCAAGAGGAATTCTCTGTTCCCTTAGGTGGGTGGAGAATTCATCTACTGGTTCTACTTCAAGATGATCTACTTCCAAAAACTTGGAAGAATTGAAAGAAAGGATTTCTTGTTCGTGGTATTAGTATAAATTAACTATATTGATAAAAAGCTTTTATTTTCCATGGCAAGAAAATCACTCATTTTTCTGGATATAAGAAGACACTTTGCAATCAAGTAGAATTTTTAACTATTATTCATGATACAACATTTTTATATGTCTTTCTTTCCCTGAAGACCTCCCTACTGCCTGTTCCCACAGAGAATGAAACTGGACTATGTGAACCATTGACCTAATTAAATTTCACAGTTCTCATGCTCCAGGAGGAGCATTTCCTACTTAGAGGCAGTTTGTGATTGGTCTTGTGCAGGGCCTCGTAGTAGATCTCATATGGAGGCAGTAGATATCTATCTGCCTCCTAGGGTTGATCCCTAGAGTAAGCCCCCAAGGGCCCTGATTGTTGCTCCAATGGAGCATCTAATAACCAGAAGCTCTAAGAGATGGACCATTCTCCCAATACAGCTAACAAAAAGGGGACACGTTTGGGAGGGTGGATTATTTTCACAAGTGCGAAGCTGTAGAGGGATATGCATAACAAGCCTTCCCATCAGTGAAGCAACATGGCACGAAACTACCAGCGAGCGTTATGTTGCATTACACAATCCAGTCACACACACGCACAGATCCACTGTGCCTGCATCTGTGTTATTTGATGTTTCATGGAAGAGCTGATCCTTCCTCTTGGGGATCGGGATAATACCAAAGGGGTACAGTGCTTTTTCTTTTGGCCTGGTGGGTAACAGGAGCTCGTATACTAAATAAGTTATCTGCTAGGAAATGTAGGTGTGCTGCTCCTTCGGAGTGTCTGTGGGATGTTAATTCTGAAGTGGTGGGAGCTGATGGCTAGCGGCACTGCACAGGGCTTCTGGGGACAGGCAGAATCCTTTGCAGTGCACTTCAAAGGGGGTTCTCAGTTAAGGGAAAAAAAGGATAGATTTTGAAGTTTCTTTCTGCCAGAAGGCTTTACTGTGAGCCCCTGAAGTTCTTCTTTTATAATCAGGGATAAGATAGGTACTTTTTCTTTCTTTTCTACCTAATTTGGGCCAATGTGTTTTGAACCTTGTGTAAGGAGAAGACTGCGTGCGCTGTTTATTTCTGTGCTTTCTTTGTTGATTTGCCTTTTATTTATTTATTTGTTTTTAATTAGAGACTGAGCCTCGAAGGGTATTTGCAAGGAGATCTTAACCATTGCTTTGG
>JAUBOD010000895.1:2076749-2090227 GCA_032353885.1 Nothura maculosa | reverse complement strand
CAGGGGGGTTGGACTAGATGACCTCTGAGGTCCCTTCCAACCCTAAGCATTCTATGATTCTATGATTCTATGAAATTATAAATCACAGAATCACAGAATCACAGAATCTACAAGGTTGGAAGGGAGGACCATAAAAATGGTCAGGAGGAAAAAAAAGAATTTTTCAGGGATGAAAATGCTTTTTTGTGGTATATCCAGAAAAATCTATAACCATCAAAAAGATTTGGCCAATGTAGATTCAATAAACTCTTTGTATGAACTCAGAATGATTTCATGCAAATAATGATTTGTCACATACAAATTTTTCTTCATCTTTCTCCTGTTGCTTTGACAGTGTGTTTTTTAATCACATCCACTTTAGTGCGTTTAATTAATCAACCTGTGTCTCTGAAGAGTTGGTTTTATAAAAGCTCTACAGTCCTGTGGAGGCACTGCTTATTTTCTCTCAATACTCTTTCAGAAAGGAAGACCTCTAAACCCTATCTGGGGCTATTCACACTTACTGATTCCCATTTGGTAATTCAGCTCAGCATTTGGCATCGCTGTTCATGAGGTCTGCCAAAGAACCACATCTACTGCTTCTGTGTTCAACACAATTTGCTCCTTGCTGGGTGTTCGGGATCTGAAAGTCCTGCTCTCCGTATGCCAAGTGTTTTGTTGCTAGTCATGTTCAACGCAATTCTTTATGACAGCAAAGTCAAGGAAAATCTTTTCTGATTTTTAAGTACATTTTTAAACAACCTTAAATGTTTCCCTGTATCTCCTTAAAAACCTTGCTTTTGATCCACATCAAAACTAATCTGTCTAGGCTCTGTTTCCTTGTTTATGGAGAAGGAATAGAGAAGGCCATTCATGATCTAACATCATTCAGTGCTGAACTGCTTAAAAAAATGGGCTCAGATGACACTATTCTAGTGGTGACCTAAATAAAAGAAGTTAGCTATGAATCAGGAAACTTCTTACTTCCCTGACTGCTCATATTATCTCTTTTGTTTAGATGATTTTTTTTATGTAGTAAGATTATATTGCAATCATATATGATTAATAATCATGATTTGCAACTGAAATAGCAATGTAGCACCAAAATTTAAAGCAAGATGTCTTAAACCATTTCTCTGAGCTTGGTGTTTTGTGTTCCTGTTGACAGTTTTTCTCTCTCTGTACCGACATGAAAAATACCCTGATGCTTCAATGCAAGCTGTCATGCAGACTCTTCAGCTGCCAATATCCAGTGTATTTGAAGAGTATGAGAAAAAACTGCCAGTGCCAACAGATCCACTAATAAAAATAATAATGAAGTCTTGAGAACTGTCAGTCCCTCAATTATGCAACTGTGACAGCGACTCCAGATTTGCAAGAACTCAACCTCGCTACTGGAGGGCATGAAAAGGCCACTCAAGCTCCTCATTCAGATGGGGCCAGGCACAATATTTTTGTTCTTTCTCATGCGAGCCAGCCATGTCTTTGAAAAGTTTAGTCTTAACTCCAGGATCAGCTTTGCTGACATGAAGGACTGAATAAGTTACATATAAATACTTTCTCATAACGACAAAAAAAGCACAGTAAATGCTCAGTATTAGGCAGTTTAGCAAAGCTCTTTGCACGAAGGTTCTCAGTTATATTAAATTAAGCAGCTAGCCAGAAACTAGGTAGAGCCAGCAGAAAAAAATATGATCTATTCCTTTACAATATCTCAAAGAACTATAGGTCAGACGCTACTTTTGTTAGGAAAATAACATTAGGAGTACATTTGTATAGAGTCTATCATTGTCTTGATAAGGCTGGCACTGAAACTAGTAATCAGTGAAATTGTAGGCATCGTATTTCTTGTATGAAAAAGAGTGAGATATAGATACGAAGAATGAATCCATCTCAATTTGTTCTGGTATTTCCTGATTGAAACCTATCAAAGTGGTATCTCTTCCTTAGTTATAGCTTAGGTGCAGCTTTCAGAGAAAGACTGTGTTACGGTGAGAGATAAGCCATAATTATCTAGTTGAGCAGAGTTTTTCTCTTTATGCTTAACAAATAAAAACAGATTCACTTTCTCATTGATTAAGTGAACAAAAATTATTAAAGTATGAAATCTGAAATACGCTCTTGGGTTTTTACAATTTCCATTCCAGCATTATCTGGGCACGCACTTTTGATATTGAATAGGTCCAATGTAAACGAGGGACCAGATGTAGCCTCACTTAGCCTATGGCTTGTAGGAAGCCAAGAGCTGATATTACCCCCAGAAGATTCCCACCCCCACCCCAATTTTCACTGGAGGCACTTGTGGCTTCCCAAAGCAATTATCATGAAGGGTAAAACAGAGCGGCCGAGGAGGCCAAGTATAAAGTGTTTATCCATGCATGTGCCTAGTAGGCCTCCCTGTACAAGCCCACTGTGTAATGTAATGTATTCCTATGCCACAAGAAGAATTAAACGACTAGTGCCTTCTTTGGGCTATTTACAGTCAAAGAAAGGCTACAGGAAACTCTGCTCATTCACATCGTGGTGTTCAGGAAGGCAGCCTGTCTTTTTTTTCTTTTTTCTTTTTCTTCTTGTAGCATCCTGGTTCACATATAAGATACTAAAAAGGAGTGAAAAATTACTTCAGCCAGCCATACCTTCCTTTAAGAAAACAACAACTTTTCACCATGATACAATGTGACAGAGTTTCTGATTGTTCCTTCTCCCTCTCCGCAATAAAATACACACTTGCGGTACTTGGTACACAATAAGGATTTCTCTGGAGGGAAGATGTGGCACTGAGCAGAGTGCTTCAGTTTAATCCTTCTCTCTTGCTTTCCCTTCCCCCTTTCCCTCTCCTCCTCCTTCCCCATCCAAGCGCGTACTGGGATTTCCAGGTGACTAACGGTTTGCAAAGCCAGTCCATCAGAGCGGTAGACCAGACAACCACAGCATTTAGGAGTGAGTGACAGATCATTTCTTTAACTCTCTCCCCTCCTAAGTCTCTCCCAATAAGAATCCAAGCCATTCTTCACGTTATATATGGTTGTATTGCTTTCTTTGATTAGGAAGTGCTGGTGTTATATATTGTAGGAAATGATGTTGTGTGCCTTGATGAATCATGGTGTACCAGTGCATGCTCTGGCTGTAGAGTTATGGCTTACCCAGAAACACTGAGCAGAGGAGCAGCAATCATGGGTTTATCTTACCGATTTGAAACAAACAGTAGGCATAGAACAACAGAAATTTCACATTAGGGAAAGTTTCAATTTTTAAAGCATATTATTCAGTGAGGTATTACCATTTGCCATAGCAAAATGTGGCTTTTTTTTTCCCCCCCTTAGGTGTAGCAGCTGAGGGCAAAGGAGTTCTGCTATCATTTGGCAGAGATGACCACAGTGATTGTTGGTAGGAGCTCAGACAAACCCATGATGTTGAATGGCCAGAATATTCCATGAAAAATAGAGGTCATACCTGGAGAGTCCAGTCTGGGTAGACACTGCTGGGCATGTATCAGGTTGGATGAGTGTTTGAGCTGCCTAGGAGCTCATTGGGGCTGTGGGCTGCATTGGGATGTCTCTCCTCCAACAACGCTCCCAGGATTGTGGTAGGAAAGGAGCCTTTTGCATGAAGCCACCGCCTGCTCCTCTATCTGGGGCACCAGGGAATGGTGACCCCAAAAGTTGCAGCAACCTGTGGGTCAGGGAGGCTCCCTACCAGCCTGGACTTCTGTTGAATCTAAGGCTGGGCTGAGGGTGACTCTTCAGAGGAAATATAACTGGCTCCCTGTGCTCCTTGCCTGCTCCGAGCACATCTCGCCACGGGAGACGATGTGTCTCTGTCGATGAATGGGAAGACAAGAAATTTAGTCAGGGAGCTCTAAGCTATGTTAATTAATGCACTACCGTCAGTGAAGGGATTTAATGTAATTCATTTTGGGAATAAGCTGGGAATGATTTCATGGCAGAACTGACTCAGAGCGGTTTTGGTAGGCAGAGCCCCAAGCAGGCACCACGTGGATGAGTGCAGGCAAAAGAACAGCGCTGGATGGGCCGGTGAGGGGCTCTGTCTGGGACAATTTGGCATCCTGGCCCAGAGCTCCTCTGTAGTGAATTTGCACTGCCGAGCAGGGCAGGGCTAGCTCAGAATACCTGCTTCCACCACTCCAGCTAGTGCTAACCCTCAGGGACCGATCTGCTCCCGCTGTCCTCAGTGCACAGGGATGCTCCGTGGCCACGTGTATCCCTCTGCGGCGGCATCCACAGCCTGCCCTCCTGCTGCTGTCAGAGCCCAGAGTTGTTTCAGGACGCGCCAGATAAATTCTCTGCATAGCTGCAGGTGCAGAGGAAGTTGGCGTCTCAGTAATGCATAAAAACAGATAGTGCTCTGCAGTCTATTAGTTTCTAAATTTCAAGTGCTTTTAATGCACACACCAGGGTAGCCAGCCCTTCAGGCAGAAGCGATACCGCCAGGACACGGGCTACTCTTAATACAGGAATCAGCTTCCCTCTGCAGACCTGTTGGAGTCTTTCTGGGGAGGTCTTGCAGTAAAAGTGCTGAAAGATCCGCAAGTGCCTGCTTTCACTTCAGGAGTACAGGAAACTGGGTTGGGAAGGAATCGTTTATTTAAAGGCAAGCGGCCACTGCAGCTCTCTGAAAGGAGTGATCTTGCACTAGGAGTAGCTCCCCAGATAGTAGCTCTCTCCATCCTTGCAGGAGCAGAGGGTGAGTCGAGCACCTGCTCTGTTTATTTTCTCTCCTGTTGCGAGAATAGAGGAGGAAATCATTAGTCAGGCCAGACTTCCAGCTCCCATTACTTTTAACAGGCATTGCGCATCTAATTTGAAATGCACAATGCAAATATTTACCTTCATGTGTCAAAGGAGACTATAAAGATCTTTATGGATCTTCACACTTCAAGGACTTAATTCATTAAAAATAATTATACATATGTGGGGATTACTTCCACAGCAGCGCTGCGATATGCAGTCCGTTGCCAAGTACAGAAGTACAGCGTGTAAGCTATATGTCTGTGTGTCAGCTTTTATGTGAGAGGGGAGGGCTCTTTTACATTGGAACATATGTGTGTAAACAGGGCTGAGAACAGATCTCCCTGGAATTCACCACCGAATAAATTATAGAAAGCCACCGCGTGGCACTGGAGCCTCCTAATGCTACAGAGAGGCTCCTTTGTGCTGCTTACATGACTCCTACACCTCAGCCTGAACACTCTGCACACCTCTCCGGTTCGGAGTGAAAGCTGTTTTAGCAAGAAAAAATATTAGAAATTGACTTTGATTTCTCTTTTGCTCCTCGGAGATTTCAAGGTGTCCAGCAATTTGTTTCCAGCAGTGCCAGTTTTACAAGATTGAGGCTTTTAGCCTCAAATTTTGATTTATGCTCTGAGCACAGGCACACATAACTTTCCTATCTTTGATCTGTGCTGGATGTTTAAGGGGCAGATGCTGCTATTTTGAGCAGGTAGCTGGCAAAAATCGACTGCTGAAGTTAACGGTCGAGAGGAGGCAGCCATTACATTTTCTGGGGCTAATAATGTGTTCTTATTTGTAAATCCTGGAGATTTAACTGCTTCGAAAACTTCAAGAACCAATCATATAGCAAAAAGAATCTGCTTTTCTTGAAAAAAAAATTAGTTGTCTGGTTACTGTAAATAGCATCTGTGATTTTGACCTATTTACATGCTGCCGCCGTCCCCAAATTGTGACAGCATCCCAGTAGCCACCACTCTTTCTGTCTGCTGGTGCCAGACTCTGTGAGGGAACGGCTGGTCTCGAGAGACGCTTGTTTCTGCTGTGAGGGGTCCCACGTGCCTTTACGTGGCCTCTCGCAGGGGGAGTTTTACACCTGGGCTCAACCATGTGCCAGTCCCTGTGTGCCGGGGCATCGCTCACGCGCTGGAGGAAGGAGCCCCTAGGGACTGGGTTGGGCTCAGGGAGCTCTTCTGGCGTTGTACCATATATTATTAATGCTTTGTATTAATATTAATCCATGTTCAAAGGGAAGACAACTCTGAGAGCGGAGTCTGAGGATGGAATTGTTACAGAAACACATGCTATTTAGCAGATTTTCAGCTCAATTTGTACCAGTTGGTGAAGCCTTGGGACTATGGCAATTTAGTCTACTTTTAGATAATGGATCTTATCTGTCTTCATGGAACAAGTGTGCACTTCATAAAATCTTATAGAATTTTGCTGGCTATAGTGACACAACTCACCTGCTATTGCTGGTAATGAAAGTTTTATGGCATATGAAGCCTATTAGGACATTACTGGGAATCTGTTGCAACATCAGACATTTGCCTTTGACATCAGAAAGGTAGTAAACTAATGATGCAACCTGCTCTGAGTGTCCATCTGATTTAATATTGTGGATTATGTTTGACACAAACAGGCATGCACCATATTATCTTGCATTTTTACAAATAATATTTATGCCACAAAGAAGTTCACACATGCAGAAAAAATAGCACCTTCCTGGTGAAAGCATATAATTAGCTGTGGTATGAGAAGTGACAAATATTTGGTTTTCCTGGAAGTTACTGCATGGGATTTTCAAGTTTGAAACATTCTGGAGAAAGAGATGACAGCCTTCACAATTTCCTAAGCATTTAATGCTGTTTTTGGTAACACAAGTTGCAGGTACCAGATTTGGATTTCAAGCTAATTTGGAACCTATTCCTATTCCTCTGCCTTCGCCTTTCCCCAAAGCTTTGTATTCCTTTTTCCTCTTGAACATGCTCCCCTGAATTACATCCTTATGGTATTTCAGCGAAGCTGTGCCACCTCTTAAGCATCATGGGCAAATGACTATCATCTATTCTGGCACCTGTCCTAAAAATGTTTTTTAGAGCAATTTTCTAATAGAAAATGGAAATGGACTAAATTATTACGCATTTCATTAGATTCTCTCTACATTGTTATTCTTGTTTTTCTAGGGAAAATAGTAAAAGATGTGAATTTCCAACTGCAATTTTATTAAAATAAATAGTTTGAGTTTTTCATAATGAAACAACTTCCGTTAGTAAATATGTAAATGTATTAAAGTAAAAACCATCAAGTGACCCCAAATACTTATGAAAAATCCATCTCATACTGATTTGATCTGATAAACCACAGGGGATTAATTAGTCTTGGTCACATGACTTTGCAAGCAGTAAGCATGACTGAAGGCATTTTGCTTTTTCTAGTGTGAGCCCTTTTTTCTGTGTATTTATATAAAATATATAAGAAATATAGGATACTTTGTTACATGGTAGCATTTACTGCTGGTGTGATTATTTTGCCCCAAATATGAAAATCTCCTTTTCACCATGAGCTGTAAGACTATTTCTATAATAAGAATAATTTAAAGTAATTTTTCATCCATTAATTCAAAACTGCTCTTTTTCAGGGGCTTTAAAGTAATTTGTACAGTAATTTAAAAAATAGTATGAAAATAACCTTTATTTCTCTTTATGTCAGAGGGTACCGCATATACACTGAGTAATCTAGATCAAATTTTTCTCTCAGATCTGGATTACAATTACAGTTACATCAAACTGAATGCTTTCTTGTACAAAAATGGAAAAAAAGTGGAATTTCCCCTAAAGATATACAGCTTTGGCTGAGCTGCTACTATGTCCTGCTGCATCTTGAGAAGCTCTGCCATATGTCCACAGGGTTTCAAAATCCAGACAAATATCCACTCAACTGAATCATTTAATCCTAGTGTTAAAATGAGAAGAAATTAAACTTCCATGAACTCCCCTAACCATATCAGACTTGAATATCTTTCCTTACCCTGCTCCATTTATGCAAAAACATCTATAATGTTTCATAAACCACCAGCACAGCAGCTTAAATATCTAAAAATAAAACTTCTGTGAAGACATTAGCTTTAATTCATTTCAAAGTATTTTTTTTCCTCCTAAGGATTTTGGGAATTAAGGCTCTATTGTGTTTGCTTTGTGGTTTTTCTTTAGCTGTGAATTTTTTCCCTCATTTGGTTTGCAGAGAACCTTTCCTACTGCACTTCTGCTGCACAAGGAGCACCCCATGTCTGCAGAGGACTTTGAATAGTTAAAGGGTTGTTCCCATTCAGTCTAAAAAATCTATTTCCGACTAGCCAGCACAATAGAAACACACTGTGATATGGCTACATGGTTCACTATTGATTTCCCATCTAATACAATATCATGGTTGTATACTACCTGTTTTTTGCACTTTATTATTCCTCAGGATGCTAACTTTGAAGGTCTGGAGCGCTGGGTTCTAGAGCTGCAGATCTTAATACCTTGGCAGAGTTCTGTTCTACGTATCACTTTGTCACTCTCCTGTCCCTCCAACAAACTTGTTCAGCTGATTATACAAAGGGAAAAACCCTTTCTGCTTATTTCACCGTGAGCTGAAAACATAGGTTCTAACGTCTGAAACATCAAGTCATGTTTTTAAAAGATGTACCATCAAGTCTTTTTTCTAAAAGATCTGACACTATTAGAAAAAGGGCTTCTGAAAAAAAAGGGAAGAAACAGCTGCCCTTCTAGGATTACCTTAACAAGGTTAACAGGGTAAGAAGAGGAAGGTTTAGCAGAGGGTCCTGCACTTGATGAGGATGTCAGCATTTGACTTTACCAATAACTCTCAGAATGGGCAAAATTTTTTCCCTTCTTCCTGTGTCCAGTTTGTCTCATCCCTTTGGGTTCTTCTGGTTATTTTTTTACTGCTTGGTGTATCCTGTCTTCAGCTGGGTTTTTCTAGATGCTGCTGAAGATAACTGTAACAATCCTAACCTCTTACAATACAGAAATGCTTAATTGAATTTTCCTCTGTTCCCTGATGGTATTCAGGAGGGCAGCACATGGTACCTGCAGATGGATGGCAGATAAATAGTCATTTAGATATACAAGCAGAAGTGGAAGTTTGTTTTCATTCATTTTCTATTTCTCATTCAGATACAGCAAAACATTTATTAATCCTCCTCCAAACCATATGCCATATGTCTAATGAGTGGTAGGTTAAGTTAATCTTATAAAACCAACCAAGTATATCAAAAAAACATCGCTGAGTAGGTGAAAAAGCTAATGCTGTGGATTTGAGTTACTTCTGTAAATGAAGGAGATGGAGAATATGCAGGTTCAGGCTCTCCCAGAAGTTCAGATAAATATTGATCCAGCTATTTTTTTTTCTGGAAGCTTGAAGTAGGATCTTGGTAATATCTGAACTGACGACTGGAATATGCTTGGGTAATATCTGAAGTGATGGCTGGGATATGCTTGTAGATTTTGTGAAGCCTATTGCTGCAAATATTACTGGTCTGGTTTGTGAGGTTTAGAAATTATTCTTGAGGCAGAGCATATATAGATAGCTATATAAGTTTCTATCACATGGTTGCTTGAGGCTGTAATGAACCAGTGTGAAACTGAACACATGGGTCTCCCAGGCTCACCTGTGGGGTATATGAATTTCTAAAGGAAAATTCAACATGTGCAGAAAATTCTAATAACTAGAATATTTTTGGCTTGGGGATTTTTTTGGTCTCTTGTCTACATGAAGAGACAATGATTTCTTCATTCTCCAGCACCATCTGTCATTTATACAAGATTTATCATTTGAGTCCATCAGTCATTGGGGTCTATCATCTTCACCCACTCTTTAGGTAGCCTTTTGCTTATTCTTTTCATGTCTGCTTTGGTGAGCTATCATGAGGTTAAGAATGGCATCTAGAGGACAAAGGCAGTCAGATCTTCCCTGTTCAGATAATCACATATTAGATCCTCTTCTCACTGAAAATAATCTCAGAAAACAAAGTAGAGAGAGCTTGGGTAAGATACAATGACATAGGGCCTTGGAGATATTGTTTCTGACATCACCTCACTGAGCCCACAATGACTAGCAAATGTTCTGGGTGCAACTCAATGAACCTACACTTGGATTTTCTAGACATGTTTTTCTGAAGAAGTGACATGACTATTTTTTGTAGATCATGATAACACAGCAGATTCACAAGTTTAACAGATGAAAGGCTTTTTTCTACCAGTTTACCAGTTTTGCCAGGCTGTGGTATGTGACATGATCTGGTACCTGGGACAGCAAACACTGTCTAGATAAATGTATGTTGACAAATTCTGTTCAAAGATCTGTTCAGTGCCAAATTATAACTTGCAAGAGCTCTTCTATTCTCTAGAAATTAGCCTGCAGTTCTTGCCAGGCTACGTCAATTTTGTGTCTTGTGCAAACAGAACTAGGATGAGACCATCATATTCATTTCACTTGAGCCCTAATTTTGACCCAAGGATTTGGTTTCCAATTTCAATAAATTCAATGAACTACTAAGCCACTCCTCCAGCTTAGCACTTGAGTCCTTTACTCTCTGGAAACTATGCTCCTATTTAATTATAAATATTTATAAAACCTCTGTGATCCCTAAAAATGTGAGAACTATCTCGGTGTTTATAATTGTTATAAAAAATATCCCAGCCACACTAATTGAATGAATCTTTCAAATGTGAGTAATTTTTTATTTGAATTCTACATCCTTATGTATTATGTAACAATTAGTAATGATGTGATGGATAATTTTTTTGGAACAGTTCCTGATTCCATTACTCAACTACTCGATCGACCAGTAATTATGAATCATATCTTTAATTAGCTGCTGCTCTTCAGAAACATATGAAAGCCAAGGGCATAAAGTAATTGGCATAAAAGTTTTCCTAATTAATTTATCTGTCCATGTGAGTAACCGGGACTGGAGTCAGGGGAACATTTATAACTCCAGGAAGGCCAGCCCTAAAACCCAATGTCAAACGAGATTTATATTTTTGAATTACAAAAAGAACAACAACAAGCCACAAAATTACATTATCCCCAACTCCAACAATGCAGCCCAGAATGCACTGTTCAGGGATGAGCAAAAAGTTCTTATTGATCCAATTCATTCTCGTTGTATTCTCCAGTGAGTCTTTCAAATCTCTCTGGCTATTTCCTTCATTCCACATAGTAACAGTAATCAAGCACATTAAGCAATTCATTAAACAACAGCCCCACTGACCACAGGGAGTATTACAGCTAACATTCATTAGGCAGCCAGCAACTTTATTTAAGCAGAGCGGCGCTCCGCAGTGCAAGACTGAACTCTTTGTCTTTCAGGAGGCGTCTGTGGCCCACCTAGGCAGCCGTGCGTGTGCTTTTCAAAAACCAGAAACCCTTTAAACTCTCTGGCACGGACAGAGGCTTTCTCAGGGAGCAGCCTTCGAGAGGAGGCGCGATGGAATGTGCCCTGCAGTAATCCAGAGCCTGCCGAGGATGAAGCTAAAACCGGAGCTCATTGTTAAGTACGGGTTGTTTAGATTTATAGCTGGTATAAAACTAAAACCTTACGATATTGGTATTTAGGTCCTATATTTTTCAGATCTGATTTGGAGCGGACAAATGTTGTAAAGCATCCAGGTTTGTTCATTTGAATATCCTGGCTTGCCTGGCACTTTGCAGTAAAAAGGATATATATTGCCCTTTATAATAACAGAAAAGCAACTAAAACAACAGGAAAAAAATCCTCTCTGCAAACACTGGTTATAAAAGCCCTGGAAATGTTTCACTAACATTTGACCGGTATATTTGTATGGTGCTTCTCTCCTAATTAAGGAAATATCTAAGCTACACAATAGTTGTAAAGTCTCTGTAGAAAGAAAAAATTCCTCTAAAGCAAATAAACTTTAATTTTGTTGTTTGCTTGCTTATTTATATATTTTAAGGCAGTGCATATTACAGAAAGGAAGGGACAAAATAGATTTTACTCAGCACTATCATTTGTACAATGATTTCTGCAAAACACCAAGCTCTCATCTTAATAAGATACTCATAAAACATTAGACCAATGCTTAAGAAGCTATTTCCACAGTCATTTCAACAACTCCTTGAAATGAATATATCAGAAAGCTAAAGCTATTTAGCACAAAGATAAAAAAAAAAAAACCTTTCCCTTCTCATAGTGCTGCTATTTTCTGTTACTCCTGCAAAAGAATAGCCATGCTTGGCACTATTATTAATAAATCATGCAGTGATTAAAATGACGTGGCTCCTGGAATGATATAACTTAACATATCTTCCTTGATTTCTGAGGAACTAGATGAACTGAGAAACTGATTTGTTTTGTCACAACTTTATTCTTGTTTTAAAAACCTTCAGTATTTCTGTTATTCCATGTTACTGGTACAGAAATTATTATGGCTACTTAAAAGATTTAGTGGCAAATATTGATACTAGTGTCTGGACAGCTATGCCAACCCTTGAAAAGATGTTTCTGGGGTGTTTAGTTATTTGAAACCTATTGATTAAACCTGTAAATTCACTTCTCTGGAGTAACTTCTTCCTGTTAGGACATGTGTGTTTTTTTTTTTTAAATAAAACTTGTGTTTCACTGGCAAACCAGAATCATTCTTTCTTGCTCATATCTATTGATTAAGAATTTAAGGTTGTGCCAGTGGTAAATAAATAAATGAAATCTCTGTATTGTGTGGCAGTAATTATAAAAGTAGAATGTGTGCCAAATCTGACGGTTCAGTGCAGCGCAAGTCGCTAAGGAAATATGAGTCCAAGCCTAAGTTTAGTTTTGCTGTCTGAACTGAGATATTCATTTGGAATACAATGTTCATCCCCTATGGATAACCAGGCGAGGGGAGTTTCCCATTACAATGTATTTTAAGGAGCATTTTAACACTGATTGGATTGGGGCTTCATCCCAGAGGGCCATCCATGGGGAAGAGTTGTCCGAAGTTTCTTCATCACTTTGGGGGTATCGGGAGGGAGGGCGCAGATGGTGTCCGTATGAATCCGAGGTACAGACAGTGGTCACCTGGCAGAACAGCACGAAAACCAGTCGTCAAACACAAACCATGAGGTCCTGCTGCCTCCCGTGCCCCTCTGCGCACAAGCACCATCCTCTGCAACAAACCCTCAGAAAATAAGACATTTATCTCACTCAGACATCTTGACAGCTGTGTAAGCAGAATGTGTTTGGTTGTATGACTAAATATTTTTGGATAACATGAACCCTAGGTCCATGTTTCTAGCTAAGCAATTCACAGCCGATACAATAGCTTAAGATCTAACATTGTTACAAGATTTAAAGGGCAGAGAGTGTTTTGTGCTCTTTCATGACACAGAGTCACGATTTCAAATCTATTGAACTGCCCGTGGAAAACAGCACCAGTGACTTATTTTATTAGCAACAGAACATATTAGAAAAAGTGAATCCAACAACTGCAGTTGACTGCTTATATTTTTTAAAGTACTCTGTTGTGATATGGGCATATAAATGCATTTGCACTGAGGTGGAGAGTTTATTATAGATGACGAATGGCACCAAAACATCAGTTTTCTTCTTTCTGTAAGAAGATAGACTGTAACTCATGATAGGTTGAGCCTCCAGGTGCTAACAGTACAGTACCTTCCTTCCTTCCGTCCTTCCTTCCTTCCTTCCTTCCTTCCTTCCTTTTCCTTCCTTCCTTCCTTCCTTCCTTC
>JAUBOD010000895.1:2054571-2075527 GCA_032353885.1 Nothura maculosa | reverse complement strand
TCCGTCCCTCCCTCCGTCCCTCCGTCCTTTCCTTCCTTCCTTCCTTCCTTCCTTTCCTTCCTTCCTTTCCTTCCCTCCCTATTCCATTTTGCTCCCACTTGTAATTACCTCAGTGAATTTAAAGAACTCCCACAGCCTCTTGGAAAATCTTGAAACAAATTCATTTTTAGAAACAATTCTGCTGATATGTAGTTTACCTTATATCGCTTTCTCCTATTATTATTATGCAAATGACTTTGGAATAGAATCAGTGTACTTCTGAAGGATTGCCCTGCTGATACTGCTTATTTGTGTCTGAAGCTGTTCTCATCTTTTTCTTGTAAACAGAGGCAGCAAGTGTGGAGCTTAGGGAGAGCAGACTGCAAATAAAGTTGGTCTTTTCCTTAGGTATTTTGAAGAAGTGCCTTGAGAGTTTTGAAAGTTTGCATTCTACTTTATCTGAGTCATGGAATTTATTTTTCACAGGATATTTATGAAAATAGTCTCCATAGTAAAAGATTTTGCCTCATCATTTGCCTCACTCTCCTGATCTCTAATACGACCAATAGCATCAGCTGAGCTCCTTTCAATGACGGTCACCACAATGTGTGAAATAACATTCTCCTAAGTTACCTAATGCAACATTAGCATGCAATCAATACAAGTTGATTGAAGATTTCTGTTCAGGGAATAGCCAGGAGAAATTGCAGCTGGGTCATGCAACACTTGGTGTTGAAAGCACCCAGGGTCTGAGCAGAGGGGTGGTCTCTTCATGATTACCCTGAGGAAGAAGAACACAAAATTAGGAGGCTGAACTTGGAAGAAGGCCTCAGTGGTGCAGGATCAGGATTCAGAGAGATATCAAAGATTGCCTGCTTGCTTCTGATCATCTTTTACCTTTGCTTTCTTTGAGTTGCACGTCATACCTGCCTTTCCCTTTTACTTTCCTCAAACAAAGTAAGTTAATAAAAATTAGCTGCACACTATATGTTGACTACTACGGGTAGTGTAGGTGGCCTTGGACACAGTGCCGTGCAAGGGCAGCGCTAGCAGATCTCAAAATGTTCTTCATGTTTCTGAGATGGTTTGAAGCCATTGTTATATTCCCTTTGAATTCCTTTTCATCCATTTCATTCTCTTTCCTTGCTCTAACTTGTCCAGAGAGATTAAACTCTTCATCCAGAAACTGCCAAGCACTGTATTGTACCGGGCCTGGTACAGTGGAGCCTTGTGGTTGGTTGATCTTCAGGTATGAGGCTAATGGCTAATAAATAACACAATTCATCTAAATGTGATATGCACATAGGCATTATAAACTACCTATTCAGCATTTAAATAATGCTTTAAACTGTATAAAGCATGGACAACTGCTATCGATTTCATGTCAGGCTATATATATATATCACTAGGTCTGCCTCGTAAGGCCTCAGAGTCTCAGATACGTTTAAGTGCCTGATTCATCTTTCATTTCATCTAAAAAGCTTTAAGATTATGTACATATTATTCTTAAAGGCTTCTAGATGAATATGTTGCATCTACTCCCTGCTGTCCTCCTGCATTGTCCCCTACAACTGTAGTTGCATCAGGCCTCCATCTTTTCATTTGCAAGTGGGTCAGAAAAGTGAACACACATGAACAGAATCATCCCACAGGGTTAAAGCCAAGTTACTTTTTTTTGACCTAAGACTTCAGACCATTCTGTCAGAAATGTGTCCTCTGCTCAGTCTTGAGTCTCAAGTCAAAGTCATTAGTGGCTCAATTTGTGAAACTCTGGATTATGAAACATCTCTTCCTAGCAGTGTTTGGAGCCTTGCTAAACACTGTTGTGAAGTGCACAGAGATGCTAAGTTAGAACTGGTGCATAGCAAACTTGCACTTGCTTCAGTGTGAAAACCTCACTTTAGCCGTATTCAACTAGATTGTTTTTGCTACTAGTAGCATCTGTGATTCAGGGAACACCTGTTAAATTTTAGATCTGCACTGTCTTTCAAAAAAATATGAGGCAAGTTCAAAATAGTCACTTTTAAATGCCAGGAAGGTGTATTTTTTTCTGGTCATTTATCTCCTGGGTAATGGCTGTTCTGAATTTATCATATTTATCCAAGAAAAAAAGCCCTCCCAAGAACAAATTGCTAAAATTTGCTTCAGATAAAAAAAAAGAAAAGACCCTGAATTATAAACAGCTAGAAATGAAACATTTGGCATCTTTAATTTTAAATTCATTATAGTGACATATTTTTTATCTACTAGGACAGTAGCTACATTTGCCTTGTATTTGTTGGAAAAGAAGACTCAAAAAGATGGAAATTGCAGTGACTGCCTTCATTAAGTTAGATTAATAGTTTATTAGCACTGTTTAGTCCTCCACAATGTTTTATTAGCAATAAGTATATTTAATACAGTGTTTTATATTCCCCAGTGACTATAAAATATGAAAACAAATTGACAATAAATGCCATCACTGAAATGTAAGAATGGCAGCTTATATCTTCTTCTTCTTTTTCAACCGTAAATAAAGATTTCATGAATCAATATGTAGTTTTGCCAATTTTGGTTGTATTTTTCTTCAAATTTACTGACGTGTATTATACCATCTTTTACCATCTGTTCTAGAAATAAAAACTTTACAGCAAGAGAACCTACTTAGTATAGCACTACATTATTGTATGACCAAATACTAATATATGTTTTTTCTGCATCCTCCTTCACATTGGACTTGCAAACACTCACACAAATCAATCAGGATTGTTCCAGACAAATAACCTGTTGCAAAACTCTTCCAAATGAGAAAGGTATTTACTCTTTTCCATAAGGATATGCAATTAGAGTTCTCTTGCTGCACAAAAGCTTTGGAAAGTTTGAGAGTTTCCTCAAAACTTTACCACTTGGGTCAAGGAGGCAAATAAAATAACTTCATAAGCTGTGAGCCAGATCCTGGCTTTTGTATGGAGCTTGGTGCATGGGATGGTTTCTGCGGTTCACAGGAGTCCTGCTCCAGCCTGGTGCTGCCAGGGATGATGCCAGGTCCCTGGCAAAGCAAGGTTTGCTTTGCCCAAGTGTGGCGGATTGGGGCTGCCATTCCTGCATTCCTGTGTCTCCTCCAGGAAAGCCAGTCCAGAACTCTCCTGGTTTGGACATTTAAATCAAGCCTTTGTAGCACATGCACCAAAATTCACGTCTAAACATCAGTGCAAAAAAGGAAGTAAATAATCTCTGCTTAGACATATGCCTAATGTTGTAATTCAATAAAGATTTCCTCTCTGAAAGCTCTACTTTCCTTTGCAGCCACACAAATTTTGGCCCTTAAAGTGCATATGTGTTGGCTCTGTTCCTTTCAGCCAGTCCTTATTCCTCCTCTGCCCTTAACAGTTCGCCCCAGCCCGGCTCCGTTTGCCTCGCAAACGCATCCACCCTCTCCTCCCCCCAACCTCTGGCATTACAGAACCACTGCCTCCAACTATATAAAACACTTGGCCTCAAACCAGGGAAGACCTAAATGCAGGAAAGTAAGGATAAATTAAAGTGACAGGGTCTCAGCAGTGGAAATTAGTGCAACTCTTCTAATTGCATGTCTAGCCTGAATGATGGGATACTTAATTCTTACACATCCCAGACAATTGCTTTATACTAACATGAGCTCTGGGAAAAAGGCAGATTCCAGAGACATATGGAGCAGTAGATGGAGTGGAAAAATAAATCAGTTGTCCCAGTCACAGTGGAAAAAATGCTTTATCTGCGCTGCTAATATAAGGTGTTGCCACCATTAAACAAAACTGATAATGTCTCCTTCATCCATTCTTGCTATAAAAAATAGAACATTAAATAATTAAGTAGCAAAGTAGGCTTCAGGCTCTATTTATTGTTACTTTAACAAGAAATGAACTTTGGGTGAGGAGGTTACATTCCTCTAGTTAGTGGACACAGTCCTATATATAGGATCCCAAGAGACATGGTCCGGGGAACAGAATGCTCTACTCCACTTCTATAAGGACTGCTAATAAAAGGCTTCAAAACTAGCATGGGTTCTTATATCTATTTAACCTTTTGCCCCAAGAAGCAAAGAGCATCTGGTTAAGTGGAGAGTAAAAGCACAGCTACTTTTCATTATCAAGGCTTAGAGCCAGACTATGTGGAAGCCTGAGCTGCCAAGCCTGGGTTAAATGCTTGTTGCCTTCACTGCCTGAGGCCATCTAGCGTGTTTAGAAATGATTAAGTACTGCAGCCTAGAAAGGACCTGTCCTGAGCGTTCATCTCTGACTTCCAGCAGAAAAGAGAGCCTGGCAATGACAGAGGCAGATGGATGAGTCTCATTAGTATGGCGAGGCAGCGAACCAGGCTGCCTTCACAGAGCTGTCCAAAAAAAAAGAGAGCAAATTAAAATAGGAGCTGAGAAAACCAATGAGCAAGTGTTTTAACTCTCTGATACCTGGATTCATCTCCTGCAGGTTGCACAGCTGGCTGTCCTTCCCAAGAACCTCTGATCCACAAGCAGGTGATGAGCACTTGGAGTGCACAGAAATTTCCACCTGCCCTTGCTTCATTTTTGCATCTATTTTTGCCTAGCGTAGGATGCATATAGCATGTATATACATACTATGCATCACACACACATGTACTTTGAATTTTTTATAATGTGACTAATGGTAAAGTAAAACATTTTACACTCAATATTCTTTTATCCATGCTTAAATTATTACCTAACCCCACAAAGTATGCTAACAGTTCTCCCCAGGAAATATGGCTCTCAACAATGTCATGGGGCATCATGTCACTTACTCAAATAAATGTTCACCACATGAAAATGACTAGCATATGCAGAAAGAAGGATATTGCTCTGAAGAAGAATATCTTACTGACCTGGGCATTACCTGAAACATATTCCATCCAAAACAGAGGCAATTCTCTCAGTGACGTGAGAGTAGCACCGATAGAGGAGGCTGGCTAGTTCAGTGATGTTGGGCATACCAGCACACATACCAGCACACCCTCCTGAAACTCTTCGTAGGGTGATGGACTCACAAACCTGCAGCTATTTTGAACAAGGCTTTCTGCAAGACTGATGGGAAATTATATCAATTTATTACCTGCTTTGATTTGTTTGAATTGATTCAGGCACCATCTAACTAAGAGAAGGAAAAGAAAAAGCATTTGAATAATTCAAAGTGCAAATTGCTGCATGCAAGGCAGCCATTTTGCTTTGTCTTTTCATGCGAGATGAATAGTGTAACACAGTAGAAATTCACCTAATGCCCTTCATTTTTCTTTTGATGAGGTAAGTAGGATCATAAGTGACAATTTAAAGGAAGAAATCTAAAAGCAGTCAGAGATCTGGAATTTTCTGAATGTAAAAGAAAGAGCAGTGAAACTGCCCCTCAACAAGTCATACTGTAATAGACATTTTTTTAAAAAACAGGATTTTGTTATAAACAAAAACATATCTTAAAGTGTCAGTATCTAAATATTCAGGAGTGTATTGAAGGAAGTGCTAAAAAAAGTTTCCTTCTCCACATACAGATCTCTGCTGTCAGTACAGGTATTGATGAAAGCAAAAAAGAAAAAGAATTTCATGTAGGTATCTTTTTCACATAGTTACAGAAAAAAAACACCTTCCAAAATTATCGTAGAAAGTAGGATTTTTGGGTGGTGTTTAATGTCTCTGAAGTCCGTAAGGACCTGATTTTCAAACTTGTTAACACCTCTGTGCAGTCCCATGTCTTGTTTCTTATTCGACACTTTTGGCTTGCAATATTTTTTCATGTTTGCTCAGAGACTTGATTCCACTGTTGTCGCTGTGCCCAGGAGAGTCTGGAAACAGAAATGTTAAAACTTCTTTTTTTTTTTAATTTGACTTTTTCTGCACAAAACGAATCAGGGATTAATGCTCAGGAGGCACTAGGGGCCTAAACACTTCTGAGGAGGAGGAGGAAGACCAAAATTAATTTCTTCCTCTAGTAAAAATGAGCCATTGCAACAAGGATCAGAGACTGTGGGAGCTGTCTCTTCCTCCCAGCTCCTAAGTTGTTTAGCAGTCAAAGCAGGAGGGATGACCTGAGAGCACATCTTTGACATCCCCTCTAGTCCGCCTGCCTCCTTCTCCTGTGTGCCCTCTCCTACCTGCCGGTGCCTGACCTCTCGCACCTGCACATTCCCTTCTCCTGGGCTCAACCTGGGCTACTGAAGTCATACAGGAGATGCTGCTTTTTAAAATTGCTCTTGATTATGGAATCTAAAAACATAAATATTTCCTACTCATTTTTTATATAGCTAAGAGATAGCAGTGCCGTTCCTTTTTTAACTGTTTGAATGTCAGGTGATTTAGCACTGAACTTTTGGATTTTAGGAGACGTCACTATGGTCAACAAGTCTGAGCTGTGGCACTGCACAGAGAACACTGACTCCTTAACACTTGTTTGAACTACAGTTTTTTGTTTTCATATAATTTTGAATCAAAAGGTACTTGTGAAGGTGAATTAAATGTTGTTCTTGTAATTTCTTTCAGTGATCAAATGCTTTAGATATTAGACAATTATAATTTCTCATTAATGTGAATTTAACTAGTTTCAACATCTAGCCATTTACCTAAACACATCACATATTTTGAAAGTATGGTGGATATAGCAGATGCTCTAAGCTTCAAAGTGGGATTTTTCAAATGGGGTCCTCGAAGACTAAAGGCTTGCTAATAAAAGACAGACATTTAAATAAATTGTCTTAAAATCTAATTGCTAGTCAAAGAAAAGGACTTAAGCATTTAAGGAAGACTTAAGCTTAAGTCTGAAAATCTCATCTGAGATATCACCTAACACTTGAAAAGTAAGTTACAGCCTCTGCAGTTTTTCACCTTTACTTTCCTCACAAGTGCCTCAATACTGCTTATTGGATGCCTTGTTCGTGCCTAAAGCCCATCATCATCCACAAGTGCAATTTTCTTCCCTCTTATCTTCTTGCAAGGTTTGAGCCAAACATAGCTAGCTGCACTCCTCCCAGGATGTAGCAGCTACTGCTGCTTTCTTCAAGAGGTCAGACGATGCAGTAACTTTCTGCCTAGAGTTTTATACTCAGATGCAGGAAGTCCTTGTGAATCCTGTTCTCAGCCTGATGATATTCCATCTCCTAATTTTAGCTAGCTCTAATCTTTGCCAGAGGATACGATAATCTTCTCCAGTCCTTCGAAACTCTCCCTTTACCTAGAGAGTGTAAAGGGTGTCATAACTTCATGATTTAGAGCAGTCATTGTCTATTGTATTTTGGTTTCCTTGGTACATCCTCATTTCTTGCTCTTAGGATTCTACCTGAGTGAATTTCTCCTGATTACGGCCAACAGATGGGGTTTTTTTAGTCCTTGTGAGTACCAAAGTTGTGTATTTTTATCTGATAGATGCCATGAAGGCAGCGGTTAGAGCTACCGTGTAAAAAGCTCCTCTATGAGAAGCTCCAGGAGTGCTACGGGATGAGCGGACAGTTGCGCATCAGCTGCCCAGGCCTTGCTGGCTGGTTTTAAGGCACAGGTAAGCAGACAAAGATCGTTGTCTCTCTTCAGGAGTTTAACCAGTATGAAAGCCCTTGATTGGTCTTATGAGTGATACACTGAGCAGTGAGGAAAAGGGGCAGGACAGAGCTGGAGCCAGGCTCTGCATACTGCTCTCCTGTCTTGGCCTGAGGATTTCTACCCACAAGATTGTCTGTTCTGGACAGAGCAGAGATATTGTCACCTGCAACCAAATGGGTGCCTTGCTTTGCATGCCATGGAAGCATAGAAAGCATGATGCTAAATAGGGTTGAGCACTGCCTACTTGCCTGGAAAATGGTATTTAGCTCACCACAGCTAGGCTGAAGGCCAACCACCTGTAGATAGCTAAATGATGAAAAACCAGCTGAGAGAGCACTTAGCTTGCAGAGAAGCTGTGATGGGAACAGCCAGGGCTCCTGCAACAGCTTTCATTTGGGGAAGAGGATCTGTCCTGCCTCCCTGGCAGGTGAATCGGTGTGATGTTTCCTTTCCTCATGTGCCAGATCTCACAAAAAAATGGCTCACTGAAGGCGAGAAGAAAGGGATGCTCCTCCAGAAAATATCTGGTGTCAGTTTTCAGAAAATGCTTGTGGACAAGGGTCAGGAATTATACTGCCATGCTGACCTCTGAAGAGGAGAAAAACAGCAGCAGGTTTACAGTCCCATTTAATTACACACACCAAATTGACCATGAAATTTTATCATTAGGTAACTAACCTCTTTTAAGCAGGAAAGGTAAGTGATGGAGTGATACTGCCTCAGTGACTATTATCACTTTACCTGCATTCCTGTGTCTCCCTAACACGTCTACTAATCCTTTAGATTAATTTAATATGAGGAAGAAGTAAGCTCTGTTCAATCCATTTGCAAAACGAGAAGACATGAGCTTTTCCCATATACACTGGTATTTATTTTAGCAACAACATGAAAAAGAGCACTAGACTTAATCACTTCCAATCAATGTCAACCACATTATTAGTTAATGGGAGTTTATACTGCATAATATTATTTGTTTGTGAGCCATTTTCTGATGTGTTACATCTAGTTAAATGCCTTATGCTTGTATATTTTAAACAAGGCAAAAATGAAGGTTAGAATCAGTGAATTTGTAAATATTGACATTGAGAATCAATTTTACTTAATCATAATGAGGGCACAAATTAGCACGGTGAAGGTATGATTGTATTTCCAAGTTTTCCACCAGCTGTCCCTGAACAGATCATGATTTATACAATTATCTCTTTAAAAATTATTGTTTATAGATAAACCAAACAGTTGCTGTGTTTTCTGTGCCTGTATAACCTCCTTAAACTCCATATATACACTACACATTTGCACAGCAACTTTCTGATGTACTTCTTACTATTTGCATTTGAGGATCCAGAAGGATATTCAAAATCTTGCAGATCTACCTTGATAGAACGCGCTTGTCTATAACCAAACTGGAGTTTTGAATTTAACAAATATTCCACTCCTGCTTTGACCTGATATACCTTCTTCACTCCTATGCATCTCATCCTCCTTTGCATCATTCTAATCATTAACTAAATGGCTATGAGTAATAGTGGAGTAACAAGTAGATGGTGCTTGAATGAGGAAGGAGTGAACTATATAACATAACTCTCTTACTTAAAAGGGACTTCCTGTTCCATTATTAATTTGTAATATAACAAAAGCCTGACCTGAAAGTTAATAAAGAGAGCATGTTTACTAATTAGGCTTTATTCTCATTGGTCCATGCTAATTGCAAAATATCAATCTATCTCACTTATGAATATGCAAATGTGTGTCAGAATGGCACAAGTTTCCACTACACAGTACTTTGCTAGCTTTAATTAGATCAAAAGTGGGTCCAGCTCAATTCAACAAGATGGGCCCTACTCTTTAATCAGGAAAATAAGTTTGTCTCTTAACAGTATCTTCTTTTGACAGTCAGCAAACACTAATTAACAGACATAGCTATATTAATTGCATTACTCCACAGTATTCTTATCAGCTAGCCGATGTTGCCTGTTTGCTAATGCAAATAGTTGCTGCTTTGGTAAAGTCAACTTGCAAAAGTCTTTCTAATGCTAACTAGCAATCAATGCATATAAGATTTCTAAGATTTCTGTAGGGAATTCTGCATAATAGATGTATTCTGTCTTTTGAGGTATCCACGGCCATTTAGTATAATTATTCCTTAGAGCTGCACCTATCATATTATCAGCTTTTTGGAGGATAAAGAACACAACTTATTTGTTTAAGAACAAAGGACTATAATCATTTCCTTTAGGAATCACTAAATCACTAAGTTAAATGAAGATGTATGACCCAATGGAAAACTAGCATTTATAGTAATTATGTATTTTTTTCTTAAGATTCCTTTAACGTCTTCTAAAAGGGAACTTCACGGTTTTGCAAAGCAGTAGTTCGACAGCCACGGAGATGTAATCCCACGGAACGGGATTTATATGGACTACACTAGCGAAAGCCTCGCAGGCTGCCTTCTCCTTGGGTTTTGCCTTCAGCCCTTTTCTTTCAGAGTCACTGGGAGGGCCAAGAGGGTAATCCAACCTCTATTTCCATTCTCCTCCTAAAACTCTCGAGATTGCCAACATGGATATTGATTAATGCCACCTGCAAGGCAGTTTTCATTGCAGAGACAATAGGCAGCCATCAGCAAGACAGAGACCACCCACTCCTTCCACACCCCCAGGTTGTTAGGTCATGTCCGCTCTGGATAGCACTGGTATCCTAAAAAGAAGGGGTGCAATATTCAATGAATTCAATATTTAATATTCTTACTCTGCACACAGTCTGAGTGTGTGACATTCAGCCTGGGGCACTAGATGTGGAGGCCCCCATAGCCATCCCACTCGGCTCTCCTGCCTCTGCCCATACACGGAACGAATCACTAGTGTCTGTGATAAACATACATAGTGTCCATACATAAAGAAAGATACACATCTTGCTAAAGTAGCGTAAAGCAAGGCATGCAGATTTTAGGCAATGCTGTAACTACAACGGCCTGTCCAAACTTAGCATTGTACTTTTTTAATAACAGTGTGTTGTTGTACTTGGCTGTGAGAGGATTTGAAATGAGACATTATCCATTCAATCCAAACATCCAGAGCTAGATACACTCTATCAGCTGGAGACCACTGTTATATCAAGCTGAGGTTGTGTTATTTTCAGATCACATCTCTTAACCTTGCAATGTGGAAGGCATAGAGTCAGCTGGGCTTACACAGCACAGCATATTAGCAGGGTGCGACGATATGTAAGGAGAACCTACGAGCCCACTTTGTGTTGTTGCACCAACGTTGTTGCTACTGCTGGATCCACACTGGAACAGAATAATGCTTATGATTTTTCCTGGTATAAGCAAGACTAACATGGTTTGGGGCCAGTATTCCCCAGTGGAATCTGCAAATGAAATTATTATGTATTATTTATATATTTACGAGTATACCTTCACATGGTTGACATTTTAATGAATGCCTACAGGGAGGGAGTGGAAGTGATAATGAAACCTCCATGTCAAAGCCTCTACAGCTTTCCAGTGTTGCTGGGATCCTTCTTACTCTCCCCCTCATTTTGTTTGCCCTTGCCTTTCTTTTTTTCTGGGTAGCAGAATAAGTAGCAAAAGGAAACTAAAAATACATTAAAAGTGTAAGATTAATGAGTCTATGTATAACTTTTCTGGTTCTATCCATTTTTGAAATAATGTTTTAAATCTTAGTGAATAAATAGGAGGGAAAATCTGATGATCTTTTTGTCCTTTTTCCTTTTTGATATATTTAGGGCAAAGAACCTGGTGATAGCAGGCCCATAATTTTTATAGTCAGTATGAAACCTGAAGAATTATACAACTAATTGTACTGTCTCATGGCAGGATGAATAGAAAAAAAAAAAAATGTGAGCTTCAACTTTTCCAAAAGGTACCTTAAATCTGAAGTTTTAATTTAGCAACTGCCTTTTAGGCATGTTCTATTTATTATTCTCATTGTTATGGTATAGATTCATCCAAGCAACTTTGCTAAACATTTAGATAAAAAATGCCAAAGAGACAGTATATTTTTATAAGTTTCAGTTAAAATTGATAGATCATTCCTGAGAAGAAGGCTAGTCAAAAATATGTTGTCATATGTCAAATAATTCTAGTGGCTTGGAAAAAAAAAGTTCTCATGATGTGAGCTTTCAAGTAGCTACTTGATATTTAGCAGAGACTTTTTTTAAAAATGTATTTTTACATTAAAAGCATTTTAATGCTTTCCCTGTGCAAAATTTGGACAAGGTAAAGCTTTTGAAGAAAAGCTATGTGCAGTTTTCACGCGCTTACTAGACACTTCTTGGAGAAAACATCTCTACTGAGTGTATTTTTCCGTAAATGTAGTTCTTTTATACCCACTGAGACAGAAGGAAAGCAAAGCAAACCTGCCTCCATGGTAGACTTAGTTGCTGAGCTAAAGACAAGGCAGAATTGCCCTCGTAGCTCCAAAGGAAAATGAATCATATTGTTTGGCACTTATTTGAGAATAAGTATCTGTTTCAAACCTGAACCTCTAATCTGAAAGACAATCCAGGTACTTCTCACTCTATGGTCTATTTTTGACTAGAAATCTCTGTCACTTTTGTCCATCTTTTGCATTAAATACTTAAATAGTTACTGAAACTAATGGTGCTTCACTGTCCTAGTAGTAGAAATAAAAATCCAAGAACCAGTTTTTGCCTCAGAGTTTAATTATTTCAGTTCAGACTGATAGTGCCAACATGAACAACTGGAAGAATACCTAAAATAATTGACAATCTCTGGAGAGGCTAGGGCTCAGTTCTTGGTACAGGGAAAATACTGCATCTCCCACCTAATGAAAGGTTGATATAGTGACGAAGCCCCTGGGTAAAAGGGCACAGTTGCCAACTTGAGCAGCTGATTTTGGACTCTGCGTCCTATAACTTTTGTTTGTGTTACAGAAAAATAAAGCAAAATACTGTATTAAGCTGGAATAGAATAAGTTAAATGAGATATTTCATTATTTAAGTGAAACATTTCCTCAGGAAATGAGGCTGTCTCTCCATTTGGCTGCCCAATTGTCTTCCAGTCTGTTGTCTTACTATTTTTTTAGCCTGTTCGGCAATTTAACCTAAAATTGAAAGAGGTATAGAAAGAAGTTTCGAAGACAATTAACTGCATTTTTGAGATCTGCAGCTGTAGAGTGGAGACTCACAACCAGGACCCTATTGAAAAAGGGTAGGAAGAACTCAGATGGGATATGTTATACGGCTTGGTAGTAGCCAGCTGCCCAATCTGCATATGCATGGCTCCAGATTAGCTAGGGTATGTGCTATTTCTTGCTTGACAGATGTCAGAGGGTATACAGAGGGAGGCAGAGCTATTGTGGTGGGAGCGCGTGAAGGAAACGGGATACAAATCTGTAGGAAATCAGGCTGCATCAGCTGTGATACGCACAGGATGGCTGGTTTTCTTTTTCATTTTGGGAAAGAAAAAACACTAAACATTGAAAATAGTCTAATCAATGCTCTATTTTGCTCTGTTTCCTTTGTTGATCATTCAAAATATGTTTATTTATTTAGCCCAATAGTTTTTTTAAAAAAGGCAAAAAGGTAAGTAAAAACGGAATAAAAGGTGAATTGCAATGTCCACAGGACTAACGGGCAGCATGCGTGTTACCAAAAGAGAGAAAAGGCAGAAAGAGGTAGGAGAGAAACAGTGGATGTTCGAACCCTTTCCCAGGGAATTCGGCAGGGCGGGAGTTATCGCTGGGTGAACAGGGCTTGGCAGCAGGGGCAAAGGGTAGGCCGGGCGAAGGCAATGTGCTCTGATGAGGACTCGCACGAAGAAACACCCAGCCAGGAAACCGCAGCAATGTCAAACGTTCCTTTCCATTTTACGGCCAAGCTTTGTAAACTCAGGCTGTTCCACTGCACAAATGACACCAGGTTTTGTTCAGAGCTCTAAAATATTCCCTTGGTAAGATATAATAGTGTCTTGGCCTTTCCTGTTCACCAGCCCTTCCCACTGCCTGCTTGTGTGATCATGAGTGGTGGTTTTGCTGTCTGATCAGTGTCGATGCCTCATGATGCGCTGCTCCAACTAGCTGTGCTCCTTGAGGCTCGGAAGACATCACAGCCACACAGTCCGTGGCAGGGCAGGCTCCACTAACTGTAATTCACTGTTTGTTCTCGCCACTAAATGTGTGATTCTTCTTTGTCTGTTTTAATCCAGAGTAACATGGAGCTCTTAAACAATCTTTGCTGAGTGTGTTTTCCTTTGGATTTAAGTCAGGAGTTTACCAGGGGCTAGGCAAGATTAATAATCAGGCAGAACAATGCTTAGAACATGTCTGGCAATCCCAGCAGGTATCAAATTATTGTTTGACTTTAGTCCCCACCTTTATACATCTATTATTAGTTCCTATTTCATGGTTGGAGAGTGGCTACACTTCACACTTTGTCTAGGAAAAGAAAAAGCTTATGCTGGAGCTTTGCAGAAAATTGTATTGCCAAAACTGTAGCATGTCGAAAGCGAGCACCTCAGCAGAAGAGACCATAGTAAGTTATGTATTCCTCAGATTGCAAAATGTTGGTGTCAGAAACACATTTTTATTATTATTATTTTAAATCTGTGTTTGTCCATGATCTAGTTTTCCTAGTTTGTGGTTGTAGCTGTAGGATGAGAATCATGAAGGAAGCTAATGTCACTCAGAGCAGTAGAAATGGGAATGTAAGAACAGAGCTAAGTAAAACACATTGTCAAAGGATATCTTATGTTATTTATCATTTATTTATCCCATTTTTATTTATTTATCTTTGTTTCTTGTAGGGACTCAAACAAGGAGAATCTCATGACCTTCATTTTCTAGGCAGATCCTTGCTTGAACATGCCACAACTAGGACTTCAAGAACAAAAACTTTTTTCCTTTAACAACCTGTAACCAAAGAAATCAACTACAGTCCTGACAAATAAATATATATATATACACACATATATTCTTATTTAGCATTTGAAACAAAGCACTAGAGTAAAAAAAGGTTTTAAAAATGAACTGCTATCTCTGTTTCAGTGGGATTTGATTTTGAATTTTAGAAAATGTAAAGTTTAATGGTTTTCCATGCTACAACTGAGCTGAAGAATGCTACCAAATTAACTGGTGGCACTTGGGCTTGTTTTTCTCCCTGAGCTCAAACTACTGTCAGGGGCTGTGCACGGAGATGTGGAGCCAGGCAGAAAGGACCTCCTTATTACTTAGGTGAGAATACTCCAAGAGCCAGCTGCTCCCCCAGCATGGAGCAGCCCACTGTGTCACAGGACCGTGCTAGAGGACCACCTGGTAACACAGATGTTTCAAGTTGCGAGCAACCCACTCCTACAACATCTTTTCTACAAGTTTTCTACTTGTCATACACAAGACACTATCTCCTTTTTTTTTTCCTATTTTCTTGGGGTCTGCACCCTTGAGGGTCACCTCTATTGGTTGAATCATAGGTTCAGAAACATGTAGGAACAACATGTAGTTCTTTGAATTATGGCATGGGGCTCAGCTGTAATAATGCTTCAGCAGGTGCAGGTCACTGAATGGCAAGCTGGAAATCCTACAATCCATTACAGTTAAAATTGGAAATAATGACATGTGTTCCATGCAAAGCTATCCAAACACACAGAGTTTGAAAGCAATTTTCACTAATATTATAGGGCTTGGATTTTTCATTCTGTGTTCAGCACTGGGTATAGAGTTGTAGGATAAGTGTGAGGAGCTAGTTAGTAATGTGTTAAGACTTCTTTCCCAATTTACTTTAAATGTAAATTCTGTCATGAACTTTGCATTTTGGGTGACCTATATAGTATAGCGGCAATATAGCAATGTTATAGACATAGTGTGCATCAATACTGAGAAAGGAATGGTTTCTTCAAATTCTTCTCTGTCCACTTTAACTCTAAATGGATCTTAACTACTTTAATTTGAATGCCTGATTCAGGATTTCAATAACTGGTTAAAAAGAGTAGCAAACCTTTTGCTCTGAACTATAATTCCTTTGTAGAGTTAAAGTGAGACAAAACTTTAATCAAATGCTGGATCTGCATTCTATCCAATTATTTTTTGTTTCCTTCCTATGCTATCCAAAAGCAGAGACATCTGAGTCCTCAAGGGCCTTGAGCCAGTCCTAGTCAAGTGAATCTTGTGATTAAACATATCTATAAAATAATTTCCAGAAGAATGTTGAAAACTTTAGGTAGTCTTCCACGGAATACACAAATTTATCTGATGGCCAATTATCTGTTGAAATCTCATATAGTTCCTTTTTTACAATATTATCTATTTAGGGAAATTGGAGTGGTGCATATTTCAAAACATGGCTACACTTGTAGCAGTTTCAAAGCAATACTGTTTCCTGAATGCTTTTTTGATTTGCATTGTTTTGTATTGTTTTATTTTGACATACATGCCCACATACTCTTTTTATTCTAGAACATTAGGAAAGCATGAGGAGAATGTGGGGTTATGCATACAATGCCATGGACACTTCCTTGGCTGAAGATCAAAATTTGCAAATGGATAGTGTAGTAATAAAACACAGCAGCGGGACACAGGAAGGGCTGCACAAACACAGTCTATTTGCTATGTGATTCTACGTCAGTTTGCTGGATAGACCTTTTTTTTTATGTGCCTGAAATTTAGTGTGTCCTCTGTGCTCCTGAAATTCAGGGAAAGCTGCATCACACTCATGGAGACTTTGCAGGTATAGCAAAGACTGAGCAACGAAGGACATTTTGAGAAGGCACTTATTTTTTAAGTTATAACTTTTTAAATTTATAACTTTGTGGATTTTCAAAGACCTGCTGTTCTGCCCATGCAGCATGTCAGAAAGCAAATCCTGGTTCTGTGTAAACGACAGACGTGTTAAGCCCTCTTGCGTATTTTGTGAATGATTCTGAACATGGAACATTTGTGTTGTGGCTTTGCGAGTTAACAAGCAGAAATAGGAATGGATTTGAGGGAACGGTGCAGGTTTCTCTGTGTACAAAAAAATAATAGCTCTCATTTACTGTACAAATATTGGAAGGCAACTTTCAAGAACCTCTTCAGCACTAGAAAAATTGCTACCTCTAGCCATTCTCATTGCCAAAACTTTAATCCTTATCAAATGGAAATCACCATCTGTCCATTAGATCAATGACTGGCACTTGGGTCTCATTGATTTAGCTATTATGAAAAAGATATCATACGAGATACATGATAAATTAGACTCTGTCATGGATATTTGGTCAGATTTTGCTCAATCTTTCTAAATGAGATAATTAGCTATAGCTTTCTAATTTTAAACTAGTGTAAGTGTTACAGATTAAGTGACTGTAATCTCTCTTCCTTATCCACTTTTCCTTTCACACACATGCATAATGAGGCTTTTGTCTATAATTTTGGTGTCACACTAAAAACATTAAAAGATTTAAGGAGAAGGATTTTTCCCCCAAGTTTGAGGTTTAAAAGAGAAAGTTTTTTTCATAGAATTATTGTGTCTGTACATTGCAAATAAATATGAAAATGCCCCAAATAAGCTTCAGTCATTTGACCAAATATTGCACAATATTTTTACATCTTAAACACCTTCTCTTGAAATAATCACAATGCCACCCCAGACGTCTATCATAACTGTCATAATTTTAAAATGTAGGTGCATTTCTTTAAAATTTCTGTCATACCAGAAAGACAAAATATTAACTACAAGAACATGGCAACTGCCTATGTTCAAACGTGTGTTCTGTTTTTTCCAGGCTGGCATTTTAAAGGTCTCGCAGGCACACACTTGAAAGCAGCTGCCATTGTCACCAGCCCTTTGAAAGTCAGTCCTCCCTGTGGCAATTGCAGAACCTGGCTTTGTTACAGCTGATCCACGTGGAATGGCAGTGCTCTTATTAGGGGTTATGTGGATACATATATTAAAGCCAAATGGTGGCCTATTATCTTTCTCCCATCCTTGTCCCAGTCAGCCAGCAGAGAGAGCATCTTTCTCCCTTTCTGCACAGGTTGGACTCTTTGGAGGTCCTTGGACATTTTGGGTGTTATTGCAGTGGCTGGTAACTCAGCTCTCAGCAGCTCACACTCCTCTGCTCTGTTTTGTACCCCTCATTCCCACTTGAGAAGTTTTTAGGGAGCGACACCGGCTTTGGCTCCCATAAAGAGCAACTCCTTTCTCCTCCAGTTCTTTGTTCTCTCCGTGCTCGGCTGGGTAGCTGTTTCAGGGGGCTGGCCCACATCAAGCAGGTGACTCCTCTTACATCTGTCTTTAGGGCAAGTGGCTCAGATTTGTGCTCTGAAGCTTATTTCTCAGTACTGATCACACAGAAATAAAGGAGGGACAGAAATTTCCACTCCAGGTTCAGGCAGGCAGGCTGGATTCTTTTAGTGGGAAATGCTGATTTTCACCATCTTAGGGTCAATGAAGCTACATTTAGGTGGCATTCAAGGTGTATGAATCTGCCCGCGTGTTCCCAGGGCCAGGTATGTAGCGCCTTGGTTGGCTCAGGAACTGAGCACCTCAGCTGCTTTTGAAAACCAGCAGGTCTCTTACCCAGAAAGACTGAGCAAAAGAACAGAGCTGTGTCAGGCAGAGTGAGAGGAGCTGCCTCAACCTCAAGCTGCTATTAGAAGAAACCATCTCTTTACATCTAGCCCAGCAATACACCAGAGGTCAGTCCCTCCTAGTTAGTTCAGGAGCAACCTGCTGTCCCTCCTTTCCTTCTTCCCTACCCCACAGGCTCTTACTAGCTGTTTTTAAGTACTCTCTGAGCAATTATCATGTCCTACTTGTTTAGATTAGGTTGCTGTCAGTTCATTTTCATCTGGATTCTTACTTCAGTCAGACATTGAGGAACTACTAATGAGACAGTGTAATTTGAGTTCAAAGAAAATAGTGGAAAGGAAATATTTTCCCACATAATTTTTGTTTTCTTAATTAAATTATCAGATAGGCTACCTTCATTGTGCAAAATGGTGGCAACTACCTTTGACATCGCATAAGGATAGCTTGTAAAATTATGAGCTTACAAAGCTTTCATAAAAATACTCAAAATAGAGTTATTCCTGATTTTTTAAGACTTCTAGAATATTTTTAACTGAAGCAGATTTGTCTTCTTGGGCTTTCAAATAGTGTGAAGCAACAGTTCTCAGTGGGGTGAGGACTGTCCCTCTCATCTCCAGGGGATGTTATTTCTGAAGGCTAACAAGGATGGTGCACATTTTAACACTTCATTATTTCAGCTGTTAATCCTTCTAATAAAACCGCGACTACTGGTATAGTTATCTTGCAGTGCTCAGTTCTCACTCACTCATCAAGAAACCCTTATGTGATTTCTTCTCATATACTTCAGCTCTAGTAGGCAGCATATCATGTGAAAATCAGCACTAGAATAAAATTAGCAAATAACAAAACCACTAGTCTTTTGAATGGATACGATGCTTAAGTCACTTAGAAAAGAAAAAAGATTTTTTATTTATCTGAAGCTACCTCAGACTGTCCAAGAAGCTGTCAAAGACTACCATATAAACGAGTTAATCTTGCTGGGTTAGCCACCTAGCTATCTTGCCACCAAGCACATAAGCACTTGATTTCGGAGGACAGGAAAAATGTGCAACATCTGGAGATATAATAATGCAGAAAAGTAGCTGTCTTGAAGTGCAGACATGCACAGGTACTCCTGGCACCAGCATTTTGCTGTGCCCGCCTATCCAAAAAAAATGGAGCTCTAAATAGGGAAAAAATGGCCCATATTTTGCCAGTGCTCCTCTGCTGAAGCCAGTGGCACTCAGTGACATGGTATAGGATATTTGCTAGTGCAGGATTTGCAGCTATTGTCTTCCTGCAAACCCACATTTCCTTAAAGTTGGCTGCATCAGAACTTTTAAAGCCAGGCAAACTGAATCTGTAATTTAGCTTCCCATTATTTTTTCATGATACCTTCTAGCCACTGTAACTTCTTTGGTACGCTAGGATTTACAGTTTATGTCCTGGAAGAGAGTACTCATATGACCCTGAGGACAAGTATCATATATTTCCAGTTTCACTGATTGCCTTAAAAAAAAAAAAGGAAAATTTAGTACTGCTGATAGTCAATCATGTACTGCATGATCGTGCCAATTCATCAGATCCTGGTCATGGCAATCTAAACAGCATCCCTATTGATCATGCACCACCGTTATTGCATAACACAAAATGTTGTAAAATGTATTTGCACTCATAGAGCATGGGCTACCACTGAAACTCACTGCTGTCAAGTGCTAAGTGAAAACTAATTGCTCATATGGTTCACTCTTAGGCTCTTTGCTACTTTCCCATGTAACTTCCTCTCCCTTTGCAGTACTGTTTTCAATAAATCTAATTTATTGCACAGCTACTGTTTCCTAATGTATCTTTGTTTGAATAAGGCAAGAGTCAGCATGGGAATCTTTTGTTATTGAGCAGAACTCCTACTTCAGCAAAGTAATAATCACACTTTTTGTCTTTTTTTTTTTAAACAAACATCATATATTTTGTCAGTAATTTCAGGGTTTCCAAAGCTCATATAAAGATTTACAAAAACAATTGCATGAAGTCTGAATCTTCTTCAATTGAACATACATTATAAGACGTATTCAGGTACTGTCCTCTTTGTTGCAATATTTTCTGTCAAAGATATTCATTTCTAGGATGTCCTCATAGTAAGAAAAAAACCCCTCAACTTTTGAAATAATGCTAAAAAAACCCACACTTTATTGTACAATAATAATGACCCCTCATTAAAAAAGTAAAATAAAATAAAACAAAGTAACCCCCCCTTACTATATAGTTTAGGCCAAGCTGCCAAATCCTATTACAAATTCAATCCTATTAAAACGTTCCCAGGTTTAAGCCTGCTTTGGAGTTTTTCATAGGAGTGCGTGACCCCTGCCGAAACCCCTACATGTGTGGTCAAGGGACCTAAGGATAATTGTAAACTTCATGGGCTCCCATTAATCTCGGCACAGTCAGATATTAGTGCTTGTAAATCAGCACCTAAACAAGGACAATGGTTAAAGCCATCAATAGTCTTTTAATGAGGCAGATCAAAAACAAATGAAAGCAGCAGGACACTCGGATTTGCCAAGGAGGGGTAGGGGAGGCTGGAGGCTTTGTCTGATTTCTTGCACAAAAATAGATGGAATTAGTCCAAGATCCTTCCTCGCGCCACTGGAGCTGCCGGACAAATTATATATATGTGTGTGTGCGTGTGTGTGTACACATATATATATGCGGAGCAGTCCTGACGGGCTCCCCGGGAACTGACAGGCAAAGTTGCCAGGCGCCTGCGGAAAGGGCAGCCCTGGCCGCCCTCCCCCGAGGTGGAGGTGCCCGCCACCATGTGCCCCGCGCGCGGCCTCGGCAGCGCCCACGGCCACGAGCGGCCCCGGGGCGAGCGGCAACGGCCGCGTCCCGCGCCGCGCTCCTCCC
>JAUBOD010000895.1:2037176-2054507 GCA_032353885.1 Nothura maculosa | reverse complement strand
GCGCATGCGCGGCCCCGGCCGCGCCGGTTGCTCGGCAACGGGTCCCGTGTCCGCGGAGAGGGGGATGGCGATGGAGGCGGGAGAGGGACCGGGAGGGAGCGGGGAGAGGGGCGGGCAGGGCGGGAGCGGGGCGCAGATGGACGGCGCTGGGTGGGGAGGCGCGGAGGAGGCGGGCGCGGAGGCACCTGCCGCCTGCGCCACCGGCTTCCCCGCCGCGGAGGGCTTAGAGGGGCGAGGAGGCGAGCGCAGCGCCCTGCGGAAACGCCGCTTGTAATGCTCCCGTTCCTAGCGAGACAAAAGGCCGCCAGGAAGCATTCCGAGAACTTAAAAGAGGAGAGAAGGACTTCGTTATCCCTCTCGGTGTTTCCCGACTGGTGCCTTGGCACTGTGCACAGGGGAAAGTGCTACCACCAAGGTGTCAACATCTCCTTCCACGCTGCCTCAGGATGGGCGAGCGGCAAAGACCTGTTATCTGACTTTCCATCAGAAAACTGCCTGCGTTTTCACCTATTTGCCTTCTCTCTGCTAATTCCTTCCCATCTTTCTGTCCCAAAGCAATGAGAGCAAAGACGGAAATCAGTCCCTGGCCCTGTTGATGCTACCATGAGCCCTTCTGAGCAAAGAGGTTTCATGCACACAACCCAAAAGAGGCAGGAGAGGCCTCACAGCTCTGCAGCTTCCCCCACGTCCCTGTTTACGTGAGAAGAACATGTTTCAGTAGGTCACTCAGCTGCTGTTTCATACCCCATGGTCCCCATCGTGACAGGAACCAGAGGCAGCTCTGCACCAAGCGCCATCCAATCTAACCCACAGAGGGTTATCGGGGCAACAGGAGAGACACCAGGCTCACGGTCACAAGAAAACGCATATTTTTCACTCCGATGTAAGAATTACAGAGGCTGCATGTGAATAGCGGTCATTAAATCACTGGGGAATAATTCTAGGGCTAATAATATTTTCTTTCTTTCTAATGAGATCACCTCTCGCTCACTGGCACCGATACAAACATTCACAGCTAAGTGCTCAAAAGAGGTTGAAGTACAAACTGTATATAATTCACTGCTTGAAAAAACACTGTTTCAGTCCAACACAATGCGAGATACTCTCAAGTATTCCTCAGGCAGGAAGACCGTACCACAGTCAGGCTGAAGTGAGTGTTTACGTCAACCTGATTGCACTTATTCTTCGCTTGAAGCGAACAGCTCTCGGCATTATTAGTCCATCTTCTCAGCTTGGAGGACCTCACAGATAAGGGATGTGAATTAAATTGCAGGATGCCAGCAAGGTTCACGCTAGCACAGGCAGGGCCGCAGAGCATCCTTCCAAAACGCTTTGGCTTTGGGTTGATGTTAAACGATGCTCGTTCCAAGAGCCCAGGCTGTATTCAAAGGGAAGCCTCCCCAAAGTTCCCCATCACAAGGCTCTTAGCGTGGTCCGTAGCCAAAAGGTGGCAGTGTTTTATCCATCATTCATTGCCCACACAACACACAGGCACATACCTGTCCTGAACAATGTCGTTCACTTTATTGCATCGGAGCATCAAATTGTGCTGATTTTCAGCACACACACAAAAACAGGTGCATTTTCTGTGCACTTAAGAAAATAAATTGAACAACCAACAGAGATAGAGAGCCATATTAGCTGGTGAATAGAAAATAGTCGCATTACTGGTTTCACAGGCCCCTCCAGCTTTGCTGAGGTATTGAAACCAAAACTGGTTCAATCTGCCGTTTAGTTTTCCTTGTCGCATGCTGAAATAGAAACATGCAATTTAATGAAATGTGAGGCTTGCTGACTAAATTTGTAGTTTCAGAAGTAAAGAAGGAAGCTTATATGAAGAAAGGAATAATGCAGAAGTAATGATCAGCTAAAGCATTTTGTCATACATGCATTAAATAGTAACACTTATATGTGAAGAAGCTCTTATCAGTTACAATTATCAAATCTGATACTTCATCTGAAACATTGCTTAGATAAAAAATGCTTTCGAAAAATAACTCTTTTCTCCACTGCTTGCTTTCCTTGACCATCTGAAAGGCTACTCAGAGTATACAACAACAGTATGATCATTAGTTTTTCCGCAAAACCCCTGACGACTGAAAGAAAAGAAATTGACCGGGACTAGTCTTTGTCTTATATTTTTAATGGAAAAAGTCTACTGTCTAAATAGGAGTCATTATCCTCTTTTATGGATACAGGACACTAGAACGAGGAAGCACTCAAGTTCACACACTGAGTCAAGGACACAGTAATGAGTAGAGCAGCCTATTCTCTGTCAGCTCCCCAATGCACAGTAATACTCTGCCATGTAATTTAATCTAGCACAGTTTGCCATATTAAGTGACATCAGGGCTGAAAAATATTGTTGGTGTGTCACCCTTAAAAAAATTATACCTTTCTCAAAATGTTACTCCTTTGTCCAAGGGGTTGCATTTTCCCCTCCAAGGTAAGAGGGAAAAAATTATCTTTCCACTCCCAAGGTGAAAATATTCCTGTTTCTTTCTTATGTGTCTAGTTTAATGGAATGGAATATGGCAAAAAGCAAATTGCATGCTGCATAGATAAGCTCAGGGATGAAGCCTGCTTCTGCTATGCTCTGATCATTTACACTGGGTGCACACTTCAGTACTTTGCACTTCAGGACTAGGGTACAGAAGATATTCTGCTGGCTTCGCTAGATAAGAAGTGTCCTATTAGTCAGGTGAAGGGGAAGCAACTTCAGGGATAGTCACTTAGAAATCTTGCAGACTAATCTGACTCCAACATCAGCCTTTGCCATTAGGAGCCTTGAGGCATTTGGAGGTGTTTGGTCAGTTAACTCGCCCTTACCTTCTTCCTCTGAGAGATGTCAGAAGGTAATTCTAGACACTTGCTTATCCTCTCTGGGAGGGCCACATGCCACCTCCCTGCTCCATGCGTGTGATTGCAAAGCCAGCAGGGGATACAGGATGATATTTGGAGCTATGGTGCCATTAGTATGCGCTGCAGCTTCTTGTCATTAAATCCAGAGTATGCATTTTCTTTATTGTCATCATGTCTGACTAAGGCAGGAAACGACAGGATAAGGAACTGATTTTCCAGGCAGGAAAAACAAGAACAGGTTAAAGTGGCAGGAATTTGGCAGCCTTGCCTATCCTTCAGCAAACAATTTATTTTCATTCTTTCCCACTCTCAAACCTTCTTGGTTTCTCAAGGATTAGCCAGAACTGCCCACCAGCCTCTGTGAGCAGAGCCATTTTGACACTGTTAGAGATGTAGTCATTTCTATACACAAGGCACATGTATTTGGGTTCCTATTAATGCACTGTGTTCCTAGTAGTTATTGCAGGAAGAGCAAGGAGTGGAGATGGCATTAATGTTGCCAGCTGGTAAGAAGTTAGATGCCCACTCTCAGCTACGTATCTTGATGCCATCTGTGGCAAAGTGGTGAAATAGCTACACTGTCAGAAGGTAGTTCATCTCAGCTGTTTCAGAAACCATTTCAGAAGGAGAGCAGTTCCTGCTATAGGTACAACCTCAGAAGTAGCTTCAGCCTATTTACTATTATTAATTATCACCAAAATAATGTTTTATACTACCTTCCTGTTAATCCTGACAGCTCTACTTTTGAGGATGGTTAGTCAGTGAAAAAGCAACTGAACAATGTATGATTCTTGATATACTTCTCAAAGACTGTATCTAAAAGTATATTGTGAGTTATCCAACTGTATATGATGGTGGATAGCCTAGAAATTTGGAGTAAAAACTTCATAAGAACAGTAACTCCATAAAATTCCAAATTATTTCATACAAATGGTGAAAGATACCATTAAAATATTGCAAGTAAACCTCATAAAAAGTACAGCATCACTGTGTAGGTTTAAAAGGTTTGAGAAAAAATGTATTATATAATCCAAGTATTATATAATCCAAATCTTCCTTCTATTCTAGAACCTAGTGACTTTAGGGGAGCAAAGAGTGTATGCACATGACACATACATCTCTGAGAGACAGTTTGTTGGAGGCAGGACCTTTTAAGTGCCTTAGAGTGAACAGCTTACTAGGATATTCTGAAAATTTGCATGATAAGTGTCCATAAAGTCACAGGGTGCAGTCTTAGCCCTATTTAAATCAGTAGGTTACTGATTTAATAGACCTTTCCTCTGACGTTAGTGCTGCCACCCTTGTTCTTATTAAATCAGTTGTGTGGTGAAAACAGTGAAATTCTTCGGGGACATTAATTGTCCCTGGAGATAATCAAACAGAAGGTAAATTTTATATCTTATTTAAACCATGTTTTTACTGCAACTACATAAGGAAAACAAGAAATAAAATGACTATAGGTTTGTGTGTGTGTATGGAGTACTTATTAGTTGCATCTCCAGTGGTTTGGGTAAATTCAGTTGCCTGAACTGTAAAATATTAAAGATCTAAGATAAAAATGTGTTCCCATGCTTCAAATCTGACCAATTCCATTACGTGCACTATTGAAGGCAGAAACTTTTCTGCTGTATCAAAATGCTGGCAAGGAATACTTACATTTTATGTAAAGTTATATTCAAGGAAACAAGTAGGCAGAGTGAAACAAGCAGCTGTAAAGTAACTTGTATTTTAAAGGAGATCAACACTGGGTATATATTACTCTTATTGCAACAGTCATACTAAGGCCTTCAGTAGGAAAGGATGCCTTTATGAAATTCTTACTTTTTTTGGCACTTATGTCATTTTTAGGATGATGATTGTCCATGTCCTATGCAGCTGAGCTAAAGAAGCATTTCTTTCCTAGGTTCATCTGCCAAAGAGAATGGCTTTAGCCATCTCACTCAATTTACCATCAAAGGACTTTACATTAAAGGAAGCTCCATGTATTTTTAAGCTCCATGTATCTGTATTCCAAACCTCATGCTTCCAGCTGGAATTCTGAGAAATTATCCCATGTAAGAGAAATACTTTTGAAGCATCAGAATCTTCTATTACAATCTCTTAGTTCAGTGAATTAATTTCAGTGTCCCCAGATGTCCCCTGATCCAGACACATGCTTATGACTCCACTGCAGCATTGTGGAGCAATCATTCCTGGAATAAAAAACAAAAAGGATAGGCGAAGAATAACCACCAGTTTACCACAAGAATTATTTAATCAAAGATATTTTTTCTTAAGCAGTCTACTCTGCTACCCAGAGCTGAAAATAACAGTCAAGTCCCTTGCTCTAATTCTATTACAGTTGGTATCCTAAGCATGATGAGGGGCCATACATCGAGGAAACTTAGCTCTTAACAGAGACTACCTGTTCCCAGAGGGGCTGGTCCTTAAAGAAGGAATAAGAAATTCTCTTTATTTTTGTCAAGGGAATGGAAGGAGAATTTTCAGTTTTATAACATACCATGAGAAGTTTTTGTGCTTTCTCTTTTTGTCAGGTCATTATGTAGATCATGAACTACGTAGTATCTACATAATGAACTACATACATCATATTTGCTATGCTGAAAGGTCCAGATGTGGGGACAGTTTCGATACCGATGACCACAGGGCCTCTCAGCTGTGAAGTTACCCAGTGCCTGACAGGAGCAGGATCTACTTATCCCCAAATAGCTGAAGAACACGGAGAGTAGATAACAGTGAAGTTGAGATCCAGAGCTGAACACAGCAGTGTTTTCACAACCAAAATTGATTCCGTTACTAGACCGGGATATATTTTTCTCCCCTACATATCACACTACATAATTTTCTTGAGCATTGGTAGACTGAATTACAGAAGAATAGCTCTATAGAGAATATTAATGTTTTGTCAGAGTAATTATATATTAACATGCTTCAAAAAGTATCAAAATAACAGTTTTAGATCTGAGTTATGTGGTTCTTGGATGTGACTGCATGTATTTTTTTTAATAAAGGAAATTAAAAAACTAAGAAATAAAAATATCCTCATATACTATGCAAGACAGAATGGAAGTACCATGGTGATCCATTAGAAATGGGTGATTCTGTCTGATCCTACAAGTATGAAGGCTCTTTTTAGTGTATCAAAATTCCTTCCTTTGTTTCACAATACTATTAGCAGCAAATGGAGTTATCCAGGGGTGTCTCATTACTCCTCAGTATGACCATTTTTGCTTTATGGAATCAGAAGCTGATCCCAGGGTTTCACCCCTTTCCCAAGGCAAGATTGTTTTCGCTGATATATTTTTCTTCTTCTCTCACCAGCAAAAAAAACTTCTGAGAACTTTCCAGTTCCAGCAAGTCATGAGTATTCTTTAAAAACAAATCAAAACCACCATCAACAAGAAAAGACTTCTCCTTGCCCTTCCCCAGTTCCTTCCCAATTAATTGAGCACCCAAATGCTAATTTCCTCAGACTGTGATGCTACTACCCCTCCAGTCAAAGTGAACACTGTGGCATTTGGTTTCGTCACTTGTGCCCTCCTTTCCTCTCTGTCATGGGTTAATGAGCATCCCACTATTTTGCTACTCTTCCTGTTGCCTTTTACTCTCAGGACTTCTTGGAGGAGCATCTGGCCCATCCTGGCATCCTCCTGGTGCCAATGGCTCCTCCCCTGGGTCCCTCATGCAGGAACCAGACCAGCCTCCCATTCTCTGTGTCTCTTACTTCTTCTTAACCTTCCTTTCTATTGATTAATTAATTAATTTATTTAATCAATTTGGTTGCCACGAGCTTCGTTGTGACCATAGGCTCGTGCTCTCCTGGCCTTGCTGCGGTCCGTGTGGCCCAGCCCTGCCTGCCTTTTGGCCATCCCTTCAAGGTGCTTTTCTTACCAACACGCCACAAGCCGAGCGGCCCGAAGTGCCAGGCTGCATGTTGTTAACAGACCAGCAGAATAACTGGAATCTGTTGGAGGTGCAATTAAGCTTTTCTTCCAGTTTCCTTTCATGTGTGCCAGATTGGCCTAGCCTGCCATTTTATTGAGCCTGACAGCAGCTTTCATCCAAGCGACATTGATGAGAGTATGTAGTTGCTCACACCATCAGCCTGCCAGCTCCAATGGACAATCTGAATAGCTGTGATCCTACATTAAAATGTCAGCATTAAGGGAGGAGAGTGCACCATTTTGTTGCACAGCTGTAAAACCACTTCAGCGAGGCTTTCAAGCTCATTATTGCACAAGCAAGGGGTTTCAAGCATGAGTGCTCATGCCCTGTTCTCCACTCCCCCCCTCTTGTCAGCCCTGCTTCTGTAAATATGTTTTTTTCTTAATATTATTTATTTATTTTTAAATGGCATTCCCTGTCTCACCAAGGAACAGCTCTCAGGCTGGGGCAGCAGCAGCGAGACGCTGGACATAGAAACAACAGAAACTTTGTGTCAGCGGAGCAGGGTTGTCCAGGCAAACTCCGGAGCTGCCTTTCAGAGCCCGTTAGTTGGAATTTTCAAAAAGATGCAGGCAGGCCCATACAGAAATGACACAGTACCAAAACCCTTTTGGAGAGCGCCTGAGGGCAGTTCCTTATTCAAACTAACACACAAAAAAATGGGAATAGCATCTAACTGAAACACTTGCTTCGAAGAAGACAATTTCCCATTGAGAAACAGCTCCCTTAATTCTTTCTTGTTCATGCTTTCCACTCTATAACGTCTTCAGGCAGAAGCATATTTGGGAAGGGTAGATGTAGTAATTAACATAGCGGAATGCAAGGAAGAAATTATGTAAATATGTAAGTGTATACAAAATATATGTGTGTGTGAAAATATATTTACATATATTTAATTTACCCCTTTTTTGACTGAGACAGAACTTTCTTTTCATTTTTTTTTTTTTTAAGAATTTCCATATATCTTGGAAATTCCTGGAGGAGCTAACCTTCCGGCTCCCTCCTTCCCTTGCCCTGCCACCCCTCGTGCCTGTGGGATGGGCACTGCAGAGCAGCTACAGCTTCCTTTCACCAGAAGCTGCTACTTTTCCCGGGATTCTGCCAGTGAGTAAGTGTGTCTGCACACATGCCAAACTCCTTGATGGAAAAAAAAGGAGAGAGACATTTTGTTCTGACCTGGCTCTGCCCAGGCACTTGGCAGCACAGAGACATTTTACCTAGACGGACACTTTGCCTCAGCAGTGGAGTGTCCTGCAAGGGAAAGAAGCTGTTTCCTGTTTGCCTGCTTTACCAGAAGCTCCTTTGCAGTCTTGAGGCTTTGTTTCTATTTTTGATCAAGGCCCTTTGGCTTCACCGTAGTGGCCAACATATAGCAAAATAACTTGTTGATGGCTCCTCATAGAAGGGACCACATTTCCGACTGTTGATGTCTGCAATTTCACCAGTTATTTTTAGAGAGTCCAGGTAGCTGAGCACTCTACCAAATGCTGCTATCATTTCTAATCTCAAAAGACATTTTACAACCTATGGTTTATTTGTTTGTCCATCTTGTTGGGAATTCCTTGATAATTTGTCCTACAAAAACTTTGGATACCCTTTATATCAAGTAAACAGATGTTTAAATGGGGGAAATACACCTCTGTTCAGAACGACACAATCACCTAAGAAATTGCCAAAAGAATTAAAGTGGTTCCAAGCATTAAAGGCAACAACATCAAGCAATAAAAATTTCTTCAGCTTTCCATCACTGAAGAAGGTTGTGTGTTCTGCTCTTTGTCAAAAGACAGGTGAAAATTTGCATTGCATTGCTTTGTAAAAATAGGAAAATTCCTCTAAGAACGAAAGGTTTTAGAAGAATACTGAGTGCAGTATTTTTTTTTCAGGCCACAGGGCACTTGCAGTTTTCATGTAATCAAAAGATAAATCTGATAAATGAAATTACCTGCATTTGTATAAAAGAAGAAGTTATCTGCTCAGGTTATTTCTCCTTTATATTATTTATATCTATTAATTCATTTTGCTTAACTGTAGTCTAGCTTAAGATCTAGCACAAATTAGTATGTAAGATCCCCATGCAGTCAATGAAAATGGTTTAACACCTCCTGTTAATTAATCCAGTATTGAAAGAAGCGTGTGTGAGAGAGGGAATGACATGTCACTAGGTGAGATGAATCCCACAGAGAATTATCAAGAGGATTCCTGAGCATCTACAAATTCTTTCAGATGATGTTTCCTTTTCAGTTAGAACACTTGAGGCTGATGAGCAAATGGGTGCTTTTGCCTCTGGTCCTCTCAAACTTGCAAGTCGTTACAAGTTAGTTTGAAAATGGGAGAAGTTTCTGCTGCCTAGTGCATGAATATGCAGGACAGCCAAGGGGATGCACATATCAGGAAGTGATGTATATATATTTCATGATGCTTCACAGGATTCTGAAAATTCCATTTTAATGATGTCTTTAAAAGGGCAACAGTGTTTTTTTATCTCGTGACTAATGAGATAATAGAGCTTCCTATGAAGTGGGGACTTGTTTGGATCATAGGTCTGGTATCCACATATTATTGATAAGAATTGTGCAGCAAAATTTGTCATTTTTTGAGTGACCACTCATGTTTTTGACTTGTTTGAAGCTCAAGAAAAGGTTTTTTGTAAGATTCAACCCTTGTTAGTGTTTTTTTTGTCTAGTAATGTCCCGTGTTTGCTTTATTTGCGTGAATGTTTTGCTACTTTCTCCCCAGTGTATCTTGACTCTGTGCTCTACTTTCACTTAAATTTGTTAGAAAAGACTTCTCTAAGAAGAGCAGGGGGAAAGAATAATCAATTTCTCAGAAGTTTGGCAGCAAGCAGTAGGTGGGAGACAGATCCAAGCTAGAGATGTTTTCTGAAGGAAGGGAAGGCTGTGTGCCCATATGGACACAACCATGTGGCTGACCGGGTCAGTATTTGGGTAGCTCCACACTGGTCCCGGAATTGGCTGTCCCTTGTCCTATGGGAATGCCAGGATGGATGTTACAGAAACAGAAATCATGGAAATTTTGTAGTGGAAAAAAAATTAGGGAGGATAATGACGCAAAGCAAGGTACAACTGGAAACCAGCCTGCTTTTGTCTGAAGACATGTTTATAAAACTTTGTATTCAGATTCCATTTATTGTTTATGATTAATTATTATTGTTTACTGCACTTGTTAGGAGATAGAAGTATGAGGCTACTGTTCTTCTCCAGCACTGGTGTGCACTGTACTTGCCTGACTATTGGTTTGCATTAGAATGATTAAGTTGTCGTCTGATTCAAACACCTTCCTGTTTTTATGGGTCTTTCCAGAAGATCAGTCATTTATAGACATCAGCACCTGAGATGTGGCTGGGACTTGCAAATTCTGTTTTAGCGAAAATTAATTGTTGAAGAACAGCAGATACAATTTTAGGATTATCTGGACAATTTTAAGAGAGATGGCAACCAGCCATATCTGCTATTTCCTGATGTATAAATTTAAAAGTTTGCCACTCCATCATGCTGTCTCTATAAGATCAGCATCCTTCTGGGCAGTTGCCAAGGAAAAGGCTATGCCAGGTCACTGCTTCTGTTCTTAGGTGCATACCTTCCTTTTATGCTTTCCCCTATGTATTCTTTAAACCAAGCATGACCTGTGCACACAAAATCCAGCAGTATTTAGGACTTGTTTGTTCATTTAAAAAAGAAATGTTTTCTTTCTACACTGTGAGAATGCAGAAGATAAAAAAGCAATAAAACATGCAGCCACTCTCAAATAAAGCTTTTCTTTCCTCTGGGTTCAATTTTCCTGATATCTTAAATGTCTCTTACACTTGTGGAGATTTGTTTTACTGTTTGATATGTCCCACCTGTGATGCATCGTTGAGCACAAGACATCCACAAGGGAGCAAGCTAAAATGTATTTACCTGCTTGGCATTTTCCATTGTTTTTTTTTCTTTTTAAAAAGTGGGCCAGGCTCCACCCATGACATTGTCTCATTTGAATTGTGTCTTAATAGGCCTTTTGTCCCTTGGAACCCGTTCCTACCGAGAGATAGCGGAGATATCAGGAGATTCCTTCATATTGATATCTTGCTTTGCCATCTCTATTTCCTTTTTTTGTTGTTTGATAAATTAAATAGATAAAAGCTAACATCTCCTGCCTGGAGATGGCTAATCTCTCAGAATGTTTATTCATCAGGATTTATAAATTGTCTTCCCGTTTTGGGCTGTTGGCACTAGCTTGAGAAGATATCAAAAAGCCGGAAAGCTCCTCTGTTTAGAGGAGAAGAATAATCCAGCTCTAATGGGTCACTGAGGACCCAGTATCCACTTCAGAGCAAGAAAATTATGAGAAGGTAAGTACATTTTACATCTTTCTTTAGTTTGTGGGAAGTGTTCTGCTTCCAAATGACCCTTATTTCCCATCAGGGCTCGTCAGGGCGAAGACCAAAGATATGGCTGCATTATGAACTCCATTTAACAGCTCTCGGTACTCTCCTGGTTCTCATAGCGCGACAAGCTGAGAGTACAATGGGGCAACGTGCTCCTGTCACTAAGCAGAGCAGGGTGCCCCAGGAAAGCCTGATTAGTCTTGCACTCTGACACTAGGATTGTAAAATGGGCATCTTTACCAAACACAGCCTGCTTTCCAAACACCACTTCTTCTCTCCATAATGAGTCCCCTGCTCTGTAAGAGTTATTTAAGCCATCTCAAAAGGGACAGCTGTAATCCAGGATGATTCTCCTCAGCAATTGCCGTGTGCCCGAGAAGACAGTTGCAGAATCATTACCTTTGCCCTGACGCTGGCTAATTGAAGCCTCAAATTCATTGTCTCCCTTGTTTGGAGCAACATACTGTGTTTAAAATCCATGTCTCTAAAGGAAAATAGCTCATAAACTCAAGACTTCATAGGACATAATGGATACTAAATGGTTTTAAGAGAGTGTGATGCACTGTTTCTCAGGTATTGCTTTCTCCAACTGAAAGAGCCAAACATATTCAAAAGGAAGTTAATTACAACAATCAATTCTAGGCTCATTGAAAGTGACAGCTATTTTCTCTAAAAAGTGATATTTTGCTAAAAAGTGTTGGATGTCCACAGCACCAAAGGAATAGACACAGCAGGAATGGAGTTTGGGCAAGCCACTGCTTTATTAAGTAACACATCTGGGAACTATCCGTCAACAGCTCATCCAGGACTGGCTTTCTTTCGTTTGCAATCTGTTCTACTTGAGAGAGAGCCAGCCTTTAGCCCTCCTTCTCTCTGACACATTTGGTGTAGGTTTTCCATCAGCACGCATCCCATCACGCCAGCCTTTGCTGCTGGGCCCTCGGTACCCTTCCCTCATAAGGGACTCATAAGAGGAGAAAGGTGACGGTCTCTTTATCAGCAGCATCTGGAAAACCAGCCATCGACCAAATCTTCTTTAGGAGATAACTTTCTCTCAATCTGCTTTTAATCCCAGGTCACTTCTCACAATCTGCCTCAAAACACCATATGGTCTTTTATTATCCAATTCAAATGTAGCGAGGATCCAAACTCCTTACTGTCTTCTATTACTTTAACTGAACAACTGAAAACATGACAGGTTATGGAAATGGCATCTTTGCTACCAAACCGAATCAAAATCACCATTTTCTCCTGGCTACTATTAAAACAAATTAAAAATAATAAAGGAAGAAACACCTCCCCAAGAATATGCTGCTCATTTTGATTTTCCTCATCAAATTTTTGAATGTTTAAGCTTTTTCCCATATGCAAAACATAAGACATCTATGAAGTGTGACCAAAACAGCTGTGGCAGAGGCACATCTAAATTTTAGGTAGGAAGTCCTTAGAGAGTCTTCTGAAAATAAATGCCTGTGTTACATGCATAGTGGAGGAGGAGAGGCAGGTATTTTTGAAGATCCTAAGAGAAGGATCTAGTGACTCCAGTGAATGTGGAAAAAGCCTCTCTGATTTTGGGATTTAGGCAGTCTAACTCCTTGTGCAACTCGACATGGAGCAGGACCACTTATGAAAAATGGAGGCATCTCCAAGAGATGAGGCTTGCTAAGGAGGTGAGAACCTGAATGACCATGTGCTTGATAGGAGGATTTCAAGCACAGAAAAGACCCCAATAGCTCAAGTGCGGCCATTGTGGAATTGAAGGGAAAGCAGGATCCTGACTTTTACGTGGGAATGTGCATGCCTGGAGTTCCAGATATTGATATTTGCAATGAGAATATTTTTAACTTTAGACCATCATCCATGGTCACTGACATGTCCAGGACCCAGAAATGCCTTTCCTCATTGGAGATGCTAATTTGACATCTTCTCGCTCTCTTGACTTGCTCTCTTAATGCTCTCATGAAGAGAGATGTGCCCGGGACATAGCATGGGTCTGGTATTTCAGATGTTTTCCTGGACCTTATATTTCAGTGTATTGAAGCAAGGCGGATCAGGCAGCAGCCTTCTCTTTTGTGGATGCTTTAAATACCAGATCAAAACTGAAGAGAGACTCAGGAAACTTGAAATAACCTTTCCAGTTCCTTCAGGGAGAATATAGGTCACTCAATGACTAAATTTGGATTTCCTACTTCAAAGGAGTACCCTGCAAGAGGAAAGTGTTTCTGAGTACATGTATGCCTCTAACTTCAGACATCTCTTCAGATTTCTATGGACTATGGGAATGCATACCACGTTTTAGCACTGAAGATTCTGGGTAATATGTAGGCAGCCTAGATTATTATCCAGGACATAGGTGAAGTTTTGGTTAAGTCCAAGCTTAGGCTATGTATTAAAGGACAATATCCAGCTTTTGCTTTTTGTGCAAGAAAGTTAAAATTCTCATAGAATCACAAATCTTAGGAGCTGGAATTTTAAAGTGAAATAGTGAATCTTGCAGAAATCATGATAAATATTGCAATACAATTTACTAAACCCTATATGTCAAAGAAATAGATTTCTTTCCATCCCAAATGCTGAAAATGTTAGTATGCTTTTTATCTGCTAAAGATAAGGTAAGAATTCTCTTAACAGAAGGGCTGAAATATAATTTCATCTTAGTGTGATCATTAGCAAACATATGTAATTTTAAGTACTAGCACAGCAACAACAAGCAGGACTCCTTCATAGAGCACTGCTCTGCAACTGTTTCATGCTTCTTTAGTGTTCATTGGAAAGTAAATTAATATGAGCTGAAATAAAATTCTAAAATATTAGTAATTGACAGATACTTTGCTTTAGAAAAAAATAAGCCAGACATAGGTCTGGAGGAAGGCTTTGAATCCGAATGCATAGTTTCTGATTACATGGGAAATCCAGTTCAGATCAGTATCTTGTGACCCAAGTCCTCCTCCTTAGTAACTTGTTATACTTCTTTCTATGCAGTATCTGATGGAACTGTAGTAGTTTTCACAAAAGTTTGGTAACAGTCATTGGAGAACACACAGGTGGGAAGGTACAGCCTCTTGGGCTAATGAATTCAGCAATATGTTCCTTTCTAAAGGTTTCTTTTCTGCTCTCTGGACCACTGGGATCTGTGTGTAGGATAAGATCTGTCCATTGTACTATGACCAAGCAGTGAAGCTGTCAGTCTCCAGAAGGGTTTCAGTGGTGAATACTAAATACTTCTGCTCCTTATTGCCATCCGGATATTTTTAAACAGCTGTTAAACAGCACTGGGCTGGGGAAGCCTGATTCTAAGCCCCGTGGCAGGCAATTTTCTGAGAGGAACTTTGTGGCTTTGCTGCAGGTGTTTGTGTCTTGTCAGAGCTAAAGCAGAGAGCAGGACTGTTATGGGATATGGAGCAAATTGTCAAAATTAACCCTTAAGAAAACTGGTAATTATCTGAATGGTAGCTAAGCCCAGGGAATCTATAGATGTGTTCAGTTGTTGAGAGCTCAGAAGCACCTTGTTAAATTGAATTTATGTGCAGTAAGAGCAAATCTAGCAAGATTTCTTTGTTTGCATATTTATTTGACCAAAATTAAAGGAGGCTTCTACTTAGGTACACTAAATGTCCTCATGTCACTGAACTAATATTTTATTCTTATTTATCACTAGACATTTTGAAGGTGAAAGCTCTCATTGTGTCTTGGTATACTGTATGTTATTTGAATTGAGTAGTTCAATTTTTCAAGAACATGAAGGAAATGTATGACACCAGAGAGATGATTAACCAGAGGAGAGTAACTTTTCAGGGTTTTCTTCAACTGATTTGGTTTAGATTATTTTATAGAGGAATGGCAAGTAGATTCTGAAATCAGCAGGTTCAGACCATGGCTAAAATTTGACCCACAGGAGTTAGTCTGCCATTGCAAAGAGATCATGCTATCATATGCAAACAAGGTTATACATGGATGTTTAAAAATGATTATGCAGATATGGAAAATCATGTCTACTTTATTGCCCTTCTAAATGTCCTCCCAGGAGCTTTTCTCAACACTGTCAAACCTTAAAGACTTTTGTTTGAAAGTGTGGAATTTGCTTTGTATTTTCCTTGGAAAGGAATACATCTTTCACTACCACATCCTTCTGTAACCCTACTGCCCTGCTCACTCCCACACCCACACACAAAGACACTCCTTAATTGTATTACTGTTAGGCTGACCTCCAACCCCTACTAAAATGAGGACAAGGCTAGTTTTGTGTTTCATGGGATAACAATTTATGAGCAATTAAAAATGAAGAGACACAAAGCATTCATCACAGTCTCAGCTAGACAGGCAGCTGAGGTCAAAGGTTCTAGCAATGAAGTGTGCACAATATATTTTTATTTCTGTTTTCACTAAGAAGGAAACGGGTTAGCTAAAAATTATGGCATGCAGCCTCCAGTTCAAAATAGGTGCACTTAATCTTTCAAGACAGTCCATGCTTGGGCAGATAGGTTATGACAGCACACACACACTCAGTCATACACACAGATCGCCACACACACACACAGTATCTGCTACAGTTCTGAAATGTTATTGGCGAACTCAAACACAAAGTTGCTTGAAATGGGTTGCACTGAATGCTCTAAATTCTCATACACATCACAATTTAACACTTATAGTCACTGTGCAGAGCATAACTTTTCCCCTAAGTAAGTCCTAAAAAATGAAGTACTTTAGGATTTTCTCTCTTTTTTTAATTTTTCAGATAGAAGTTAGGAGATCATGGAAACTCTTTTTGTTTGTTTCTGAAGCTACAGTAGATATTTTAGAAAAATGTGGAAATTAAGGTTTCCATGTTCATATTTGCATAATGGTGCTTATGTTTTTCCAACTGAAAACATTGTGCAGTATCTTTTCATTTTATTTCCATTTTTTTTTAAGATGGACCACAGAGTTCCAAATTGGACACTGGCTTAGAGTCAGGCTGGCACGAGCAAAAGAGTTGCTGCATCCTAAATCTAGCTCAGTGTGATTTTGCAGTGTGTCATAATTCCAACATGAAACCAAACTAAGAGCTTAGAGTGAACAGTTTTGAATTGTCATTCTAAAATGCCTTGATCTGCCTGCTTAATCAAAGCACCTGGACCCCAGTGCCAGCAAGGACAAAGCGGAGCTTTGTCTAATATGTTCCGTTTTGCCAGAACTGTGAATGAACACAGGCATATATGTGTACAGTGCTTCTGAGTTTACAGTAATTGAAAGTCCACCTACATAAATAGGGATATTTCTATCCTTCTGTAGTAATTTTCTATTAAAAGAGAAAATGTAAGATAAAAATGTGTTTCATTTCCATCAGAATCACATCTCTTTACAAGTGGATAAATAATGCAAACTACCAAAGGGTGCTTAGGATCTTTGTGCTCTATTTTTGTTGACTGAAATGACACTACCGTTTATTCAATAACGGATTCTTTGGAATAAAAAAAAGTGATTTATGTGAAGCATGACATCTTTTCTTCTGAATTAATCCAAATGATCAGTAAAGAGGGCTGATATTGATTGGACTATAGAATATGGTGCATTTGTTAAATGGGAGTTTCTTTTCAGTGAGTCTGAAAGCCAGTAAATGGTTCTCTTAGAAAAAGGCTGAAGGTGCAAACTCAATGAGACTTTTAGTCACTGCTGGTGACTGGAAAAAAGAGGTCTTAACATGAAAGCGAGATTAGCGAATTAGTGGATTGTGTGAGAAGGATTTATTTCATTTCTACACTTTTGAGAGCTCTCTTCAACAAAAAAGATGGTTCTATCAAAGACTCCAGTCAGAATACAAACATAACAGTAAGAAGATGTTTTAAGCATCGTAAGTATCTATCATACAAATATACTGTGATAATGTTAAGCACTAACATACCTGCTAGGCCTAAACTATTTAGTGGTATGCACAGAAAATGCTAATGGGAGGTGCTTGCCTGTTTCTCAAGACCAGTTAACATATCAGCTGAATATGTGACTTATGCAGCAGCAGAACATTGGCTTTCTCTAAAACATCTCAGAGGCCAAGTCAGCCACAGAAAAAGTAGGGAAAAAATAATTAAAAAAGAAAGAAAGAAAGAAAGAAAGAAAGAAAGAAAGAAAGAAAGAAAGAAAGAAAGAAAGAAAGAAAGAAAGAA
>JAUBOD010000895.1:1977319-2037076 GCA_032353885.1 Nothura maculosa | reverse complement strand
CAGTTTTGAATTGTCATTCTAAAATGCCTTGATCTGCCTGCTTAATCAAAGCACCTGGACCCCAGTGCCAGCAAGGATCCTTCTGCCGACGTAGAGTTTTGTGGGACTCTTGAAAAGTTATGTTATGAAGAGATAGGATATGAGGATGATTATGAGGATGCTGAAAAATAGAATATGTGTAGTGTATATATATGCACTCGGTATTTGTAATCCTAACTAACATTACTGATAGAGATGCAGTAGGATTTACTTTTTTTTTGCCTGGCTCTTGGATGGAACATGGAATCAAGAAGGCATTTAAAGTCTCTCCTGAAGAAATTTCAAACCTGGTATTAACAATGTTCTGCAACTATGAATTTAAGAATATATTATTTTTTAGTGGAAACAATGACCATTTTAATTCAATATTCTGGCTTCAATAGCAGCTAGTAGATGACTAGAGAGTCATCTACTCTCTAGTGAAGAGAGAACAGGTGAAGAAACTAGAATGCTACCAAGTCTCTAGGAGTCTTTAACATAAGGGGGGGAAAAAAAGAATATCCTTTCATAGAGCATTTTGTCTATTTTTTTCAGGGTACTTTCCATTCCGAGGCTGAAAAGCATATCTTTGTCTTACTTGTAGATCACATATACCTTGCAACTATGGTCCATCAAGGAAACAAGATGAGCCTGCATAACTCTGCAAGCTCATGATTTGTTTCAGGGACAGAGGAGATGGCTTCTTCCATAAAAAGTCTGTTTAATTCCTGAGATTTAGAAGACAAGATAGGAATTAAGATGTTAGAGTCTTGGATGTTGGGCACTTGGAGTTCTGTTATGGAGTTCTGTTATGTGAAAATTTTAATTTGTCAGTCGGAGGCTGATCAGGAGGATTGTGTTTTTGCTTCTACTGGCACAATGTCCAGACCTTCATCACTGCCCAGTGCAAGTGTGCAAGAATTTCGTGCTAGTCTTGGAATAGATTAATGACTCTTTCTGCACAGCAAGAATTGCCTCTGGCCTGTTAGCAGTTTTCAATTTAAAATGATTATGAGAAAATCTGCTGCATGCCTTTAATGACTTTGTCTCCTGTTCTTTTTGAATTGTTGTATTCTACCTGCAAAGAGAGCTTGGGGTGGATAGGATTTGATCAGTTTGGTGACAGAGATCTTGTTTTTAAGGGGCTTCCTGTTGCTGGCAGGGAGACAGTACAATGAATATCTTTACACTTATTATTATTGCTCATTTAGCCTTTTCTTGTCTCAGAAGCCAGATAGTGAAGATTGATGTTTAAGACACCAATGATGCAGGTACTTTTTTCCTTGGCTACAGCAATCCAGTAACTCATTCGTTAGCTCCAGTGCTATTGCTTTGGTTAATACAAAAGTGAGTTGTACCTGGGAGTTTGACAAAGGGTTGGTCCTTTGTCTTCATCATTGCAAATTCTCAAATGAATCTTTGAAGAAAATCTCTACCTTCACAGAAGTAGTTTTGGGTTGTGGATGTGTGGTTGGATGTCTGTTCCCACACGTTGTTCACTCTGGGGTGATCTACCATTCTGCTCAGCCCGCCATCAACCCCATCATGCTTCTCAAGGGCAACAAAGGGATTATTTTACTGAAAGTCATGACACCTAGGTTTTGGTTTTTTTTGTTCTGATAATGAATCGCTGCCAAGTATAGAATAAAAGAGGGCTGGAAGAAGGCAGGGAGTAAGTTTTGCTGTTCCTCAGGCCAGCAGAGGTAGATCATCTACCTCTCTCTCGAGATGCCTGATGTCCTCTAGAGAGAGCTCCCCAAGAAACCTCTGATCTGATTATTTATACCGAGCTCATCAGGATGGTGTCGGAGAGTATCAAGAGGTCAGAGGATATTGGTTAAAGCATCACCACATTTTGGGGGGATTAATTCTGACATTATGCTTTATAACGTGGAACACTTCTTGTTAATTGAGTTAATAAATTTAATCAAATGTTAACATTTGGTCTGCAAAATGAGAAATCAGGTCTCAAAAGCGTCTTGATAAATGACAAGAATCTTAAATAGATAGCTTCATAAATTATAGATGGATATATTTACAAACATAGCCATACATAGTCTGGTCTGAACATGTCCTTTAGCAAATGAGACAGTACTGCTGAGGCCTGAGTTGACTGTTTTGTGGCCCCTGGAGATGCACTCCTGGACAATACTTGCTGGTGACTAAGTGGGCAGCTTAGACACTTCTTCTCATAGACCCGCATGGTCTCTTTTGCTCTTTCACTGGTTTTGCTCAAGCCAGTTAACATGCTTGCAAAGGCTTGACACAGTCCCTCAAAGCATTTATCTTGTATATCAAGATTTTGGTGTAACCTAATGCTAAATACTTTGCTTGTAATGTTGGAGGTTATGCTTTGAACAACTGTGACATCCAGGATGTTTATAGAATTGACAAGAATGGAAAGCTGAATGTAAAACAGGAAAAAGAGAAAAATTCTCAACCCACTCAGAATATCAGTCTTGCATTAACCCTCCTTTTACATGGAAAAGAGCTTGCTCCTCATCTCCTTCATTTTACTTGCTTCTTATCTCCTTGGTTTTGCTCGCTTCTTGGTTGGTCCAGCACTGTAACCCTGTCCCTCAGAGTGTGAGCTGAACTAGGACAAAGATAATCATTGAAAACATTGAGTTCTTCAGCAAGAGCTTTATGGGAGCTGAGAGCATTTGGAAATCATTCGACTCGTTTCTAAAAATCCTGTCCTAAATATTTACGAAAACTATGTAACATTTCACGCTTCTTTGCGATGTCTCTTTGTGGCGTTGATGAAAAGCATCACAAGAAGAACTGCTCTTGTCCTGACTGCTTTCCAAGTCTCATTAAGTACAATGGATTTCCAAGTGCTTCTGTACATACCGGCTGCACTACATCATCCCTTGCATTCCTTGTGCTGAAAGCTGCAGAAGGGAGCCCACAGGGAGGGGATAAATAGTACAGTTGTGGAGACTCTGTTTTCCCAGCTTCTATTCTTTGCTGCAACCAAAGGAATGAAAATTTCAAAGCCATTACTTCATTTCTGAAGAGTTTTGAAGGCAACTCACTCCTTCATTCCTAACACAAGCTGGACTTTTCAGTAGTATGGAAAATTGGGGATTTTGTAACTGATTTCTGCTTGTTCATTTTTTGAGACTCACAATTCATCGCAAAATAAACATGAAATGACAGTGATTTGCAAGTTGAAATGCAAGAGTTTGCAGGCACTTATTTCCCAGAATTTGATTACAGGCATATGTCTCTCCTGTGACTGAAAGATTTTAGTAATTTTTTTCCTCAAATTTAGATGATGCTCTCTCAATTTTCCTCTTCGTATCTTTCTGTTTCTGAATATGGCCCACCGAGTCACTTGATTTTGATCACGAAAAAAGGTAATCTCTGGGATTTTGTGAGGCTTTGTGATAAATCCTCATTTTAATTTGTTTTCTTTAAATTGTTCCGTATGAAATGTTCAAAAAAATCAATGCTAAGAGGAGCATCATATGGGGAAGTTTTAATAGTTCAAGTAAAATAACAAATTTTCATCTAGACATAATCACAAATGGACTAGTCTTGTTTGCACATGCTAATTCATTTAGTCTCTCTAATGAAATTTTTTTCTTTGAGTGAAGAACCTTGAAATTCAGACAAAACTCAGTGAATGTTGTTAAATCGTAATGTAATCAACAGACATTCTCACATCAGAGCTGGGGCTTGGAAATGCTCTAGGCTTTGTATCCATTTTTAATGGTATATTTCTTTAGTGGGGAATCGAGACTGAACAATCAGGTATCTTCTGCCTGCTGGTGTCCTTTTACAATGCAAGGCAAAAAAGAAAAAAAAAGAAAAAAAGAAAAAAAAAAGAAAGTTTCCTTCAGCTGCTGTATAACTTTCCTTTCAGATGCGTATTTATGGCAACTCTGATTCACATTCCACTATCCATTGAACACGGAAAAACTGCTCAGTCTCTGTAGAAGTGTAGTGCTTGGGTCCTACTAACCTGTCCCAATACGAAGATTTTTATCTTTACCTTTAATTCTTTGCAAATTCCTCACCTGGGATCATCTATCTTCCAAGCCTCCTGAAGAAGAAATATGTGTCTCCCTGTGCTCAATGCTTGTGATTTATTTAAAAGGCGCTTCTCTCTTCTTGTCCATCCCTCCCTCGCATGCACTGAGAGGCAAAGACCTGGTCCTTGTCTCTCTGCAGATTTCTAGAGCTTTATGATTAGACTATCAAAAACACAGAACCTACCAAAATTTGCTGATATGCTTTGCTATTGCATCTGTCCCTGTTCACCTTTTACACTAGTTATTTATGCTGTGTGACATACTTGTTTTTCAATCGCACCTACATCCATGCAATAAATTAAATGTTGTGTAATATGTACTTATTTTTTGTTGCCTGTCAGCAGTATGGTATAGGTTTTCAGGCCCTCTCTGATTGTACATGTAAAATCCAACAGTATGTCGGTAACGTTATAAAGCATTCATTATGAGGCAAAAAGTCTATTTCAAAGCATATGTTTCAAGGTCTTCAAAACAACACTTTAGTAAAACTTGAACAGTGTAAAAGTCTAATGTTGAGTCACTAAAATGAGATACCTTTACCTATACAGAAAGACTATCTCAATGGATTTCACTAGCAATGCTTATATCAAAGTGTTTTCCATGTTTCAATGTTTCCAGTTTTTTTCAATGAAAAAATCAATTAGAAGATTAAATGATTTAAAAAAATCACAAATATTTACATTTCTTTTGTCATTTAATTTGTAGGAACAATTTCAATTTCCATAATGTGACGAAATATATTTGTAACATTTCATTTTCAAGTAGAACTTATAACTCATTTTTACATTTTTACCTTCAGATTTTTTTCCTAGTCTCTATTAAATACAACTATTAAGGTTTATAAATAGGATTGCTATGATAAACAGTTATTGCTAGTTAGTACCTACTGCTATTTTCATATAGCACATATTATGATCCTATGAAACACACCAGAATAGAGATGTTTCATTGAATGCTTTTCTTTCCTAGATTGGCCAGTGTTTTTCTACATACTGAGTTCAGGGTGATGGTTCAATTTAAAACACAGTCCTGCAAAATCACAGTAACTTGGCTACTCAGGCTGTGAATCAGCAAACCATATCAGTAAGCAATTAAGAATTAATCTGTTTAAAAGCCTGTGCTTATGTGTGCTGTTAAATGGGGGATGATAGAAATGGTACTTAGCAGGCTGTGCCTGTTCTTTTCTAAATTTTAGATAGATAATTTGCTGTGGTTAAAAAAGGAGCTAGGCAGAACATCTTTGTTTCAGTAAATGCCAAACTATTTTGCAGAATTTTAATGGCTTAAATTTTAAGAGAGTCAGTCTTGGACTTTCAGATGTCCAAACATCTGTTGAAAAGGTCAACTTCAACACAATTCTCTTACTATGAAAATTTTAGAAGTATTTTGTTTTTAGTCCAACTGAGAATGAAAAAAAGGCTTAAACCTCTTGACTTGTCATAGAATGGAAATTTCCCTCTAGCTTTGATTGCTAATCAAGAACTCTACTCTTCCAAACTCAAAAAAGCCCCCAAAACTCCATCAAAGCCAAAGTGAGTATATTTGTCACTGAATGCAGACCTCCTGATATTCCCTCCCTAATTGTGAAATTTTGACATCAGATCTTTACTATAATTCTTTTCGTAGTCGTCTCAATCTACCAAGGAATTAATTACAGAAAAAAATCCTTTAGAAATGGCATTACTTTCTCAAGTTTGAACATGTTCTTAAAGTTCCTTCAGAACCTAAATCCTAATTGAAGGAGCAATGAAACAAGGAATGAGACCAAACTGTAATACTAGTTGTAAAAAAGAAGTGTTTTTGCTCCAAAACTAGCGAAATGACTTTTTAACATCTGAGCTGAGGTTATGTATAGCATACAACATTGTCTGCTGAGAGACAGAGTCATACATGAACTCTTTCCTATATTAAGGTTTTGAGCTATCCTCCATTTGCACTTTTCTTTTACATGTAAAAGTGTTTTATTCATGTAAAAGAGGTGTCAAAATATTTGAAGAGCAGTGTTACATGAACTGCAAGACAGTGCACAGGCAAATAATAGGTTTGACCCTGAAATATTTTCTCTATATTGTTTTTTAAAAGGACTTCTGCTCTAATTAACGATACCTTGTAAATAACTCTAATAAATACTGTGTCTTGAATATCCTTCTAATCTTTTCTCTTTTCCCATTTTGAACTGCTTCTGCATCGATCAAAACTTAGGAACACATTTTTTATGAACTGAGATACATCAACAGTATAAAAGATGCAGTGAGAACTAGAATACTTATGATTGAACTATTTTTTCGCTTAAAAATAAGAAAGGTGTGCAGGAACAAAATACAGGAACACAACCTGAATTCTTACAGTTGTAACCTAATGTTGTATAATTTTAGCCATCATTACTGAACATGATAACTCTTCCCACAGCATATTTTCCTTTGAATCATGACTGACCTTCAAGGCTGTTGACGCACCCTTTCTGCTACAAAAGCTCCTTTGTCTCTTGTGCTTGTGTGTGTGTGTCCATTCTGCCCATTTCCTCTGCAGTGAAAAACAACTGCTCCGATTTTTCTTGTTTTTCTTTGAGAATCACAATTTGATCGAAGGAGATTAAATAAATCAGCAAGCGATAATATGAAGCCATTAATACAACTTTTCTGCTCAAGTGGTTTGGCAGCCTTTATCTGCTGGCTTAAACTTAAACAATTACCAGCTTCCAAACTAATTACAAAGCAGAACATTATAGGATTTATGAAATTTGGCAGCTATCACTTAAAAAGGGGGGGAAGGAAAGGAAGGAAGAAAAGTTCATAACTATCCATTATGTAAATGTCCTGAAAGTTCCTCAGAACAGAAATAATATACTACTGGTAAAGTCCTTCAGCAGCCCTGAGCATCTTGACTTCTAATTTATACAGTTTATTCATTTTTTCATGCTTCATAAGTAAGCATATGGAAAATGCTGTGCTAGTCAGGGCATAAATATAAAGTGTACTTTAAAGTGTCTCACCTAAACTATGTGTGCCCAGGAGTCAAAAAGAACTGAGACAGACCTAATATAGGAAAATCGTGGCTGACGTGAATCAAGTCTGCCCCATGGAATGTCTGCCACCAGCAGTCTATGCTGGAACAAAATTCGCCCAGCTCAAACTGGAACCATCCGGTCCTCCGTCCTGTTCTCTTTCGGTGACCACACTTCTGTGCATTACTCACATTTTTTCCCCATGATTAATTAAGAAATCATATTAAAGATTTGTTCCTTTTTCTGAAAAAAAAGGATGGCCTTTTTTAACGGAATCTTAAGATTTGATCAATGTCCACAAATACTACAAAATATTGTAGGTCAAGTAACAATTTTTAAATCAAACTTTTTTTCTTTTTTTTTTGAATGTCAATCTCCAATCCAATTTTTATCTTTGAATGAAATTCAAAGATAAAAACTAAAATCCAGGTTGAGAAGAATATAAAATCAAATCATGCTTTTTCAAACATGCCCATAATCTGGTGATCAGTAATTGATCCAACAGAGGTTTTTCAATATTTTTTTGGGGCAAGATACTATGAGTTCTTTGCTGTGATATGTATGTGTGCACACACACATGTGTAAATGTACATATACCTGCAAACACTCAGATGTAGACACACACATAGATGTTTAGTTTGCTATGGATTCACTAATAATATGACTCATGGATGAGTAACAAATCTAGCTAGGTTTAATCTGGTTAATTTAGGTCAATTCAGATGTAGAGGGGTTTGCCTGTACATCAGCATGTTCCCAAAAGTACTGAAGCCTGCAGGAGACATTCAGGATGATCTTCTATTGCTAGTTTGCAATGCAAAACATGCGTTCACCATGTCTTCAATTCCATTACAACATGTGCAAACTAAATTAAAAGCAGTAATAGTATTCATGTGGCTTTTAATCAGCAGTACTGTTGTACATATTCTGTAGAATATGTATATATATCCTATATTATTCTATATTATCTTCAAGGATAGTATGATGCCAAATAGATTTAGAATGTTATAAAATGCCATATACTTGTTAAAAGATGTAATGAATTTAGCACTATTCATACACACAGGTATGTCTTTTAATGCTGAAGTATATATTAAATAATGTTAAAATCCATAAAAAGCACAGACAATACTGACAAATATTACATAGTCCATGTTCAAAGAGACTACTCATGAATCTCCTTCTTCTCTTAGTCAACAATTCTCCTTCAGATCTGCTTTATACTCTTCATTTCATACAGACATCAGAGTACTGATGAGGCATAATAGATTTGCCAGATCTGTCTAGACTCAGATGTTTTTCCCAGAGTGCCCAAACCAGAACTACCTGAAACATCAAAGGCAGAAAGACGTGAGTGTGACACGATGAGGACCCCTGTATCTTTACTGACCTGGCCCACGATCATGCTTATTTCTAGTGGGAGATAAGAGTTCTCAGGGCAGGGAACATGTCAGCTTGCATTTCTCCTCTTGAAAAATGCGATATCCTGTCCTTCCTCATAAACACTGCTTCCAAATTCTTCAGTTCTGGATGGTCCAAATTACAATCTAACTTGACACATGACAAACACTCTGAAATATAGAATGTTGGAGCCAAATCTAGACATCTGGGAGTCTGAAAAATAGAGAAGGGAACTAGACGTGTGCTAGTGGCTTTAAAAGAAATGCTAATAAAGGAAAAAGAAATGTGATGATTGCTTCTCCTAGAGGATTGCAGGAATGAAGCCCATCTCTCAAAAAAGGTGTAAAATTTTGGAAATGTGGATGGAATAGATGATGTATGTAACATGACAGATTTTTTACCAAATCTAAAACTCAAGAGAATTTAAATCCTGCAAGTATTCAGCTTTGACTGAATACTGGAGATTGCATCTCTCCTTTTGTGTGACAGGTACTGGAAGTTTTCAGAAAACTTACCTCAAACTTAAGGAGGCCAAGGATAGGATAGGAGGATAGTGCATTTTATGGCGCAGAGCACTCTCATGCAAGATAAAGTGAGTAATAGCCATGTATGCAATAGTTGGAGTTGTAAAGAAAGTCACAGTAACTGAGACTAGGGCTTTCTTGCAACCTACCATCAGGACTATGTTGTATATACACTTAGAAAACTTCACATGTGTAAATAATATTTTTTCAAACAATAGCGACCATAATAAAATCTTTTAAGCCAACTGAATAATATTAATCTCCCCAAAACAAATCTAGGCCCATAAATAAGAAGTTGCTTGATTTCAGTGTGTTGAATACAGCTAATTTATGTTAATTTCATAGAAAGTTATGCTGAGGTTTAGATTAATTAAAAAAATGCACATCTCATTTCTGGTTGCCTAATCAGTCAGATCTGGTTGCGGACTTCACAGCTCTCAAGAATCACTTATAGGGAGAAGGGCAGAGAAAGGGAAGAAAACAAAGGTGCAGACGAAAAAGGAGAGGTTTATGAAGGACTTGGGCAAGAGTGAAAAGCTTGAGAAAAAGGTGAAATTGCATGTTGGAGACCGTGAACTGGGAAGAGAAAGGAGAAAGAGTAGAGCATAAGCTCAGATGATGAAAGAAAAAAAGCAAGAGGAAAATGGATAGGCCGTGGCAAAGACAAGAGAAAGGAATAACTGAAGAAAATCCACCCAGGGACTCTTGCCAGTCATGGACACAAAGACCCAGTGCAAGGGGAAATACTTCTGAATCCAAGTGGGTGACCAACAAAGTTGGGGGCCTCCGTATGGGATTCTGAGGACAGGACCTTGCTGATTTTCCTGAAAAGTGGGTCGCCATGGGTTTTAAATGTGGAAGAGCATATATGAAAAGGGGATTTTGATCCCTGTCAGAAGACAAAAATTGGTAGAGGACTTGAAGTGTACCATTCTGTATAAGGTGTCAGATAGCAGGCGGATAGAGAACAATTAAGACTGCACAAGACTCTCCATCAGCAACATACAATGGGAATAGGATTTTCTTTTTCCCCAGATGTCAGCCTAGCCACTCAGGCGAGACGAAGAGAATTTCTTCCACTTAAGAAATCCTTTGTTCAGGAAAGAGCTGTTCAGGCCTCTGTTCTCTCCTCAGCCAAATTGTATGTAGTTTTCACGGAGAAGACTTCACTTTCTTAGGGCCATTGGTAACCAAACACCTTCTGGACAAAGTGCAAAGTGCAGTGAGTCCAGAGTGTCCTTGGAGTCTGACAGGAAGACTAAAGAACGAATGAAACTTTTCTTTAAAAAAATGCAAAAGTTGATATTTATGGATATATTTTTTTCATAGTGATTTCTGTCAGAATTCCTTCAGAATTCATTTATGTTTTCTGCAGGATGGATGCATGATCCTGTTCATGCACTTACATTCTTGTAGAATAATGTTGACTACCTTCTTAATCCAAGAAAACTATACAAAAAATACAAATGTGCATAAGCCCTCAAGGAAAGTGGATCCCTCATACGAAGCTACTTAACTAGACCATGAGTAGCCAGTATCTGCAGTGGTTCAACTACAGGTTTTCTCCTATTATGCAATTCTGTGAAAAAAAGAGGTAGTGGAGCTCTTCAACAATGGGAACATTCAACAAAGGGAAAGGAACATTACCAAATATCAGTACCAAATATCAAATACCAAATATCAAATAAACATTCATTTAGTCTTTTCTCAGTGATGTTATTAATGCCAGATTCAAGAAAAAAAAGTCTGTCTAATTTTTTCCCTTGTACCATGAATATATATGTGTATATATATACAAAAATATTTGGATGGATGTGCACATGTACGTGTGTACACACACTCTTTCTCATAAAAACTTGAAAAACGAACTTTATCACTCAGCGAATTGTATCAATTTAGAAAGCTCTGTGAATTTTATAACCTTACTGATGCTACATCAAAGATGCCAGCTTATGAATTGACATATTTATGCATAAAACACTTAAAGACTAATAGAATTACTAAAATAAATGTATGACTTATAAGCTTGTGTACATTATTTGATGCATCTTCTTCCTAAGGGTTAAAACATCTGAGTATAGTTCAGAATATAGAAATTCTGTAATCAGTTATCCTTTTTTTTACTTTCCTTCTGCTGTGGCTCTGTACAGTGTGAGCATTTACATGTTTGTTCTTATAGAGCAGACTAGAAGTCTCAAAACTAGGTTTTGTCATGATTTAACATTTGATCCTACTTGATGGCAGCAAAGAAGACATTCTGCCCCATCATTTCAAGAAGCCATGTGACAAAAATGCACTTTAGGTCTTTATATTATAATCTAAATGCAAAAATGCCTAGGAGTCTGCTCCATAAGCAGTATCTCCCTTATTAAGTTACTGATTAGTCGTAACACACCTCACCCGAATCTGCATCTTGGTATCGTTTGGAAATTTCACCTGTTGCATATTGTGGCTATTCACTTGCTAATGGGCATTTCTCACCAGGATCTTATTACCTCTGTGCCCCATTGTCTGCCCTCACTTCCAGTTCATTTTCCAGTGTATCATTGTACACCAATTCAAGTTTATACACTTCTAAATGGTTGGGTTCCTTGACACCCAAAGAAAACACCTCTGTCTTCATATGTGACCAGGAGGCTGAAATCAGCAGAAGGGGATTCTTGGATTTTCATGTTGTACTCTCACGGTGTGATCTGGTTGGCAAGACAGATCATTCAGCAAGCAACTTTTCTTTGAGGCTTTTTGAGGAGAAAAGAAGGAATGAGATGTGTTAATTGATAAGGGGGCAAAGGATGAGGTATGTGCAAGTAAGATTATTTTTGATTTTGGATACTGTCTCTAATTTAGAACTTAGATTCTGAGCATGTATTCAAGCATCATCTAAGGCTATTGTAAAGAAATATAGGAAATTCTAGAAAATAAAACAGTTAAGCAGTTAGGTACAAAATTTGCACCTGCAAATGCATTTTGTAGTATATCTTTAACATTCCTTTGCTGGTACTCAGTGCTTTATAGTTTGTATGTCTGTGCAAATCCTGAAACAGTGTCATTCTAATTCTTTCTTATTCTCACCAATTGAACAGAAGTAAAATGATGCAGTATGACAGGGAAAATCCCTCAAACTTAGCATTTTTTTTAATTTGAAAACTAGACTACTGTTTCTATTGCCTCATATTACAAAAATAACAAAAAAAGGACAACAAAAACAAAAAAAAATACAACTATACCGTGCACACAGAACAAGACAGGAAGTCATGGTTTAAGCAGAATACGTATCATCATCAGTTTTCTTTGAGAATTAGGAATGAATGCTTAATGGAAAAAAAAAAAAACAGGGAAAAAAAGCCTGAAAAGGATATCAAGTGTTTTGTATTCTCTCAGTTATCCGCTAATACATTTGTACTGCATATTTACTAAAGCCCGAGCAGCACTACCTAGTGCTTCTCATTTTAAAACAATCATTTATGGATGTTAAAGTATGCCTGTGAAAGCAGAAGTGTACTATGTCAATCAAAGCTAATCACTGGTACAGGCAAAGTGCTTTTGTTGGCCTCCATGCTCTAAGCCGCACTTCCACATCTGTGTTTGAAGAGATTAGAGAGGTGCTTCATACAAGAACTGTATTAGTTAAAGCTGATCGACTGTATTTGGAATAAATCATGGAAAAGTTGAGCGCCAGAATGAAAGGCAGGGTGAGCGAGCTTGAAATGGACTGGAGTTAAATCTGTCTCCTTCTCAGCCTTCCATCCCCATCCCTCCTCCAGACATACATGTATAAACACACAGACACACACTTGTTTGGGGCTTCTTCTGGGAGCAATGCTGGTTATCTTCCTTCAGCCACTTCCTAGCTAACACGCAGCCACATGGCCACACATCCTTGAGCTTGTTTTTACTGAGATCCATACCGTTTATTGGCTGAGGCACTGATATCATATCTGATACGTTTATATCAGTCAGGACTGGCAAAGGATGGAGAAAGGGGTGTTGAAAGGAAAGAAAAGCTCTCGCAAACTGCTGTATTTCTGAGTTCTGCAGCTCCCCCGCCTCCATTTCCAGCCATGCTCTCGCTTCATGAACGCCATACACTTTCAAATAAATTATGAGTGACAAGTATTTGAACCAATAAAGAGGGCACCATATTTTATATGCAGTAAATTTAATTCCAGATTGTGTTTCACCTCAGCAGTGTGACATGTTTATTGCCGCTGAAAGATGAAAGCACCAGGAGTTAGAGACAAGCGTCAGCAGTTCTAGTGGGCACCAGCAAAATGAAGATTTGACAGACTGGTGGCTGAGCCCGTGAAATGAAATGCCAGATCAAATTTTACCCAAAAGGGGTCAGATGTACTGTCATGCCCCCAGACTCCCAATACCAACTGAATAAATGACTGTGGTTCAACAAGCTGCTGAGAAAGGTGGTGCGTGTTCCGTAATTCACTGCTAGAGGGCTATGATGCCTTTCAAAATTCACTGATGATTGGTAGTGCCAGGCCTGCCTTTGAGGATATAACAGGATGAAGTAACTCCTCTGTTGGCACGATGCACTTTACAAAGCTACTGTTAACCAACTTCCAAAATTTATACTTGATCTGCCTTTGTCGCCTTTGCCCCATGGTTGGAACCGCAACAGCCCACATTAACAGCAAAAATCAATTAATAGGAGATAAATGTGCTTACTAATTTATGCACACCTTTGAGAAATTTGATTCTGTTGCAGTGGTCCAAATATAAGAAAAAATTCTTGTAGCAATCAGCTACAAAGTCACATTTGGGCAGTGCCAAGTCAGAGATGCAAAATAACATGGATAATCATCGTGCTTGTTCATTCGAAGCCCAGCTTAGCCACCTTTCGTCATGTGTAACAGCACTTACTTATGTGAGTTGCCCTCTTGGGACTTCTTTGAAATTATTTGCTTGAGAGTTACTTAACATAAGTAAAGGCAGGCAGAATTGAATCTGGTATTTGCATGCAAGAAATTATATTAGGGGCAACTTGTATGCAGATTTAATCATTTAATACAAGACAGATATTTAGAGAATCTTTTGGTTTTAGCGAGACTTTCTTACTACAGAAGTGCTGGTCAGCAAAACAATTTCTACAAACTATTTTTAACTACTTTAGAAGTTTCACATCAAATGCCTTTGAAGCCAATGGCTTCAAACACTAAAAATCTCTTATCAGGGCTGATATAGACAACTATGGTTCCAAGATTCACGTAGCAGCAGAGTGCCAAGTTTGTAGTTCAGCAAAGCAAACTCTCTGCTTTTCAAATCTGCCCTGGGAAGACAGCACATATTTTAACCTGCTGCTGCTTACAGATAGAATGGGGATGGTTGTTCCAGATATCTACCTGACTCCTGGTTATAAATCCTCTAGTTTCAAGACTAAAGGTAGTCATGACCAGTTTACATCAATCTGTTTTTGTGTCAGTCTTTTCAAAATAGCTTTAAATCTGTGTAAATAAGCTCTTCTGTCTCCTTTTCTTTTTTTTTTACCCCTTATCTGCTATATCTAAGCAGTCAGCTGGGTTTTGTTTTGCTAAACTGCCTGAGACCTTAAATTTCCGTCTTATATGATAGACTCTGTTCCCTGGTCATCATAGTAGTCTTTTCCTGCCTGTACTTTGAACTGTGTCCAGGAATTTCAATCAAACTGAATATGGATGAGTAGAGCTCTAAACAATATTCTATATGAGGAATACAAAATTATATGAAGGCATACATATAGTTGAACCTCTATCAGGTAGGCACTGCTTGATCATCTGTAAGTTGCTTTTACCCTTTTCAGAGCAATCCCATGCAGGACATTGCACACAGAGCGCAGTTACCACCAGCCCTTGTGCAGTGCCTCATGCCTGACATCTGAAACGTCCTCTTCTCAGTTTCTAACTGTCTCAGTCCACAGAGTTATTTGCTTATTGGCATTTAGATAAAATGTCTGCCTTTTCTTTGTTTTTCCTAGAATGGTAAAAGGTGTCCATTCTAGGCATTCCTCATTGCCAATACCCATTCCTTATACTCACGCAAGAAGACTCCAGAGAAGACAGTGATAACCTTTTAGCAGGCCAGTTGACTTACATGAATTAAAGTGATTTGGCCTAGAGGAACCTGCAGGGCTCCACGTTGCTCATACATATTTGAGGCTCAGCACGAGCCTGGCAGCCCCAAGGAGACAAGTGCAGAGTGAAGAACTTGGCACTAATGCTGCTAAGTCTGATTACCTTGCACGCCCACTTCACAAGCTCACAAAAGCATGGCATATAAAAGACCTGTCTGAAAAGAAAGGAGCAAATGTGGTTCCTCATCACTCTAATGAGGTCCCTAGTTACATGTTCTGCACGTAGGGCTGACTGTCTGCAAGTAGTTTGGCAGTTGCTCAAGACTGTGTCATGACCAGGTTTCTTGTGCTCCTTGTCCTGCTCATCACTTTCTTGCATGGATGTGCACAGCCCTACACCAGTGTCAAGTGCGCTGAGACTCAATTCTATGGAAAAGCATCATCAGGACATAGGCTGAGTCCTTGAGCTGCTGGTGCAATACTGAAGACGTGATTAGGGCAGGAGTGTAATGGTTTGTGCAACAAGGTATTGCTGTGCTACAAAGACTATCAAATAATGAGGCTTTCATTTACTAAGAGCATTTCCTTGCATCTCCTACAGATCAATTTAACTCTAACTTCTGCTCATCTTGTCGGTTCTTTTAAGTATTTCTGGTGGTTGACTCTTAAGGCGTTATTGTTTTGAATAAATAATACAGATTTTATTAGCTTAGAGTTTGTTAAACCATGTTTTATTTTAATTCAGCTGTAATAAAGTTAATGAACTACAATAATTGCTACAATAAAACCCCATGCAGTATGTTGTATATAGAGTGCAAACACCACCCGCCCTTGGGCAGTGCTAACTGTGCTGACATTCCACAAAACACTTCAGCATATTTAATCCAAGAAAATTTAGCAAAAAGTCAAATTTCTTTGTGAATTCACAAGATGATGTTGTGGCACTGTTTCCTGTTATCTATCTGGGCTATAAACTTTGAGATCACAGGCCAGTAATTGCCACCCTAAGTAAGTACCAACAAGTGGTCCTCAAGATCCATGTTTTATTGCATGCTTTATATATAATATGTATCCTTACATTTATGTATGCATATATTTATATATACTTACAAATGTATAAATACACACACATATATACACATTTAGCAGCCTGAACATAAGATTGAAAAAATTATTTTTCTTAGCTTTGTCCTAAATTTAAATGAAAATTTTGACACTCACTCAGTTGTATGGAGACCGTCTCACAGAGAGCACCCATGTATTTGCACAGAACTAGTGATATCTCCAAATTTTACTTATTTGTTGTTTTCAATATTACAGAAGCAATACTTAATTGAAAGTCACCCAAATCTCTTAAATTAAAAGCTTGAGAAAAAAAAGCTACTTATGGATCCAACTCCTTATGCAACACTGTTGTAGAGAGGTTTTTTTCCTCCATTTTAAAAGTTAGAGTATCACTGAATCTTTTCTGTAGGAAAGCTATAAATTTGGCTCTGAAGAATTTAGTTCTGCAGCATGTGCAATGAGCAGTGCAGGAATTGGCATAAAGAAACTATATTAATATATAAAATAATGTGTTTTGGCATCAATAATCTTTATTTTTCTTATGGACTCAGGAAATATTATTGCTAGTAAAAATCAGAAAACTTATTTATTGTTCAAGAGAGTCTAGCAAGTAACTACACAATTTGGTTTTGTTTTTGCTTAGTAGGTGCTTCAACACAATGAGACTCTTTATGTTTTTCTATAAAATATACATATGTATATTAAAATGAAAAGATATTAAATCATTACCATGATAAACTTGGGATGTAACCAGAAACAAAAATATTTTATCTGGGTATAACAAGTCAGAACCCTTATACATTTTTTCATATGTTAGCTTGGCCAACTTCCTTTTATTTTTACTGTATTAAAAATCTACTGAAAGCAATAAATAAATAAATAAATAAAAGTGTTTTTCTTCCTTTCAGCTATTCCTGAATTAACTTAAGTTTTTTAAGGATAACTCCAGATATCATGGGAAAGGGCCAGATCTTTCCAAATTATTCAAATAAAACTCATGCAGTTTGCTGCAGTCACAAAACCTATGGAACTTAGTTTTCACTCCTTCAGCATTTCAAACTTCTCTAAAGGAAAGAAGTCTTTTTTATTGGTATTACTGAATTTTGCACATGGCCTGTGCTAGCAATAAATTATAGCTTCCTATCTGTCAGGCACTTATCAATACAAGATATTTAAAAGCTTAGTTTTAAGCTCGTTCATAGATACAGTAATGTTGACACAGCTGACTATGTTTTCAGTGATATACATCCACTTGCAGAAGTGGAGCCTAACGTGCTTAGTATGGTTCAGTTCACCATCAGATTAACAGTGCATTTTACTTTACCCTTTGCTATATGTATGCTGAAATAGCTTCAGCCCCACGTAATCCTGTGGAATAGTTTTTAGCTGTATAAAGTTTCTGTTATTTGAACATACTCACGTTTTCTGAAGGAAAGGCACTGAGCTAGGGCAGGAGAAAACAGATTCAGTGGCCAGTTCAGGCAGAGTTTCTTTGTCAGCTTGAGTAAATCCCTTGATTTTTCAGTGCCTCAGTCTCCCATCCATAAACTGAGGAATTAATATTACCTCTTTTATATGCCTTGTCTATTCATATAGAAGACCCCTTGGAGCAAGGATTGTCTCTTGCTATATGTATTGCGTTATTGAAGTGACATTGCATTCCTTCCCTTCATTTCTCTTTATGTTTGTCTGAGTTAGCCTTTGAAGTTCTAAGAGCATGGACTATTTTATTAATTTCTATAAAGTTGCTACTGTTATATAAATGAGGAATGATAAAAACAGAGGCAGGCAATAAATCATATTTACCTATAAAAATATGACTGCAATAGATGGCAATTTCAGCATTTCCCTAGTCCCCCTCTGTAAAATTATCTCAATTTAAACTCTTCTGACAAACACTTTAAACACTATTTCAGATAACTTTTGTTCAATAACCGGAGCTAATATAAGCGCCTTGATCACAGTACTTCTCTTTTTAAACCTTTTAAATTGTACTCAAATTTGGTGAGTTGAACAGTTCTAGCATTTTCATTCTGGCCTTTCTCAAACCTAATTTCTAACAAAAACTTTATAGTACTTGTAACACCAAATTAGCATTAAATGGTGGGAGATGACAGTAAATAACTACCTGAAAATTTTCTTTAAATCAGAATTGTTTTCTGTACTCATGTACATTACAGTTGCTCTTAGATTTTTGAGCAGCAGATAGGCTCAGATCTTCAGCTGAAATAAATAGAAATAATTTCAATATAGTTCTGTTGAAGTGGGACTCCTTGAAGAGCAAAGTTGTTCTGAACTTACTGATTTATGTGGGCTTGGATGTGCTCTCTTCCTTCATATCAGCTGAGGTTCATGACCCAGTGTCTCTCTTTCAGTGAAGCCAATACTGAATGTTCAGTTTGAGAGTACGTCACAGCACTGTCTGTCCTCCACATTCCCAAACATTTCTCTCCCAAATTTAAGTTTTTATTCACTTGCACTCTTACAAGATACAAGTTAACTTAAGTATTTAGTTTGTTAGCCAAGCAATTAGCATTTTGAGGGAAATGTATATCCCATTTAAAATATCAAATCTAAAATCTGAATCTCAAATTTTGCCTAAATAAAAAAAATCATAACTTTTTGGATATTGATTTCTCTATGATAGATGTCATAAAATAATAAAAGAATATATTTAAATAATCCTTTTATGATAACAGGCAAAGCTTTCAACCAGTCTTGTTTCATTACTGTTGTAAAACAGGATTGGAAAATGGTGCTCTGTATCAAGAATCACACTCTGAGCTGTAGTACAGGTAATTATGCTAAGACATGAGGGTTTAGATTTTGTGCCCAACATAAAAAGACCTTTCTCACCAGAACACCTATTGAAACTGCTGGTGTGATCAGGGGTTTGGGTAATGAAAGAAAACACTTATGTTACAATATTAAAAATTTTTGGTTACTGAATCTCCTGAGAAATTAAGGAGGAATACTAACTGAAGAAAAAGGTAAACAGCAATAGAGTACATAATTGGAAGAAATATCCCTGTAATGTTTCACGGAGGAACTTTAAAAGCAAAAGATCATTATTCTGAACCCATCTTTGAATTTAAATTGCACACTTAAGCAAACTTTGAACTGTACCACACAATAAGCATAACAAGTAAACCTATGTTTTTAATAGTTAATCGTCTGATGCATGACAAGTATCATTCTGAATTTTGTGTGAACTGATTCACAAAGATCATTCAGTAAATTAATGTACTTTTGCAATATTATCAGTAAAATAGGCATGCAGCCAAATGTCTAATGATAAATTGAAGGGTTTGGAGATGTGTCTGTCTCCATGCAATACTGAAATTGTTTTCAAAACAGAAGCACCCTGGAAAAAATTGAGGAACACCACGTGAACGATAGTGATGTTGTGAAAATTCAATAAATAAATAATGTAACTTATATGCAAAAAAAATTATCCTTCAGCTTCACTGTCAAATATTTTTAGTGTCCTATTCTGACTCCTGGTGACATAAATGGAAATATTTGCACTGGTTTGCAGAGAAACAAATATCTAGCATTTGCTCAGATCTCTAGCACTTTTTAGGCAATATAAATACTGTATTTGTAAGGCCTAAAAAGGAACCACAGCGAACAGAGGGTAGCAATCTGTCAAAGCGGTGGTTGTTGTCTCGAGCATTACCTGTCTTGCAGGTGCTATTCCCCTCCATTTATCTTCCAGCCTCGATCTGATGGATTGGGGATTATTGCTCTTTTGGCAATCAGATCCTGAACATGTCTTCTATTTAACTCTGGGCTGTAAAAAAGGGAAAATTAAAAACCATTATGAGACCTCCATATAATTAATCTTCAGATGGCTTGAAGCTTAAGCATGTAATGTCCTCAGTATACTGTCTACTATAACAAGTTACAGCCGAGGAAAAAAGGCGGCATATCAATGCACTTTATCCAAGGGAAGAAATTCCAGTTGTAGCATTAAATATAAATACAATAGTGTGTTGGCATAATGTAGTAAGGTTCCTGTACTATTAAAGGCTTTGTTCTAAAGCATATCTGTGTACACAATGAGATGATGAACACAGTGCATCACATAGCTAAATTTAATATATGCAGGGGTATGATGTTTGCAATGCATGCATTTCAGCAGGTCCCATTAGTGCGCCTTTCCCCTCCAGTGAAAACAGAATGAACCACAGCCCCTTCTGGTTTGCATAAAGCAAACAAAATTAGATTTGCTTTGCTGAATTGAAACCCGCTTGGGATTGTGAGCCTCTCTCGGGGACAAATTACTTCAAACAATCCCTTTGTACCATAACAAAATCAAAAAATTCAGGCCAATCAACATGGCTCAAAACCCTTAACACAAGAATTAATAATACAACCTAGTCTATTTTTATTGCTTCTGAGCTACAGATCCTTGTTTTAATATAATTACACTTATTTGTGGTCCACATGTTAAATAAGCTTGCATATGTTAACTAATGTGACATAAAACAACTTTTATAATTTCACTATTGCAACCAGTTTTGTTCCCCCTAGAGTAACATCCCTAACATAGGACAAGCTAAACTTTAATTGCATTAAATTAAATTTATATTATGATTTTTTGGCCTATATAGATAGAACAGAAGATATTTCAAAAGTAAAATATGTTAGAAAAAAATCATTTAAATTGCACTGTAGTCATAATTTCTGATAGATTTCCAAACTTAACTGGTTTCAAAAAAACAAGTTATTTTTTTGTAGCAGAAAAAGCTAATTTAAGATAATACAATATTTTTCCCACTTCTAAATGAAGCACCCCTACCCTTTATAGTGTAATCCAGGTCATGAGCACAATGAACTTGCATTCCTCTTTGCGCCAAACTGAATTGACTTTAATTGATAATTGATATTTCTATATTTTTTAGGTCTTTTACAACATTTTGAGTATTGCAACTCCTTAAATTGAAAACATAATGTAAATGAAGATTAAGATTTCATTTGCTTTCTTCATCAGATAGATACACATGAAATGAACTACAAGGATGTATGTTTGTCTTTTCTGTTTTCATCAATATTTTATATATTGTTCCAGACAGTATTATTTCTTAACATTTTTCATACTCCAGCCTTGGTGTTGCACAATATTATTTTAAATACAACAAAATAATGACAAACATAACCAGCTCTGGTTTTCCATCTTAACGTAATACAAGATTATGGACAAAAAAAGCAGGAGGTCACTTTTATTACTTTCTAATAAGACTTTACCTTATATGAGGCTATAAGCAATATATCAAGATGTCACTTTGTGCCTCCTAATATGACATTGTGGTGATGGAAGGAACCAAGGAGTTAGCACAATTTTCTGAAGTATTCTCCCCAGAAGCATGTTTCTGCAATACACAGTTTCAAGCACTTGGAGAGGAAAAAGCTGACATAGGGCAGAATTATACCCTGACTCATAGTCCGTGCAGCCCAACTGATGGATGCATAACGTATCAATCAAGACAGTTCTGCTCCTGGAATATATTTTCTTCACAGAAAACAAAAACAACCTTTGCCCAATTTAACCTGAAAAATTAAGCCTGGAGATACACATGAGAAATAAAAGGTTAAGGAGAGTAAGCAATGCATTCTGTTACAGCCACAGGGATACTGAAAATAACATTCAGATTTAAAAATGGTACAAAGAAACTGAGACATAGAAGTGCATATAGAGGGCACATAACTATGCCCCATAGTAGCACTGTGCATACGTGACTATCACATAATAACACTTCTAATCTCAGATAAATTGACCGTGATTTCTAAAGACAGATTTGAATTTTCCATTTTTTTCCATTCTCTTATGCTGCAATTTCCTTAAGAAAAAAAAAACACCATGTCTAGAGTTAGTTTCCTCTCACTGCTAATAATTATTTTATTTGTAGAAGATAATAGCTCCTATTACTCTCTTGCTTTGCTCCACACAGACAGATGGAGTTTTGCAGCAGATCTGCAGTAATATCTAAATATCATCTTCTGTTGGAAGGAACATAGTCTCCAGAAGGAAATCAGATGGTTGCACCCCAGACACAGGGGGAAAAGATTCTAGGGAAGTTCAAAGTCACTGCAGAGCAAGATACATATTTTCAGCTGAGTTACTAAGAAACACTGTAACTAGAGAGAAATGGCACCTGCCAAGACAGAATAAAGAATAATAGAGACAGGCTGATTTCCACTGTAATGCAGGCAGCCATATGCTGTATCTCATAAACACCTCACAGTTGTTTAGGGTATGTTCATGTAGGATGTATCAAATGGTGTAAATAGTTTAGTAGTACATTCACTCTCCTTGGATGCAGAGTGCTGAGAAACAGAAAAGATGGGCATTTCTTTCTAGAAGACGTTACCAACGTCCTACTAGAGAGCCCTTCTGTGTGCTTACCATGAACTGCCACATTCCCATTTCTGGGAGCTTGGGGATAGATGGCCAAATCGCCCTTGAGAAAAACTGTGTACAGGTGTATAAATGCACAGGAGCCCTGAATTGTGATTAAGTATCAGTAAGAATAATATTAAATAACCATATAAATAAATGTATAAATAAATAAAAATAATAACTTGTTAGGTGTTAGAATGAGTTGTGATATGCTGAGCTTATTTAAACGTTCTTGTTCTGTGCAATAGCCTTCTCTCACACCTCTGTTGTGCCATGCAGCTTCTCGCTGAATATCACATTTAAGGTGGAGCAATAGAGAAATGTTTCAAAAAGATTTGTAAATTCTAGTGGAGTTGAATGCCGTGATCCCCGAGGTAAGAGCTGTCCCTGTGAGTACGTGTATATTCATTTATTGTTTAAATCCTAAACAGCTAAATGCTCAGAAGAGTTCACAGTCCACTCTGTGATACACAATTTAGGTTGTGCAGGGTTTTCTATTCATTTGTTATGTATTTAAGTGTGTGTTAAACCATTAGATCCCAAGGAAATCATAGTCATTCATGATTCATTGAGTCATTCATATCTGAAAGTTGTGCCTAGCTCCAGTGTATTTTCGTGGGTTGAGATATGTTCCTCCTACAAAATATATAAAGTATTATCCATGGGCAATTACCCACTTCTACCCATATTTCAGAAGAAGCACTTTTAGCAGTATAAATTATTCATATTATATAATGCAGCGTACAAGTGGTGTACTCTGTCAGAAACTCAGCTTTCTTTGCCTTTTTTTTTTTTTTTAATCTGAGGGCAAAATTCTCTTTTCAAATCTGCATGATAGCACTTTGCTGGACTCCTTAGGTATGTGGGTTTCCAATCAGTGTAAAGGGAAACAAATGTTCCAGTGCAGTAGATCAGTGTAATTAACAGCTATAGAGTAGATCTGAGAGCAAGTTTTGGCCTTATAGGAATTTATTGCAATTTCAAAGGCAAAAAAAGGTTAATTAAATTTCTCTAATTAAATTAATGTATTGCTTAAACTGGAAATGCTTCTTATCTTCTTCTGGTGCACATCCTGCTTTTATGTTCTGACTCCATGCTGAGGTAGGACCCATGTTTGCTTCATCCTGGCTTGTGGCTTCTTTTCTGCTGCCCTGAGGAGAAACACAGGGCTTGATCTGCAAAGGAAGGCAGTTCCTGACATGAAGAATTGGGGCATCTTGACCATGAGAGTGCCTGTATCAGCTCACACCTGCTGCACAAACACAATGATAAAATCAATGCAAGTTTTGGCTCCTCTGCACTGTTTTGGACAAATATGGATTAAAAACATCCCCACTGTGAAGTGCTTACATTCACACCCAAGACAGTACACAAAATGATGATATTTGATTGCCCTGCAAAGTTGCATAGCATTTTCCCACCTTCGACACTATTTTACCTTGTCACAGTCATTTTGCTAAGAATTGTTTTACTAGCACTCACAGAACATTGATGGTTATCCTTAATGGTACCCTTCTATGGAGCTTAGACATCACTATTGCAGTGGCTGTGCTAACAATTGTATTAATTCACTGGTTCTATATGAAAACCTTGATACTGATCTTATAAATAGTTCTAGCTAATGCATTTTGGGTGAAATGCTGCCAGGTTTTAGTGATGCAAATTAAGATGACTGTAAAATTGTTACTTAGCGATTTTGTTAAATGCAAATTTGCAGTGTTGGATAGTGTCATTCTGTTTCTTGCCGTATGTTCGAGCTAACAGGCAGAACCACACTCATTTGTATAATGTTAATATCTCCTTGCTTAACTTTTATAATGCTCTGCACAAATTAACGTAAGATCCTAATAATCAGGCCAGCTATTAAAGAATTCTGCGATGTGTTCCAAAATGAAGTATGTAACGCCTATTGGGTTCACACAATAATTACAGTCTGACTGCCGTCTGCTCTTCTCATCACAGTGACACCTGCTAACAAATATGTTGCTAACTGTGTTTGCAGCATTACAAATAGGTAGGCGCTTATTGGCTGCTATGGGTTGAGGGGACTCGGCCTGTGCACTTACTAGTGCAAGGTGATTTAGTGAGGCTGCTTTGATGATCTGCTTTTCACAGTGTGAGACTGTGCATTGTGCCCTAGAATTCCCAGGTACTGTATAACAGTGTAGATACTTCTTTTTACACCTCTCCATTTTCCTGTTGCATTTTTTTTTAAGGGGAGGATGGCTTGTTTTGTTTTATTAACACTTCTGTTGAATGCTGTGTGAACAATTTGGGAATTCAGGGGCAAAAATGTTCCTCATGTATGTACCTATATGCATGAGAGAGTGAGAGTGAAAGAGAGACAAAGGGAGGGAAAAAAAGAGAGAAGAAGAGATTAGATTATACCATAGATACTTTACACACATAGAATCTAACTGTATAACACGCATGCATAGAATCTAACTGTATATGGACTGACATGCACTAAAAACTTTTCAGAAATAATCACACACCTTTTTGGGGAATGTTCTGGTGAAATAAATGTGTTTGGGCAAATTGTCTTAGGTAATGAAAAAGATTACTGTGGAAAATAATGAAATAAATTCATGATGTATTAAAAGCATAACGCCTAGTTTCACACAATGAACAGAGGCATTCATGGTTATTATCCTACTGTAGACAGAGTATAAGATTTGGGTTCACATTTGGATGATACATTGGGTAAGTGAACTATTCTAATACTTTTTTTGAATCTCATTTTATTTTTTTTTGTTTATAAATGCTTCATTTAAATTCCAAATACAAAGCCATAACCCAAAAAGTAACAGCATCTTCATTAAGCACCAGCTTCATGTGCCTTGCTACACTCCAAACAGGCAGTGATTAAATACCTCTGATGAGCATACTCAGTGAAAAGCTCTTATATAGCCCTGGGACATATCTTGACTTCCTTGCTACTTCTGTTAGACTACAAAAAATAAAAAACTTCTCTTCAAAATCAAGCACTTAGGTCTTCTTAAATGTGTGGTGTATGAGAGTTAAATTTACAAAATTAAAAGGAAATGTGCATCGGTATATTTCCACCAGAAATTGGATGTTTTTGAGGACACATATGAATTGTTTTATAGAATGAAAAGTTTCTAGCAACTCTTTCCATTTTCTGCACAGTCCTTTCAAAAATGAGAGAGCTCACACAGAAGCTTAGACAAACAGAATATTCATTAAACAGACCATGTGTTCAAACTGGTGACATATGAAATTATGGTATATGTTTTTTACATGAAACTACATTGTCATTATAATGTATTAAAAGTTTGATGATTCAAGCAAAGAACAATCTGAGAAAACAGTCATTTTTTGACTACAAATGGCCACAAAATCTGCAGACTCTTGATGTAGATGGTTGTCTTCCCAATCCTACATGAGCTCAAAAAAGTGTTAAGAAGAAAGAACAGAACAGTTTGAACTCAAAAGTAACTTTCAGTTTAGCTAGTCGAAGCCTTCATAGCTTATCTTGCCAAAAGCTAAGAGCCTGAACTCCTGTAGTGTGAATCTTGTAAACTGAAAACTGTAGTTCAACTTATTTTCATATAAATTTAAAAATTACACATACTCCACCCCTTCCAGATAAACTCAACATGTTAAAAGAAATTTGCTAGTTCTTTTCCTCCCAAGCAGGGGTCATGTAAAAAGGCTGGAGGTGTGAAGAAGGTCCTCCACATCTCTGGCTCTTGTGAAAGGCTTTTCACAGAGAGGATGTGAATAAATCTCAGAGGCTCAGCTTTCTCATTAAACATGTTTTCTGACCCTCTAAGCTTTACACTGGTTTCTGCTATTCCACTTTTACCAAAGATGAGTGAGCATTTGTTTCTGCCATTTCCTGCCATTTCCCTACAATATTTTACATCTAATCATGAAGAGCTGAAGCTAGAAAACCAAAATGTAAAAATATCCAAAATATTCCCAAGTCTAATCCTACTTAGGACCAATATTTTTTAAGAGTCAATCATAATCATATCCATAAGGTGAGGTGGCAATGCCAGATGGTGGCATTCCTCACTCTAAATGTAGGCTTGCAGATAGTTTGGCTGCTTTGCTTCTCTTCTGACTCTGACTGGACTAGGAACAGTCATTCTCCCAATCATTGTGTCGTGAAGTTAAGGAGACTTCCAAGGAATTTTATTTTATTGCAGGATTATTCCCAGTACCCAGAGATACATATAATCTCAATGGATATAGAAAAGGGTGGGTTTTGATCCTGATATATATGCTATATTTTATTGAGGAGTATTTTTCATCTATTTGAACTATGTAAGTGAACTTTGTAATATGATAAATGACGTTCTTATGGCATGTCACTTTATGAGTGTTCTAATTTAACCAGACTGATTTGTAATTTTTTCATTTTACTATTGAATGGTTTAAGATCAAGCACATCAAATACAAAAACTAAAACCTAACTAAAGAATTTGAGATTTAGAAAAGTCATGATGGATTTTTAAAACCAATGAACAACTGGTTTCTTAATCTTGTCATTTGTTCTTGATTCTTTTTTTCAAAGGAATTCGTAGAGGATTTAAATTTTATAATATTCAAAGGACAGAAATGTTCAGGACTTAAGTGATTTAAATTCACACTCAACAGGAGACTGAATGACACGAGGATTGTTGTTGGAGTATGCAGTCTATCACCTTCATGGCAACAAGCCTATCCATCTTTCTAGGTGCTTATGCATGTCCACAATAGTTGAATCTGTTAGTTCAAATCAAATACAGAACAGATTGTATTATGTAATGGCTAATCAGATGTGTATGGCAGTCAGAATTAAGAGAAAATACATCAGCACTTGCCAACAGTTTTTATGTGCTAGAATGTGAGACAGCACAGCTATTTCATTCCATAAATATAGGTAAAGAAGTAAAACTCATGTCAGATATCATACTTGGATGCTGTTAGCAAGTGTTGGCTTGTTAATAGAAACAACTCGGTGAGATATGTCTTGGTGGTCCAAAGCTTGGTGTCCGTGTCAAAAAAAAAGCCACATTCTTCAGGGACACGAATTGACAATCTCAGCAAAGGCACCAAAGGCTGAATGAACGTAGAGACTGAAAAATATGTTCATTTTTGGAGGTGCCATAAGTAGGTCAGGGTTGAGACATGTTGACAAGATAGCTTATAGAAAATTGCAATGCCTGCAACATTTCTGCAATTTGGATAAATTGAGGATTCAGTACCCTGTGATGCCAATCCAACTTCTTTCACAAGGCTGAAATCAATTTCAGAAGATAAAAATTCATTGTTATTACTGTAAGCTACAGTAAAAAATGGTGGATACTACACAAAACATTTACACTTCTAATCCAGTTAAATGCAGAGTGTGATTTGAGTGCTTTTTCTTTATCTTTCATTTGACATACTGTAAAATATTATCTGCTTCAGAATATAATATTCTTTCATAATTACAGGTACAGCATTGTCTTCTTGATTAATAGCATATTTGTCAAGAATGGCTGTCAACATGCTACTCAGTTATTTCACCTTAGCAACTGTTGCTGAAATTACTTTTATGATACTCATTTCACTTAGTCTTTATACAATTGATTTTGATAAAATAAAGATCAGATAAATATTTCAGTATTAGATTTTGAAGAATTGATCTACTATGAGTTATTTTAAATAAATGATATTTTATTTTGAAATTGTTCTATAGATGTAATTTATCATTTAAAACATTTTTTTTTTATTTTGCATTGAATTCAGGCATTGGCTTTTTTTTTGCATCAAGAGTTTTGAAATGTTCTTTTATTCAGAGTAGAAATGTCCTCTATGCTATTGAGCCTTTAACTGAATGTGTCTCTTGAAGCTGCTATCTCAGTGCTTAGCATTCTAATTTCACAATTATGCAATTAAATCTTCACCTTTCCCATACGACACAAATGTTATCTTTAATAATTATTGTTGTCTTTAATAATTATTTATTTATTTATTTTCTTAAGCCTTGTGGCTCAAATGTCATCTCAAGTTTTATTTACTATTCTTTGTCTGTAATTTAACAAATAAGAAAAGAACCCAGAAAGGTTATCCATCATCAGTTACAGTCTTTACCTCAGGATCATCATGCACTAGCAGTCATCATGAGGATGGTCTGCGGCCTGGAACATCTGCCCTGTGAGGAAAGGCTGGGAGAGCTGAAGAAGAGAAGGCTGAGGGGGGACCTGATCAGTGTCTATAAACACTTCAAGAGAGAGAGTGAGTAGGAGGGGGTGACCTCTCTTCAGTGGTGGTCAGCAATAGGACTAGAAGAAATGGCCACAATCTGAATCATCAAAAATTTCAGAGAATTTAAGGAATGATTTCTTCACAGTGAGGATGACAGAGCCCTGGCACAGGCTGCCCAGGGAGGCTGTGGAGTCTCCTTCTCTGGAGATCTTCAAAACCCGCTTGGATGCCACCCTGTGCCCTGTGCTTTGGGTGTCCCTGTGAGTGCAAGGGGGTTGGACTAGATGATCTTGGGAGGTCACTTCCAGCCTTAAGGATTCTATGAAGTAGATGACAATTCAGTAGGTCTTTTCCATCTCTGACTTTTAAGCTATATTTTACTTTAGATACTTTAGATACTTTAGAGACTTTAGTAAATAAGCTGCAATAGAAACAGTCTTTCTTTAACTAATGGCGTGAATGTGGGACAAATGCACTGCACAATAAAAATGGTCTATTCCATTATTTTCTCTCTGAATCTGTGGTTTTGAACTCCAAATAGCTTAGGAATGCAAATAACTCAGCTTTCTTTTCCTGACCATGCATGGAGACCAAAGTACAGCTGTGTCAGAGGGATATCCCAATAGGCATTGCCAAACAGCTCTCTCTCTCTCTCTTTCACCAATTCTCTAGGGAAATTATATTGTTCTTCTATTTGGAAGCTCATTTCTTCTCTGTTGCATTGATTAGGGCTTGCTGGGATGGCGGAGAAAGGAAGCTGTTACAGAAATGTGGCTCCACTCTAGCTTTGCCTTGCTAACCAAAACCTAAGCAGAGTAAAAAGCAACAGTGAAGACCTAGTCTTAGAAACTGACATAAGTCTTTGATTAAAAGGGTACTCATACATTCATAGAAGGAAAATCACCCTTTTCATCTCTTCCTGCTTGTGTGAGCCCCATATTTAAAAACAAATCCTGAGTCGCCCTCTCACACACTGATCTTAAGATGCTCTTTAACATTTTAACTTGCATATATATCTAAAATTGATATGATTATTCAAAACACTTACTTCTTTGAACAAGAAAAAAAAAAAGCCTTGATATTAGGCTCTCTTTAAAAGGTCCAGAACTGTGAAGTAAAATTCTAGGTAAGTACAGAGAGATAAGGGTCTAGATAATAGTCTAGATAATATCAGTATAAGGATTACTCTGACATATTTTTTGGCTTAGTAGATGCAGAACTTTAATAGCATGACAAATGCATGTAAAAGTGACTAGAGCCTAAGTAACCTGTATACACACTAGTAATATTGTGTGGAGATCTTGGGAACAGCCATGCCTAGGATTCAGCTCTGTTCTTCATTGAATATAACACAACTAATCAAAATCATTAAATTCCTGCATAAAGCAAAACTCTAATGTTATTTCTAACATTGTCTTGAGGCATTCAGCCATTTTGACCATAATAATATACTTATCATAGCTATATGTTTAACAAAGTAAATGCTCCATGATACTGAACATTGTTAGTGATAATTAAATCAATGTTAAAGGAACACTAAATGATGTAAAAGCAAGTTGCTTCAGTTCACATGGCTGAAATACAGACCTGTGCTCTGTGTATATGTTGGAATACAGACTTTGTGTACGTTCGTTTTCTTGAATGTCCATCTTTTTAGAAGAAAACAGGACTAATATGATCAGTGACACATACGACGTTCAGAGCCATATTGCGGAAGTGGATAAGTAGCTAGTGCACTGGTAGCATTACTTTATACCATGACTTGCATATTGATAGTGATCTTTCTAATGCTTTGGGTCACATGACATCACTACATATTTCTGTGTATATCCCACAGAAACAATCGCCCTCTTATCTGATCTATTCACTAGGGCTATAAAAGCTTATATGGCATAATACAGAACATAAAAGGCAAAACAGACCTATTTTCCTGAGCTGGTACCTATACAAGCATCTGATCAAAGAATTCTGCACCAGTGGAGAAGGATGGGCATTGTGTAATCTGTCTCTCCAAAAGCATCTCAAAGAACTTTAATTATCACAAAATGCTCTGTCTTCCACCGGCAGTGGTCTCCCTGGATCTCTCTAGGCAACCATGAATGACCTCACAAGGAGATCAGCAATAAAATGTTTATCTAATTAACAACTCCAGGGGACCTCATCTACAAGTAATGTCTGTTGAACATATGAACTGAACTCTAAGTAGCTGCCCTGCATAGCTCAGATGTAGGGATCCCCCTAAAGCAAGCTACAGATGTTGCCTGAGCCTTAGTAAAGTGAGACTTAATCGAGATGGGAGGGACAGTTTGTTCAGTGCATGTGAGACCCTCATACAAGTTGAAGCCCCTTTGAGAGTCTCTGGGAAGGAAAGAAGTCCCTTTGGATTTATTACCAAAAGCTATAAAAAGCCTGAGAGATTTTCCAAATGGCTTTGTTCTAGAAAGATGAAAGGACATAGCTCTAAGAACATCAAGTGTATGAAGTTTAGTCTCTGTGGGAGAGTCATCTTAGCAAATGTATAAACTTATTTGAATAAAAACCTGAAATAATTTTTACTAAAAAAATCTGGACCATAGGGAATACATTGATTGAGGGGACCTACCAAAGTCTGCATTTTGCACGTTCTGCATGAGAAAGTGATAACTATCAAAAGCATTGTTTTTTTTTTCGAGAGAGACTAAGATGATAATATAAGCTCTGAAAGAGGGTGAATCAAGAAAAGCACAACTATCTTCAATTCCAAATAGGGCAGACAAAAAATCTGAATAGTGAACTACAAAAGGTCCCTAAGAGTGTATATCACACAATTTACTGAGGACTATTACTCAGTTATTTGATTTTGATTCCTTCTGCCTTCTATATCTGCATATATAATATATATATGCTTTCCCATCTAAAATATCAAAACTTTACAAAATTAATGCGGTACAGGAAATGAGGATAACAGAAAGCTTGGTTTCTTTCTTAGCTCTGCTGAGTAGCTTTGGAAAAGTAACTTTAAGTGATCTATGCTTTGGCCTTCAAATATATAAAAGGAAGATAATAATAATGATCTTTTTTTATGAAATGTTTCAAAATCAGAAAATGAAAGGGACCATACCAAAGCATGGCATTATTATTATTATTAGTAGTACTGATTGGGATATTTCAAAGATAATACCCAGTTATTTGAGGGAAAAAAAATGGAGAACAAAAGATCAGAAGATTGAATGTACATCTGAATAGATAAAAAAAAAGAAAAAAAGCCCTTCCTTTATATGAAATTTTAGCAGGTTTGTTTTTTTTTTTTTTTGCCTTTTTTTTTTTTTTTAAACTCTTGAACTACTCACAGACAGCAAACCCTTAGGGAACTGATTCTGTGCTATCAGATTTTGAGATGGGTGTCTGGGAGCAAGGACAAATTTGTGTTTGTACCTTGTAGAGAAAGACACTTCTAGAAAGAAATCTTGAATCATGACTTCTTCTTCCAGAAATATTCCAGGAATAAAGAAATCTTAAAGATGTACTAAAAAGTACCTAACATGAGCAAATCATCCTGAAAATAAACAAACTTCCCACATGACCAGCAGACCTGTATGAGGCTTTAGATGACAGAGGACCAGGATTTGAAAACTTACAATATTACATTTGTATTAGAAAGTTAGGTGTATGGAAAATTTCAATGATAATCAGAGGGTCTATAAATAGACAGTGACTAAAAGAAGAGATTTTGTTTCCAAACTCTTAAATTTAGCCCAGAATGAAGTACCAGTAGTAGAGGTACTAGTTCTTACTCAAATCCTAGAAGTCAGTCTTAGTTAGGAGACTAAATTATATAGTTATTTTAAAAGATTATAGTATCTTTCTATCTGAACACAGATGCATGATACATGACACTGCTGTGGCAGCTCTTACGGAAGATGGACATAGAGCAGAAAACAGTTACAAAGTGGTAGCAATCTATCATGGAGAAGTGACTTCAGCATCAGAAATTTCTTAAAAAATATATATATTACTATCAGAAATCAACTTCAGAGATCATGGTTTTTGACATCTGCTTAGCCAATGATTCATAAATGGAGCTCCTCTCTGGCATACAGGATTCCTGTGGGCAAAAAAAGGCATTTAGCCTTTCTGTATTCACAGCCATGGCTGACACACAGGCAAGGCAAATCTTAAAGTCTAGAGTTCAAGTATCAGCCTTGAGACCTGTGTCTCAGCACTCATTTGAGACTCAGAGGCTGATTTGTTTATTTCCTTGAAGGGCTATTGCATGCTTTCATCCCTTTTTTTTTTTTTTTTTTTTTTTCTGTAGGCTCGAGAACAACTTAGTTATAAAAGCAACAAAAGCTATATGGAACGAGCCAGTTGCTGGATAAAAAGTGCTGATGAAAGATTTTGAGCCCTTGTTATTATTACCTATGTACCTACAGAGGAATACTGTCACAAAAGCACTTAAAATTAATTCTTTTAATTTTACCTTTCTACAGAAGCAAGTGCTTGTGTTTGCCAGTCTGTGTACATTTGTCTATCTGACCAGACAGGTTTTAAACTAAATTTGCAGTGGACTGGCACTTTTGACATGTGTAAGACTCCCCAGATAGGCTGCCAATACCCAAAAGGCACTTGAGAGAACAGTTTCAGAGGCAGCAAGATGCTTATCAAACCAGAGAAGTTGCCTGAGAGAGAAGCATTACAAATGCCCCAACAACTTGAAGAGAGTCACAACTTACACATGGCAAGACATGAGGAAATCTGACCATTGGACACAAATTCATGAGAAGCCAAAGTTAACTAATTCCACTTTTACTGGACTGACTAAATCAAGCAAAGACAGCAATAGGGTACAAAGCTCTCGAGTTTCTTGTCCCATTGCAGAAGCAGTGAGAGGAGATTGGCCTGAAGTGTCAAGTGGCAGCATCAAAAGAGGCAGGAAAAGAAAATGCCAAATGTCTGAGGAATGGGACTAGATATCAAGACATTTTTTTTTCATCTTAGCACTTGAGCCAAAAGCTACATGCAGTGTTAGTGATAAACAACTGCTATCCTATGCTACACTGGAAATGTTTGGAAACCACAAACACCCATATCACTCTGCCTGTAGCAGCAGCTCCAGGAACAGATCTGACACAACTGTCTTGATCAATGTTTGCTTACAAAGATTTATTTTCCTTGTTGTTTTTATCAAGAATCTGAAGTGAAATAAGGACTACTTTGAGGCTGGTGACAGATATCCCATAACCAGGATTTCATTCTGGCTCTTTTCTATAGACTCCTCTGTGATTTGTGTTGCACTAATAGCAAGGGGGAAGGTAAAACTCTCCAAATCAGGGAAAATATTTTATAGAGAAAGATAATTTGAGAAATATCTTTCATCTGTTAAGGTTTGAGCGTCTCCCAGTAATAACAAGAACTTGATCAAGCATGAATACTCCCTAGCTATCTATAGATTTGTACTACACAACCTTAGAAATGTCATTGGCACACTTCACAGTGTAATCAATACATTCTTTTTAACCTTTGCGCAAGAAGTTGGGATACAGACTAAGATTGATAGAAAGCATCTCCTGCAGTTTGCATGGTGCAGATTTAGAGGAGAAGAAAAAAAAGAAAGTAGAAGTGTGGGATTTTGTAATGCACAAACAGAAATTTGCTGTGTTCATTGTGACTTTTCAAACTTTTAGAGTGAATACTCAGATGCCAGTGGTCTCAAATTCATTCCTTTTTTTCTTGGTAGTGTTAATCTCTACTTTTTCTTGTCTTTTTATTTGTGCATTCTTAAGAATAAAATAAATTCTTTTATTTCTTTTGTTTTTGGCTATGATGACTAGGAGAATGCTGCTGTGCAAATATAACCGAGCATGTTTCTATATAACACTAGAAATTCAGACATACCTATTTTACTGAGCTGAAATCAAAAAGCTTCTCTTAGTTCTTGGAGCTTCTACTGAGTGAATTCCCAAAGGTTTTCTAGCAGCTGACCAATAGGAAACAGGAACATTATAATTTCCGTAACATTTTTTTTTATGAACCTGAAAACTGCTGAAGTGCTTAGTAAGTATTTTTCTTCTCCTGCTGTCTTATTAGAGGGCAGGGATTTCTTGACTGTTGACCCTGTCCCCCATCAAAAAAAATCTGCTGTGCCAAAGGAAATGTGCAAGTGACTGTGATGGGACCTTGTAATGACATTACAGGGTTGTCTTGAATATTGGCATTGAATACTCATAGAACACACTGGTGAGCCTCAACAGGAGCCAGATCGTGTTCAGCTATAAAGACTGGGTCTCTATCCTATTAAAGTTTTTAAGGACTTCTCCTCAGCTTGTGTCTTATGTCATCAGAAATACATATTTCATCCCATTTTGGGCAACTTATTCTACATTTCCAATCTCTGGAAATAGAAAGTAACAAGACAAAAACTGCACATTAGCTGAGTGAGACATATATTTTGTTTCTTGACCTGAAAGTAACTCCTTTTTACAAACAAGCCAGCTTTGGCTATTGTCAAGAATTTGTTTGATATAATCAATAGTAGATCACCCCCATTTGTAGTAATATATGAACTACAGTGATAAAATGTCTGCTTTGGTCACTTATGTACAAGTTAATCACCACATTGTAGCTGACAATTGTTTCCAGGGGAACTTTCAGTAGAGCAAAGAATGACTGGGAGAAGTGAGGTGAATACTAAAGTGAATTAACTGGAACTTCTGAAATCTTGCATGTTGCCTGTTGATCAATGTCTGTTGGAAACAAGCAGCAACAAGAACTGAGCCAAACCTTTTTTTTTCCACTTCTTTGTACTCTGTCAGACTTGATCTTTTTAACATTCATTGGTTAACATTGAAATTTTAAGCTGTTTCTTGACATGTTCAAAAGAAATCATATGGTTTGTGCCTTTCTTTTCTGTATTAGCCATTTTTATGCTATCTATAGCCAAGTGGCATGAGCTTTTTATGACATATTATTTGCTCTTCACAGATCCCCTTATGTTATAGTTAGTAAGTGAAGGAAGCGAAGAGAATGGAATTGTCTGCAAATCAATACAAATATTTCACAAATATTTCCTTAGGAGAAAATATTTTAAATCATGAATGGTTTGTTAGCAATTCACTTACCAACATGCTATGAAGTACCAAATAAATCTTTAGTAATTCAAAGGGAAATAATAGTAGCAAGAAGATAACTTTTGCTTTGCCACCTTTTTCACGAGAACAAAATAAAAATGATGCCTCAATATTTCAAGATATATCTAAGGAGATCCAAACAAATAAGTACTCTAAAAAATTGCTTTCAAAAAATTTCACTAGCCTACAGTATATGTATAGAGTTTGTAATAATATGTGTATGTGTATATGTATGTGTATGTGTATATTATTTTACTGTGCTGATTAAAAGAAATCCACATATTTCTATACTGAAATGTTTACAACAAAATGTTTACAATATTCCACATTTCAAAACATATAAATGATGTAAATTTTATACACTGATAGCTATACTACATTTACTCTTATTATACTCTTAGGTAATCAAACTTATTTCAGATTGTGTGCATGCATATATATATATATATACATATATATGTATATATCTATAATGTATAGTATTGATGGAGAAATTATGACCTTCATAACATTTTATTTTTTATAAACACAAAGTAATTGTTCATCTGTCAACTATGACATCAAAAAGTAAATCATAGAATCACAGAATCACAGAATGGTTAAAGTTGGAAGGGACCTCTAGAGATCATCTAGTCCAACTCTCCTGCTCCAGCACAAACATCCAGAGCATGTGGCACAGGGTGGCAACCAGGCGGGTTTTGAAGACCTCCAGAGAAGGAGGCCCCAAAACTTCCCTGGGCAGCCTGTGCCAGGGCTCTGTCACTCTCACAGGAAAGAAGTTCTTCCTCATATGCAGATGGAACTTCCTGTGTTTCAACTTATACTCATTGTCCCTTGTCCTGTCACTGGCCACCACTAAGAAGAGTTTAGTCCCTTCCTCCCTACATTCTTCCTTCAGGTATTTATACATATTGATCAGATCTCTCAGTTTTCTTTTCTCCAGGCTAAACAGGCCCAACTCACTCAGTCTCTCCTTGTACCGTAGATGTTCCAGTCCCTTAATCATCTTTGTTGCCCTCCGCTGGACCCTCTCTGGAAGCTCCATGTCCCAGCGAGCCCTGAACTGCCCCCAATACTCCAGGTGTGGCCTCACCAGAGCTGAGTAGAGGGGCAGAATCACCTCCCTCAACCTGCTGGTTACGCTCCTCCTGATGCAGCCAGGATCCCATTGGCCTTCTTGGCCACAAGGCCACACTGCTGACTCATGGTTAACTTGCTGTCAACCAGGACTCCCAGGTTCCTCTCTGCGGAGGTGCTCTCCAGCAGGTCAACCCCAAAGCTGTACTGAGTGAATGTCTTCAAATCTTCCTGAAAACAAGAAATATTTGAAAGATTCTATACAAGTTAGTTTTAGGTAGTCTATAAGATAATAGAATGAGTTATGAGAAAGCATGAGAGTAGATATAAAGGCTCTTTATCTCTTTATAATTGTGGAAGGTAAAGATAGAACGTTAAGAAATAGAATGTTAGGAAATATATTGATAATTCTGAAAAAAAACAAATGTATTCAACTGCAAATCCTGCTTTTAAGTGACATCATGAAATAAAGAGATTTCTCCTTCTCTCTTTTCTTTCATATATTTTCTCTTATTGTAGTACATATATCCTACATACTTACATATATATGTAATCCAGCTTTCAATGTAAGATAGTTCAGTACAGAAAGGGTACACAATCATTTATGTTTCCATTCTTATAGAATTTAGATTTTTTTTTTTAAAAAAACCCACTGTGCACAGTGTTTTGCACATTGGGTAAAATTTCTAAAGAAGTCAAAGAAGAGCTCCTGGTGACTAAAGTTGCATCTATATTTCACCTAGCCATGACATAGTTTGCTTCCTTCCAGGTAACATTAAATAGAAAGCAACAAATAAAGACACATTGCAGTGGAACCAACCACAGTTGCCTCTTCAGTCTACGCACTTGACAAATACCCTAAAAGAAGATGTATAAGGAGTCTCTTATACTAAATTCAGTATAGGAAATCTTTAATAACTAGAACTGACTATAATTTCCTACTTTAGACTGTTCTATTTCAATGTTTCATAAATCCTTGTATTGATTAGCTTGATATGGAACGTTGTCGAGCTCTAAACACAAGAAATTATACTGAGTGGCAGGTGAATTTTAGCACAGTGTTTCCAGCCAGCACAGCAAAACAACAAACCAAGAAAATAAACCACACAAGCTGTAAATCCAAATATATACAAAGGAATATTAATTCCATAGCTAACCTTCTTAACTCCTAATGTTCTGATTATCTTGTTGGTGAGTTTTACAAATCAAAGACCAAAGGCAGGAAAAAAATACTTTATACTCTTTAGTGAACCAACCATATTAATACTTATTAGAATATTTTAATGTCTATATTCAAATGTGCAAATGAAATGAGGTAACAGGGAATATAAAAGAATAAAAAGTAGGCTTTGAATATTATTTAACTGACATCTGAAATGGTTTCTGTGTAAATCTTTTCCATACAGATTTTCTGGTTAAAAAGATCCATTATGTTTATTTCCTGTGACTCCCACCAGTTCAGTCTTTGAACTTGATTCCTTCTGCTTTACTGCTTTAAGGTTTGCTTAAAGGACCACTTAAATCGTATCACCAAATGACTCTTATTTCCTTTTGGTCACAGAAAACTGTGAGGTATTTTATAGGCTGAAAAAACATTTATGCTTGATGAGTGTGAAGACTCTTACCACTTACTCTGCTGGGATCATTCTTTGGCTCAAAACGTGATTTTTTTTCCTTTCAGGATGTATTGTAGTAGTATATTTGAGGACAGCAAATTACTCAAGAGAGCAGCTGCTGGCAGCAGAAGCTCCTCCCTTATACTCAGGAAGATTAGTAAAAATATGATTTTATGACTCTGGAAAAAAACTGGAGCAAAACACTCGAGGCCTGCTTTTCCCTGATATGGAAGCTGCTGTTGGCTAATTGGCAGTGGAAATGGCCATTGAGTAGATGTAGCTTGGTGTATATTCTAAGAGTACATTTTTGTAATGAGGTAAAATGGCCCTATATCTTCTGTGGAAGATTGCTCTAGCATTTAATTTCTCAAAATCAGTTGTAAATTAGGTGAAAAAAGGATAAAGTTTAGCCAATTTCATCTGATTCTTTTTTTATCAGTTTCCACATACAAAGGGATCATCCTAAGTGATGAGAAAAGTTAGTGAAACTTCCATCCCTGTCTCATTGTCTAACCCAGTGATTCATATAGCCATTTAATCAAACAGATTTTTCCTCTGTTGGTATTATATTGTATTTTTTCAATAAAAAATAGTGTGCCACAATGTCCTGATGGCAACTGCCTACTAAAATGCTGTTCTCTTTCTGTTACAGGGCTTGAATGTGCAGCATGGATAAAACTTGAGATGAAGTTTTGGCTTTGAGGAGACTTAATTCCTTTTTGGCACAGAGCAGTTCTATAATGAATGAGGGAAGAAAGAACAAGAAAGTACTGATTTTCAAGCTTTAAAATGATTTTTGTTTTTGAAAACTTTGAACTCGTAAAAAAGAAAAAAAATGATGATTTTATCAAGAATAACAATGAATGTTGTTTTCAGATTTTTACTGCTTTAAGTCTGCCTATCTGTAACAGTAAAATGTTTTTTAAAATTTATTAACATTAGTAGAAAAACCAACTATTCAAGTTGTTTATGATTAAAATAATTGTTAAGTATAGACTATTTTAACAGATACTGAATAAAACTATCTTTTACCTACACTGATTAAAGTACATTAATTTTTTTACTTATTTGCTAGTAACTCTTGAGAACAGGTGTACACAAACCTCTATATAAGAGGTAAAAAGCTAGAGAAAGGTTTAAAAGCTTTATTAAGCTTGCAGAAATAATTTCATGGAAGCAAGGAAATGTTCAGGATCTGTATAAGTTTTCTTCCCCAGAGATATAAACATTGCATCATTATATGCTCATCAATTCCTGTCGCAGTTTTACAGACCTGAATAGCAGATCACTGGCCAGGTCACACTGGCAGTTCCAGATCAGAAGGGACAGTGAAATAATCCTACTGTCACACCAGCAAGAGCACTCACTGCCAAGTAAAACACATGAGCATGCCTGAAGCCTGAGTTTATGAACTGACCTTCCCCAAAATGTGCTAACCAATCAGGACTGGCAGAAATTGTTTAAAATGAGTCAGCAGTTTCAAGATGTCATATTTATTTCACAGTCCTAGGAATTCTAAAACTACATTTCCCATATTTTCAAGCAATGGCCATAACGTCTTTATACACATGCGTTCTAATGCAATCTTTAATTAAATGAAGAGACACTATTCTTTTCCTTTGGATCTCTTCCTCCTTTGGGCTACAATGTAAATGATGGCCATATAATGAAGAGCTAGCTCTCTAACACCTCTCACCAATTTTCATGGCTTTGTGTCTTATGCATCACTACCAAAATCTTTCTCTGAAGATAAAACTATTAAATTCTTTGTCATTTTTATATTTTACAGCTTGAATATTTCGCAGACATACATTAAATTTGTTTTCATAATATCTTTGTCATGTGAGAGGCATGATTATTATTTAGATTTTCTAGCTAGAAAAGCAGAGTATAGGGACATTAAGGTCCATTAACCCTATGTTCCCAGCTAGAGAACTTTAAGATCCTTGCTGTTTTTCCCTTTGCATTTTATTGTACAATACTGCATGCAGTCAAAGCACAACTCTCTTGATCTCAGTTGCAGGTGTGACTGCTGTAAAGCTCTGTAAATCAAAAACCAGGGTCTAAATTAAGGTATCAATGGGACGATATTCCCATGCTTTCAAAATTCTCCCTCTCCTCCTGAAAGCAATGGACACTATGCCTCCACAGCAGTTCAGGATTTCCTAAATAATCACCTGTGCAAAGCTGAGCTTAAATGACTTGAGCAGCATCTTGGAGGAATTCTGGGGAAGAGTCTTAGATAGAATTAGGTCCCCTGGTCATCATTTTTTGCTTTAATTAGGACATCTCCCTTTCCTTTCCACTTCAACTTACACATCTCTGTGCAAGCCAAAATAGGAGCCTAAGGACAGCAACCAGCTTCATCACTTAACTCTAATTCATCTCTAGTGCGAGTGCATCCCATGCCTTGAATAAAATGAGCAAAAATAACAAGCAATCAGAAATAGTTAAAGACTACATCATAATGCATATATGAGAAGATGTGCAAGTGAGAGTTAAGGTTGACCAGGCAGCATGAATTCTGGCATTTCTTAGCTGTTAGGTGATTCAGTTTTTAACCTTGATAATTAGAGCTGATCAGCACATTTTTTGAAAATGCTGTTTTGCTGAAAGTGAAAACAGTCTACATGAACGTGAGTATTTTAACCAAGAGATTTTTTTTTGGAGACAGACATCTTGAGCCATGCTGGTTACATAACCAAGTTTAAAGAGTAGCTCAGGACTGAGATCTGCACAGATCTCAGAGGTCCTAGCTCCAAGATAAGCTCCTCAGACACATGGCTCCCCAAAGTTACAGCTGACTGAAGGGATCTAACTAGGAAGGAAGGAGAGAGCACAGTTTCACAGTTTTACTAATTTCTTTTCCTAGCTCCATGATCTCTACATCAACTGTCCCAGTAGCCTTTCTTTACAGTCCCAGTTTGCTGCACTTGGAAGCCTGAACCTCATATCTGTTGGCAGTGGCTCTTAGCTTTTCTCCATGTCTTCTCTTTTTGTTCCTGCCCCTTTGTAGCATAGGATTGCACCTCACACTCGTCCTGCCCTAATTCCAGGGTAAATTTATTTCTCTTTATTCATGTTATTCCTTTATTCTCTTGCCTGACTTTCAGACAAAATGGCTTGAAACCCCATGTGCGGTGTCCACACTAACTAAAGAGATGCTTGAAAGCCCAGGAGAGAGGCTCATAGCCTGACCCATAGCTGAAATATAAGGAAAGCTTTTTCCACACATGGTCTGGTGCAGTACAGATGGAATCCACTGGGATCCCAGTTACTAATCCTAGTGAATCTCTATTTAGCATATGTGATTTTTCAAAAAAGATTTATATCTTAGCAAATTTGGGTTCATGCTCACAGGCACTGGAAAAGACACATCCTTTTTTACAAAGACTACTGCCCTTGTCTGTAAGAGAAATACAGTTCCAAAGAAGAATTATCTATGTTTAGCATATGATTAAACTTAGCGTGAATAATTAAAGAAATCCATGCAAGTGAGTAATGAGAGAACAAGCTACAGCTCGAGCGAAATACTCTGATGTGCAAAAAACAGAATCAGGTGGGAGTGTGAGAAAGCCTTGTGTTGGCTACAAGTAGGAAGCAGAGCAAGCTGCTATTATCCTTGGCAGTTGGTTCTTCCAAACCAAAACTGAGAAAATTTACCGTTGCTGAAAGCAACTGTTCCTAGTATCACTGTGCATAAATCCTGACATCCTCTCTTTCCCAGGTGCTTTTAAAAATCTTTTCTACAAATATAGGAGTACAGCTATACTCCTGTTTCCTATAGGAGTACAGCTATTAGCATTGCCATGTTAAAGCTGTAAAAGATTCATGAAATATTTTTATGGCAGCCCTCGTGATTTTGAAAAACCCACCAAACTCTCCATGTTTTTTTACTGAGGGATGTGCATTCATTTCACAACTGCCCAAGCACTAACCATAAATCACATGCAACAAGCATCACCAGGAAGCACACAGAGGGTATTTTCAAAATGTTCTGAATATTAATTTCAAAAATAGTATATCAATGAGACAATAAGTGTGAAAAGTTATAATAAACTTAACAATCAAATAAAATCCAACCATTAGCTTCTATTAAGAATTTTTTGATATAGCACATTTAGTTGCTTTGTTGCTCTTATTCCATTTTAAAGGTTTCATAATGATCCCATCTTTTACATCTGTTGTAAGCTTCATCTATACTGCCAAAGGAAGAACTAGAAGTTTTGCTGTAATTGTTTTAAACAGGTATATCATGGATATCTTTCCAGGAAAATTCACTTATAATGTCTTTTCTGCCTTGGTATTTCCGCTGTAAATCACAAGCCATACAGTTTCTTCACCTCTCTCCTTAATGGTTTGCAATAACTGGGTTTAGTGCGAACCTTTCCCTTCTGGATATGGGTGTTTTCTCCATCTCTCACTTTGCTTTCCCATCCTCCTCGCTGCCAGTATTTCTAAGCTTCTCTATACGTGATAGTTTTATACAACTAAGCTAAACAGTATTGGTGGCCTGCTACCTTCTTATGTTCATCCCTGTCATCGTATACACCATTCAAAGCTTCAAAGGTTTCCCCAGGGGTCCTAGCACAGTAGAAAATCCTGATTATAAGTGACATTTGAGTGGATTTTTAGAATTAGTGTATTAACAATTATACCCAACCTTAGGCTCTTTATTAACAGTATCATGACTGTAGTCTAGTACAGAATTCAATGCAGCTGTGTCATCTTTTCATGAAAGCAATTTCCAGTGTATGCATTGATCTTAGCAATGATCTAAGGGTGGGCAAAGAGGTTGGTAATGTCTTTTTGCTAAAAAAATTGGGAGCTGTGGCTTTTTTCTGAAGGGTGAAACATGATTGTAGGCAGTTACATTTGCATAATTTGAGGTAAGCTTCCTATTTGGCCTACAAAGTAGAACATTTCCATTTGCAGTATTGAGGACAAAATGTGAAATATTATATAGATTTTATGTGTAAGACGTCTTCTACAGTAGGTGTTTGAAAATTGCCTAGAAACCCATTTGCACTCCTAAAAATATTTACAAAATCATTTCCCTATTTGCATATATGTTATGAAGCGGTAGATCCAATAGTTATGGGGCAGACATCAGCTACAGATGGATGTTACCTCATCGGCATAGATGTAATTATAGAAAATGTCTTATTTGTGTTTTGGAAATATAGTACAATACTTTCATCTGTGGTGACATGTCAGCAAGTTCCGTGACTCTTCTAACTGAGGTTAAAATTTGAAGTCTATATAAATACCTATGAACTTCTTTATTTTGATGCCAAAATATTTTTTGTGTGTTTGATTTTATTGTAGTTATGACTGTATGCCAATTAATTACAATCAAACACACTTTTTAAATGATTTTGAATTAGAAGCTTTAACTAGTCCAAACCTGAGAGGAAGTCTGCTATCCATTTCTATCATGTTTTATTAGTACTCCTGCCATCAGTATTTAACAGAGAACAAATTTAAGAGCAATATGCTTATTGAAAACACCTACAAATATAGTTGATAATGGTGGTGATGTCAGATATTGATTAATCTGTAAAAAATTAATAACTAGTTTAACATTTTCTTTCTACAGAACAAATGTATTTATTTTTCAAGGTCTGTAGAAGAAAAAATTAGATAAGTCAAGTATCAGGACAAGGTGATTACTTAACATCTGTGACCAAGGAAAAGGCTCAAGGAGAAAAATCATCCAACATCTGCACTGTCGGTAAAATACTTGTAAAAAACACAAGTGAAGTGTGATTAATCACCATGGATGTATGATTGAGTCAATTGACTGTTACTTTTTCATGATGATTAATCAGCTACAAAAATTATAATTGTCCCACTTGTAGTGGTTGCATGCTGTGCCTGATGACATCATTTGGGCTACAGATACTCGAGGAGTGGTTTTCAAAAGAATATGCAGATGAATTGAGAAGGGTGGGTGAGGTTAAAGCTACATCTTGAAGAACATCTATGGCTTTAGTAACTCAGACTTGGAATTGTTTTAGCAGCTCACTGAATGGGCAATGCTCTGCTATTTCCATTTTGGACTATCATCATCGGATTAAGCTAAAATCAGAGGCATGAATTTTGCTATTTTATGTTATTAAATATATTACAGAAGCTTTTGGAGGCAATGAACAAAACCAAAAATATTTTCATAACATCAGATAGATTAATAGTGTATCCTCAGTATATTGTATCTAATTCACCTCAACAAGCAGATGGTAGAAAATAGCAAGTTTCCAAAATGTCAGTGAAATGCTTAGAAAAATGAATGTAGGTTAAGAAAAAAACAAAAAAGACAAAAATACTGGAATTGCTAATTTTAGAGTGGAGGTGAATAGTAAATGAAATGATAGGAGTACTGAAGATAACAAATGTATGGAAATAAAGGAGACTATTTATCTAAGAATCAAAATGACAGGGTTAGTGAAAACGAAAGTAAAGAAATTCAAATTAAACAAAAGAGACTTTAAAAAGTCCAAAAGTAAAAAATAGACCCAATGGAATTTGTTACAACTTGGTTTCTGTGGCTCTAGACCGTGAGAATCCATTTGGATTGGGAACTAGGCATCTCTCATTTCTGTTCATCTCCTCTCAGGACTTGGTTCCCAGGAGAAAGAAACTTGGCCCCATTGCCCAGATGGGTCCTACAACCTGCCTGGATCCACTCTCATCCTACATAATGTTTGAGCAAGTGGGACTATCCCAGGCAATCTAGAAGTAGGCCTGAGACAAGAAATGTAATACAGACGCTCTAAGGATAGTGAGAACTCTCATAATTATTACACTTTTTTAAGGCATATGCAGACATGCTTTAGGGCATTAAACAGTCACTTCCTAAGAGTTTAGGTAGCAATTCCCTTTACAGGCAGGTATTTCTACATTTTTTTTTTGACAAGGTTTCTTGCACCGTCCCCTTAAAGCATCTGGGATTTGGCATCTGTCACAGACGGGGACCACACTAGATGGATCACTGATCTAATCCAGTATGGCAGTTCCTATGTTCATACAAACCATGTGCAAGCTTTGTAGCAGATATTGGTTTTACATGTAAGTCTGCAAATGTCATCAGGCTGTTGAGTGGGTAAAGTGCAGCATTTTATAAACATACAACCCTCAGGGCTCCTAAGGAAAGATTGTTACTTTGGCATCTTGGATAATCTGAAAAGGATGATGTGCTAAGATCTGACACAATAACCCAAATGATGAATTATTCCAGGCAATTTTGTCCCATCAAGCTAAATTCAAATATACTAATGGACTGTGCAAAGGGCTGTGCACTGCACAAGCCTCCAACCTTGTTCAGTTGCTATTATTTTAAATGTCTTTGTGCCTATAAAGAAATAGTTGCTTGCAGACTGCAAGATTCTGCTTTAAAATTAAAGTTCAAAGTCTTATTTAGGAAGAGAGATTTTTTTAATGGAAAAAATCTTTAAAATCCTCAGAGATAACATCCTTAGAGGAATATCATCCTTTACACTCATTTAAAATAGATTTTAGACTTCTTTCCAGTTTGTTCTGAGCAGGCAATACCTTTCTGAGCTGTTCATAAAACTTCACTAATGATCTGTAATGAATTGCATTTTTTTTGCACATCTAGCATTTTTTTACTTTAAAATTCAAGAAAATAGCACAATTTTGCCAGCACTATTCCCCTTTCAGCACATTGACTTTACTTTTGAACTGCATCACTTGCAGCAAAACCGCAAAGAATAATCCTGTCTCCTCAGGTTGTTAGTATGTGTAGCCCTGCACCTACGCATCCTAAAGATCAGATCTGTTTCATTCCTCAAATGTTAAGCCTTACTAAAGTGCATTTTCCAAAAGCTACAGAAAAATCAAAGAGATCTGTTTATAAAATTGTATTTGCAGGAGATAATCTTGGTAACTTCTTGTGTTTAGATAAGAAAGAGAAACATGGAAGCAGTAGTCTCTTGAGTTTTTCCTAGGTACCTACTAATTGTTAATTATTAGAGACTAACTAAGTAATTGAAGTGAGTCGTTTGGCTGGTGTCTCAAATGCTGTCATTTACTACTACACAAATCAGCCTAGTGATAGAGTGTCTTTAAATTAGGTTACAACCATGCAGTTATTGGACAGGGAGTAATTGATAAAACCATTAGTAACACTTGTAGAGATAACAGCTAGCAAAATCATGCAACCATAATTATTCCTAATGGATACATGCTATAAATTGTGGCAAGAAAAAAAAATCTTGCATTATCTTTCAATCAAATTTGACAGTCCTGGTAGATTACTGTAGACTAAATGCTCATGTATGAAAAAAATGACCTATCAGAATATCGTTCCTTTTTTTTTCTTCTCCTTTCCCATCAAATTATGTCGATGATTTTGTAATTTCTTTCTGCAATGACTTTCAGACTAAAGAAAATGTAGTCCTTCTTATTAGTTGCCTTTACCAGAGTGTTTTATATTTTCAGTCAGACACAAGACACGTCAAGACTTTTTGTAATGTGACAACATGAAAAGAATTACCAGTTTGAATAAATGATTCCAGGTTGCATTACATTTTTCCAACAGTAAAATGTATTCTTTAATAATACATAAAGTTTTATCTGTATTCTGGTGTTAACATTTGTTTCACTGAACAAAGGCTCTCATTCTTAGTGCCCTTCCCCACCCCCTTCTGACTCCTCTCCCTTCAAAAAAATCACTGGTTGTAGCAGTGAATTTTCCCTCTCTGCAAGTAACAAAGACCAGAAGCTACCTCTATTGACTAGATCAGACTTATAGCTTGATCATATCTTTTTCCCCTCCCCTTTGTGCAAGCTGACACTTTTCAATCACACACATGAAGGTTTAAGAGGAAATGGCTGAATGAGGCAGGAGAGAGCTGCACAAGTCACCAGACTTCTGCGATACTTTTACAATATTCTGCTGCTGTGGCCATTATTGTGAATTTTCAAATGATTTCTTCAGTAAAATCTTTTTCCCCAGGATCCCCAGACATTTTCAGCCACAGAGTCATGTCCATTTCTTAAGTGGGAAAGCAATTCAAGGACATAGTGTTGCCTGAGAATATTCAGAGACTTTAGCTTTCAGGTTCCTGGTTCAAATCCAGCCCAGGTTGGCACTATCACCCACCTGCCGCCTTATCTTTCAGCCCCAGTTGAGTTCCTGACGGGGAAAAAAAAAAAGAAAAAAGTTCACATAAGAAAAGCACCAGCGCAATTAGCATACGCTGATGCTCTTTTGGCATCCTTAGCAGAGGGGCTGCCAATGCTGAACCCTCTCTGTGCCCGAGAGAGGTGATCATTTGAGAAGAAGGTTCGAGTTACGCGGCAGGTCACTGATGCCGGGCGTGCTGTTGTTTCCCTGCACGTTAGCAGAGGGATTCCGCACTCGCAGTGTATTATTCAACACCATATTGCAGGTGGAGCTCCATGAAGGTGTAAAGGGTTTTGTATCCCTCCTCCCACTACATCTAAAAGCCAAAAAAGACAAAGCTCCCTGAAACTGATACTAACATGTTTTCTTTTCTCAGGCTAGCTGTACTGCATGGCTTTCCCCAGCTTGTGAAAATACAAGGGCAGACTGCACTGAAGCTGGTCACTTCTGCCTTGCTTACTCCTGTTCTTCAATCTTGTGGGCAATTTCTCTCCTCCTCCCTGCTCCTACAATCATGGCCATAAAAGCATAACACAGAACATCATATTTAGGTTCATTTGCCATCTGATAGTTTGTAGAGGCGAAGGAACTTCTGGGGTTAACCTTTCACATTCCTTATTGTGAGAAAATCGCTTTTAACGGAGACTTTCTCCCAGAAAAGCACAGGCATAAAATGTAGTTAAGCCTAAAAAACATTTCTTACTGCAATGTGAGGAATTGTATGCACCAGGAGATTTTTATTTTCCTTCCATTTTACTGTGACACATGGGTCGCAGCGTACCTATCATTTCTGCATTAGGCGGGCTTAGATTAGTTTAGCAATATTTCTTGGCAACTCCTGAAGTCACACTAAAATGAGTCATCCACATCTTAACAGCATGCCAAAATGATTCTGTTACTACTACAAGCAAGCACCCCAACTTCTTATTGATTTGCTGCATGCAGATTTAATGAAGATAAGTCAGCATTTACTCAGCAATGATAGTCAGTTTGAACAAAATGCTTGGCCATTTTAGAAATCTCAGGTGTTGCCTCTCCATGAGAGCAGGACAAATTTATTTTGTCATCCCTGAGAGAGGATTTAGTAATTGTCTTATTCTGCTGCAGGTAGGATAGAAGCTATGGCTTTGACTTTGCTCTCCTATGTGGGTGCTGTCATGAAAACCCGCTGTGTCTGACTCCCTGACTTGACAGTCTAAATGGATTAGTTTTATGACTGAAGCAAGGACATCCCCTTATGTATTATATGCATCAAATTTAAAGCAAGTAAATGCAATCCTCATCTTCAATAACCACATCCACTTGATTTTTCTTTCTGAATGATTTGTTGAATGTGCATACAGACCCATACATAAAATGCTGCTTATTACAGTACAAAATTGGAATCCAGCCTAGACTTATGTGTATTTTTATGATACTAACCCAAACTATAAAAATTCTATTCAGAAATAAAGTTAAAATTCAAGATACAAAAATGTTTCAGTAAAAATCAAAACCAAGCTTTTAATATTGTTTTTAATGGTTTGTTAAATGCTTATAAACCAGCTTTCAGTATAAAAAATTGACTCTGTGAAAATTAGTTCAGGTGAAACCCTTTGATTTTCTCATTGTCCTCTAAATTAGAAATTAGCCACCTTGCCATATATATTGTACCAGAGTAGTACAAGCTTTTAATATAGCCAAACTCATACAAACCTCATACTTTCCTGGAGAAAGTTGAGTTTCTAAAGATTTAATTCAAGTTCCAAGGTCAAACTGAATAGATCTGAATTTCTCCTTAAAATGGGATTTTCATTCCAATGAGGACTCGACTTCAATTTACTGCTTCTTCCTAAGTTGTGACAATATGGCACATAACATCGCATGCAGATAGCAAATCAAATGCACTGACAGCACAATGCCAGAAAGGGTGCCCAGGAGCACACTCTGAAGGCTAGTTGTAAGATGGGATTCCTTTTTTTAAAAAAACCTGACTTTAAGAGACTTTTCCAAATCATGCTGTTGCAACATTTAAACAAATCCAATACCTTTCTTGTATCTTGCAGAAGGTCACAAAAGAAATGTGAAACAAAATCTCTCCTACTTTGCAAGTGTCTATACTGTCTGATAATGATATTTTCCTCTTTTGTTCCCCTTCAATCTTGTTATTCATTTTCATGCATATTTCCATGTAAGCCAATACTTAGTTTAAGAAAGGAAGAACATACCTACAGAACCCTGAGGACAGGCTCTGGCTTCCATTAGGTCTGCTTTACTGAACAACTCCAGTCGGACTGAGAGATGAAGAATTTTACTTTTGCAGCAATGATGTTTGTGACTGTCCCTGTTGCTTCATGTCTTCCCCAGTTTATAGAGCAAGCAAGTTGTTGTGAAAAGGAAGAGGACCAGCCTTAGTTACTAACCAGTTACTACCTCAACTGGGAACAAGTGAGTGATATTCAGGATTCTGCTGAACTGGAAAGTTGGTTTGAGACTCACCATGGGTGTTTGAAGGTCTCTTTTTGCACTGTGTTAGATTCTGCTTTAGCCACACTATAATGAGACCTAAGAGTTAAGAGATATGGCAAAGCTTACTATACCAGGTCTGAACAAACTATGGCTAAGCAGTATGGCAGAGCTCTGTGCAAAGAAACAATTAGGTTCTAGGAAGGAGGATAACTTGTTATTGAGGTATTCCATCAGGGCTAATGAAACTTCTCAGCTGACAGTGCTGAGCTCTGCCAGCTCCGGAGGCGGTTTACTCTGTGCCAGCTCAGGTATCTTTCCAAGGTGCTCTTTCATAATGTTTCCTATTGGAGAAATTCATCATGCTTTTTGTAACACTCTAGAGAATTAAGTAAGGATAATTATCCTGTTTGACAGATAGGAAAATTGAGGGACAGGCTGTTATTAAATCAAACTCTGCTTTCATGAAGTCTGTGGTAAAGCTTCCATGACTTGCTACGTCTGATCTCATCATCATCACTTGCTGAAGTCACACAGGAGACTTGGGAGAAACTCAATACAAAATCTTAAAATTCTGCATCTTAATCTTTCTTCCCTCATTTTTTTTTATCTTGGAAAACCCTACACATCAACTATTCCTTGGGTGTTTGCTCTTATGTAAGATACCTAGCCACAGAGACATGACTACTCTGAATACTTGCTTGCAATAAAGTAGTAGAAAGCCACAAGCAAACACTATAGAGGCTCTAGACAACAGACTTTTCATGTTCTAGTCCTTACAAGGTCTCCAAGGACACTTACACACTTCAGATAAGTTTTTTTTTCCCTAGTAGTACTGCCAGAAAAAGAAGTACAAATATCCTCGACACATGTTTGTGACTACAGTGCATAAAAGAAAGAAAATCTCACTGGCAGCTGATGGTGTTTTCTATACAGCTAACTGCAGAATTGCTGTCCTTGGGTCATTTCCATGTGCTTTCTTTTTCCTACACTGAAGAAATTAAGTTCTCTCCTGGTCAGGTATTTAAATGGAAACAATGCAGCACTCAGTAATAAGCTTTCTAATTTATTATAGCATTTTTGCAAATGGCATTCTGCATAAACTATTTGATGCAAAAGCTGAAAATGTGCCTGTACTAGTGCTTTACTAGGGGACTTTTTACTTTCCAATCTGAATGTGGAAAAGCACAAGAAGAAGGTGATGGTGCATAGCTACAAGTCCAAGAATGTTAAGTTAAGAAATATTATTACTATTTTTTTAATAAAGCGCATCAGGAAAAGTAATTCTAAGTACAGGGAATAAATAGTAATGTAGTAATGAAAATATTCAAGCTAAATTTTAAGAGTTTTTATTCATCCACTAAATATGCACCTACATCATATAAGAATTAATGTTATTAAGAAAATTTTTCAAACTCTGGTCTCAAGAATATACCACCCTTTTAAAGACAGATAATATGTTGCTAAAGCAGATGGCTTTGACAAGAACCTTTTTATAAGTGATTCCAAAGACATACTATCTTGGACTGTTAGCCAGGGCAGCAGAATATATACGTTTAAGAAAGTTAGAGACAACATTCAAGCTAAAGAATGTTACCTTTGATATATATTATAGATACGATATGGTTGTTCTTGAATAGGTGGCAAGGTTGAAAGCATAAGTTCTGAGGACAAACTGAACATCTAAATCTAGAAGTCAGAAAAGAAAAGTCACTTAAGAGGAGATTTAATTGAAGTATTTAAAATTTTAAATGGAACAGATAATGTCAACATGAGCTGCTATTTTCAGACCAGCATAAAAAGATAGGACGAGAGAAACATAAATGGATATTAAAGGTGAACAAATTCAGAACAGACATAGGAACTCATCCATGATGTGAATAATAAATGTATAAAGATCTGCCATGACTGGTGAGTGTCTCAGGAAAAAATTCTTGTGCTTCTTCTCGTGCATGTTCAGTGGATGTACTTCCTTGAGTACAAGCTGTACTCAAGGAAGAAAGACACATGCTGGTGGACAAAACAACAGTGGTTCTCTCATTAAATTTCCTTCTTGTTCAAATCAAACATAATTCAAATAACAGATGGAGTTCAATAGTCTTTCACTACCCTTATTTATATCAAGATCATGTGATTTTTTAGAATAGGGATTGAGGGAATAAAAAATATACACACTATGCAGTTTTTAAAAAGGAGATATTACAGGCTGATCTCATCAACAGTAAGAGAGGAAAAAAAATGAGATACATATCTGCTGGAAAAAATATCTGAGCAAACTGTTAAGAGTCTAATTCTGAGAACAATATCTATTCAATCACACAGTACATGGCATAGTATATGTCACAATAATGAAGGAATCTGAGGGCAAATATAATCCTTCCTAAGAGGTTATGTGTTCATATGCGTGTTACTGTTTACCCAAAAGACTTTAGGGGCAAAAAAGAAGAATTTTTAAATAACTAATTTAATACATTTAATATATTAATAATTAATATATTTAATATATTAAAATAATGTATTAAAATACTAACAAGAATCCGAGATTTCCCCTGTGGTGAGCATTTAAAGAGAGAAGAGTGATAAACTCTAACTTTTAGACAAAAAAGAATGACAACTCACGATATGTGAATACAAATGGAGAAATCAAGTCCTGAGTATAGAAGCAATGAAGACAAATATAAGCTGCTGGATAAAAACTGTAGGTGTACTGGATTAGGAGCAATATAGCTCCAATTTGGGAAAGGCATGACAATTAAATGAAAAAAAAAGAACGAAAAGAAAAGCTAAAAGGAAAATTGGAAACGTCTTTGTAAAATAAGTGGAAAAACTTGATGAGCTGGAGATCTGTGAAGAAAGGCCTGTAGAGATCCCACCTACAAATAAATCAAACCTTCATTTCACAGCCAGCAGTGGAACTGTATCACAGTGTAACAGTGCAGTCAGAGTTTAGATGAGGTCTGTATTAATTCTTGCTCATAGTAATTAACAGAATTATTTGTAAATTCTCACTAAATTAATTCAGTACTTGAAGAATAAGTGCTATAATATTAGGGTGTCATTTCTTTTATTATTATTTTTATTATTATTACTATTATTATTATTAATTCATATCCAAGAGGTTAAAATAATAGCTCTAAGGGGTTTTGTGTGTGTGTGTGTTTAGGTAAGTCGGTAATTCCAGTTCAAGCAGGGGATATTAATTAGAACGACCAAACTGTCTTTGCCCTTCCTCACCAACATTTTTATTTTCTTCAAATAACACAAGGTAACTGTTTGATATGGGAATGTTTCAGTCTTTTTCAATTAGCAGTGAAGTAATTTTCTTTTCTTTTTTTACAGTAGTCTGGTTTCTGGTTAGCTGACCAACAGAACAATGATGGCTATTTTATACTGCAGAGACAGCGCTGACAGGGGGTATAATGAGAGAAACGGCCTCAGATTTTCTTATTAACAAGTGTAGCCAAAGCTCCTGTTGGCCCCGCTAAATGAGTAATAGCATATTACTCTATTGGTGAAGGCCTTTAGGAGATTACAGACAAAGTTGGTTAATTAGTGAGATCTGAAGTGTTACTTCTAATGCTGCCCCAGCTCTGCAGTTTTCCTACAGTTTCTAATTATTTGCCTTTGAATAAGAATACTGTACTAGATTTCCCAACCTGATTATTTCATAAAATCTGAATAGATAATCAAGCACTACTTATTTCAATCAAAATACAGTCAAATTGAACCTAACCACAGATGTATGAATACGGCAGATTCGGTATTGATATTGATTTCCCAGTAAATCATCTTAAGTTCGAATGATCAAAAATCAAGACAGGTCAACATCAAAGAAACAGGAATATTGGCATGAAAGCAAGCTCTCTTGATTGGTACAAATTAAAAGATCATTTATTAGTGATTATGCTGTATAATACTGCCAGTGCCAAATGAATGCAATTAAGATGAAATGGGCCCCTGCAGCTACAGGGGTTAATAAAGACTGAATTCCTAATGATTTTTCCATTAATTATGAAGATGTCCACAAAACAGCTTTAACAAAGCTGTGGCCACCTCAGACAAATCTTTGTAATCTGTATAAAATGTCTCCTTTAATTGACACGTTATTGGGATAATGTAAAGATTTTAACAGCTCTCCAATCATTACATGCCAAATAAGGAAACTCTCTTAGGAATGCAAAAATTGGGGTGCAGAGGAAATGTGGTGGCTAAAAATGCTTTACTTGGCTTGAAAACATCCTCTTTATTTCAAGTGTAAAACTGCACACCTCTTAGAAACATCACCTTATAACTGCTAAAATCAAGGACGGCTTTAGTGCCCTAAACTGCTCGTGTGTTTCAGGAGATTGTGGAAGCAAATAATAAGAAATGGGAGAGAAGACTGAAAGATTTGGAAAAGCTCCCCCGTAGGATTTCAGCAGCTGCCTCTACAGAGGCCTCATTCATTTTGAGTATGATTCTGGCCCTAAAAGCACTGGTTTCTGGGTGGGGGTGAGAGGAGTCCTTATCTTGGGAAGATGCTACCTGAATACACCATTTCACAGGACTTTTTTGGTCTCCCACTCCTGCTGCTGGAGACTGGGTTGATATGTGCGGAGCAAGAGCACTTCCCTCTGACCTTTCTGAGGGAAGGGCAAAGCCAGATGGTTCCTCTAGCTCCTTTTTTTGTTGCTTATGAACACAGAGCTTCCTCTGATTGCTCCTGAGAGTGGGCTTGCCAGGTTTTTGGCTGTTTCTTGCTTATACATGGGATTTGCTCAGAAAAAAATTTTAACTGATTCTTTTACATAGGAATCAGTTCTTATGAATCATCATTAGCTCTCACCTGTCAGTTAACAAAGAAAAAAACCCCAAAAGATACAAAAATGAGAAGATTGTCTGGATGCTCGATTAAGCACCTGTTGCCTCTCAGCATTAAGTTAATTTCCCTGCTAATTATACATGTTTTTCATACCCTGTCTCTCTCTCTCTCTGTTTTCTGTTGTAGAGAAGACATCAGTTTTAACGTGGATTGCAAAGCATTTTGAAAAGCATGGATGAACCTGGTTATTTTCCTGGTCAAAGGTGATTTTCCTGCCAGACCACCCTCAGACATTCCCACGATTTTTTTTTTTTCTGTAAAGGGGACACATAAATTTTGGTCACCAGAAACCTTTTGCAGGCATCATCAAACGGAACCTTTTAAATCAAAGGTGAAAACACTGCTTGCCACTTGAGCTTCAAATTTTTAAAATTTTGAAATATCCATGAGATCAAGTAGTCCTCACTGATTTATTTTTAGCATTGCTCTGGAGCTAGTGAGACCTAACTTCAACATGATGAGAAGAAGCAATGACAGTGATTTCCTTCTCATCCTGTTTTATACTTCTAAATGTTAGTCATCTAGGCTACTATCTCTGTTAAGGTTGGCACATCTGCTTTCTTACATGTCACCTTTTAAAATAAATCACCCTCTGGAGGTTTCCCTTTACCTCTGTTCGCTACAGGGAGAACCTAGACACTTGCATAGATTTGGATAACTGACTTTTAAAATCTCTTTCAAAACCTGAAATATTTCCCAGGTGGGAAAACTCTGGTGTTGCACTGGAAAGTAGATAAATTTAAAACATGTTAGTGTATGTGGCAACACAACTTCTGAACATTGCAAAGCAATGAACCTAACTTCATCTCCTTTATTTTTTCAAAGCCATGAAGGATCAGTATTTTCAGGAAAGCAGGTGTCTGTGGTTTTGCAGGCTATGAAGGGAGTTTATGAAGTATCTTTTTACAAATGCAGACCACACAGGAGAAGAAATTCCTTTGCACCACAACAAAAAACTAGTTCCACAGACATTATCCTCCTTCTAGAAAAATCTCCTAACACTCTTTAGATGTGGGACTAATCCAAACTAGATATGATCTGAAAAAGAACTTGTTGAAAATGAAAGACATTGGATTTTTTTTCCACATATAGAAAGATCAATACTGAAGCCCCAAATATTCACTCTTCATTTGCAATGCCTTGAGCATCTCTGATTAAAATGCATGAAGACTAAGTGCCATATAAAGAAACAGAAATTGCTACAGGAAATATTTCTAAATCTTGTATATTTAGAAGAGTTGCAGCAAACCCAAATTCTGTGTTTTGTCCATGTTCCTATATGGATTCTTTGGTTAAAAGCATTCAAGGATAAGTGGACAGGGAAGTCAGGAAGGAATAGACACGGGAGCAGTTTGAACAGAAGAATGAGACTTTTTATCCCAAATTGCCTGATTTTGCTGTGTTATTTGATGTTCTGTTTTACAGTATACTATGTCTCTCTGATCTTTGAAGGCCAAAAAACATTGTTTTGCTTTAGCCTTTGAGATAGTCCAATTTCCTGCCCCGTTATTCTGTGGTTTTGGCACTTTCCTTACTTCTTCCCCAGATCTTGGCCTCACTACAGCTTTTTGATTTCTCAGATTCACAGACAGCTTTGTCTCTATGCCAAATTTGATTTAACTCAAGTAGCATATCTTATCTAGATCCCAGTTGTTCACTGATGATCACTAATTGCATCTACTACACAGGTACATTGGAATTTCCTTTACACGAGTTGGAGTGATACAGTTTGGAAAAAAAGACTCTGTATTGCGTAAGTTGTAAGTGAATATATAATTGGTCTCATCCTACAGGGTATTCTTACAAGAGTTAACGCTAAACAAACAAAAATAAACCCACAAACAATTCTGATATATATAATCTATTTAAGTGTGAAATTGGATTTTCAACATAAAGATCAAATTCATTGACTTCAGCGATGTTACACAAGGGATAAATTGGCCTTTTAGTCATTTTATTGCATCTGCAAACTCATACCTCATGCCTTATCTTTGTCAGATCTGCTATCAAATACTTATTCATACAGCAAATAACTTATTTGACTCTTTAGTAAAAAAGCACCAAATTCAAATGATATCTGCTAGACCAATAAATATGAAAAGGCTGCCAAATATGCATGAATAAATCCCCATAATCTTACTTCTTAGATTTTCATCCTTACAGGGTATGTTAGGAAGACTATTACAGAAGAACTGGTCTGATTTTGATCTCTCTGGTATAAATCAGGAGCAGCTCTTTGATAGTCAATAAAATTACACTGTTAAATCAGAATTAGGATACATTTTTCTTTTCTTTTTTAATGTTTCAACACTATTGGTTTAACAAACCTCTGATAAGTAGAATATATTCAGGTTTCTTTATAATTCTTTTCTGCATATTTAAAAATTAGACTTTCTTTGGCACTATTTATTTCTTCATTGTTGTAGTCACTGATTTTTTAGAACACACTGGGGGGCAGTTTTGCAAAGATATCAGGTGAATAACCAGTGAGTACAAAATTTGGGGAAGAAACAAGGCAGTTATTTAACAGAGAACTATTACTCTTCTGTATAGTAGTGTAGATATTCTTTTCAGGATTTTTTAAAATTTACTTTTGCAAATTGTACATGTTTTGCATTTGAAAATCACACTTTTGCATGTGGTTCACTTTATGGAGAATGCCACCTTTTGGTGGTTTGCCAACATTTTGCTGAATTTTATAGAACGGTTATGACATATAAGGATATAATAATATTTGTCGAAGAAATGAATATAGAGACTGAGGAAGAAAACTGTGTCCCAACATTTAATGTGCTTACTTATGACCTTTTTCAGTCATAAAAATCAAAAATAGATTATGAGTATCCATCATTTCATTAAAGATACACTGTAAACTATGCTGCAAACTGTACCACATTATTAGGCTTAGGAGAATAAGAAGCTGCTGAATTCAAGTTTCTAATGAAGGTTCAATAGGTTCTACCTAGTCAACAGACTGGGACTATTTATTTTTATTTATAATAATTTATTTAAATTATTCAGTCATCAGTCCTGTTTTCTCCAGTTCCAGCTGATCAATACTGTATGAAATACTGGTTTCTGCGGAGGGTAACAACCAGCTCTAACTGCTTCAGGAAGAGTCCCTTGCAGGTTCACTTCCTCACATCCTCATTTGCCAAATAAACTTAAGAATTAAGAATCAATATCAGCATAACACAGACTTTCAGATGATTTGAAATATCCTATTAATAAAGCAAAAAGCAGAATTGAATTACTGCCTGTGGTGCCTGTGCTGTTATACAGACTTACTAGTGTCCTCACAACCATGAGCACTTTCACCAGAAGCTGATAGAATTCCTGCTTGTCCTACATCTTGAAGCATCTTGTCTTGTCTAAGACCTTCCCACAAAACAGGGGTGAATTAATGCTCCTAGCTTCCTTGCATGCTGGGAAAGTTGTCCCATATGAATCCTTTGCTGTGTCGCATATGAATCTTTTGACTGTCCTGTTGCTTTTGACTATTATTGCCTTTCTAGATATATACATAGGGAGATTTTCAACTGATAACAGTATTTGACTTACCTGCTTACATATATATCTCATAAACTCTCTGACTTCTGCTTCTTATGGTATAGACATTCCCCTGCTAGCTTTTCTGTTGAATTAAATTTTAGCGGGTGACCTTTTTCCTAAAACATCGTGATTTCGTAGTGCTGAGTATGCTTCACAGCCTGACTCTTCAATTGTCTTCTTTGAACAGTATTTTTCTTACCTTTAGCCTGCTAGACTAAGGGAACTAGAAAGTAAACTTACTCATCTAATGACACACTTCTATGCAGAGTACTTAAATACATGTCCTTGAGAATATAGCTAATCATCATACACTGTGTCTGGCAGATCATATTTAACACAATCACATTTGGTACACCACCTATTTAGCTGATTTATCTTCTAGTGAGGATATCTCAGTGGAAGGGAAGCAAATAACGGAGGACTACATACACCAAGCAACTTTTTTCCAGCAAAATAATTATAATTTATTTATATAAATATGTATTTATCCAACAGCAAAAGAAAATGCAATAGAAATCAGAAGAATGGGATCTATCAACTTTAGCCTGATTTTGCTGAGCTTTCCTATTTGCTGGGAGGCCTTCTCAATTCTCTCAATTTTTGGTCACTCTGCTCTTCAACAGAAAATAAATTCCTTGAAATCTGTGCCCTTGTTTTGGTGAAGTGAACCCAAATTGACTTGATCAGAGTGAAAGAGAAAGGTATGTAAAGCAAGAACCAGAGTTCAAGATTTACTGCCTTTTCTGAAAGTCTCTTAGACCACTGCTTTCCATTATAGATCCCTTTGTTTATTGCGATTTACCTCTCTATGACCTTAATCTTGCACAGGAGGGAAAAGGGAGCAAAAGCAGCCTACTGCCTATTAAAGCTAAGAATAGGCACTACATATAATCTCTATTACAAGATTTGTAAAAGTCAATACCCTTCAGTCCTTGTTCCCTCAAATGATTTCACATGTTTCAAACAGTAACAAACCTCAAGTGCAGAGTGGTTATCTAGAGGACACCTGACCAAGGCAGAGCGAGCAGGTTTCCTGATGACCAGGAAAGATCATGGCCATGGGCTGCAGCATAGAGTGAAACGCTGCTTTACATCTATCCTTGCAGTTACAGTGCTCTTTTTGAGGAAAGGAAAGAGAAAGGAAAGAGGAAAGGAAAGAGGAAAGGAAAGAGGAAAGGAAAGGAAAGGAAAGGAAAGGAAAGGAAAGGAAAGGAAAGGAAAGGAAAGGAAAGGAA
>JAUBOD010000895.1:1966432-1977219 GCA_032353885.1 Nothura maculosa | reverse complement strand
AAAGGAAAGGAAAGGAAAGGAAAGGAAAGGAAAGGAAAGGAAAGGAAAGGAAAGGAAAGGAAAGGAAAGGAAGAAGAGAGAAAGAGGAAAAAAAATTATGGGCAAATTTCCATCCTTTGAGATTATGAAAGTGAAAACAAGTATGACCTCTTAAAATCAAATAACTAAAAGTAAGGATTGATATATTAAAAGGATAGGAAATATTGATAACTAAGCTTTCTCTACCTTCTTGCCTTATGGGAGTGAATGGTCAATTAATTTAGAAGGTCCTATATTACCCTTTGAGGTAATCTTATTTACTATCCTTGACCACCTATTTAACCCCCAGTAACACTAACTGGAGTGTCATCCATATATGTTGACATGCTAGCAAAAGTGGACAGTACCTCAGAATGAAAAAAAAGAAAAGGGCAATCTGTCTTAGCATACGCCATTTCAATGTTTTGTGAAAAAGAAGACACACACACACACACACACAGAAAGGCAACAGGTTTGAAACAGGTGTAAAAGGAAAAACTGCAAATTTCCTGTCAGGGCTGGGGTGGCTGGAGCCCAAGGCAGGAGGCGGTTGGGAGCTCCCCCGAACCAACCACAGACGGTTGCAGCTGGTTCCCTAATGGCTGCCAAAACTGCAACCTGGCAGGAGAGCAAGAGAGAGCATTTAGGAAAGGGACAGCAAACAGGAAGTGAAGGGAGACAAGGGGAGAAATGAGTGGTAGACGAAGAAGAAGACACAAGAGGAGATGCTAAAGGGGGCGCCAGGAGGCACAGCTAAGAGGACTCTTCTTGGCCTGCAGCCATGGTGGAGCAGCGACATCCTTGAGCACTGCAGCCCATGCGGAAACACACACTGGAGTGGCAAAGAAAAGTGTGATGGAGGCAGCGGGAATGAGAGAGACCGCTGTGCCGTGGCCCCACCTCCAACAGCAGCCTGAGCCTTTCAACACACCACGAAATCAGGGCAGAAGCACCAGGAAGGGGCAGGGGAGGGTTACAGCACCCAAATTAAGCCTAGGGAACCAGGGAGATGAGGCATTTTTCCAAGTGTTACTATAATGGTTTACAATGTCTTTGTTTCTTATTACTCAGATCAATAATTTAAATTTTGTTAATTGGCAACAAATTAAAGTAAATCAGATCCCCCCATCTGAGACTGCTTTGCCTGTGAAAATAGTTGAAATAAAGAGATGAAAGAGTTTCCTATCTCAATACAGGAAATCATTATGGTGATTTTTTTTCCTTTCAGTAAGGACCAAGCATTTAGTGGACAACATCAATAAGAAAATGTGTGTCTATTCTACAGTGATATTATCAATTTTAAAATATTTGCTGACTTTTAGTACAGCTACCTTTCTAATAATATATTTCAACATACTGTCTGCAGCTAAAACTGGAACTATCACCTTCAAATGTAGACTTTGTAGAAATATTTAGTTTTGGAACATAGCAGCAAATATAATACTAATAAATTGTCCTTTGACTAATAAATTATCAGGTAGAACATGAGAGATCCTTCCAGAACATGAAAATATCCTAGTAAAAAAAAAAGTAAAGGAAGACCTTTCTGAAAACAAATATTAAAAAATAACGTAGATTTGGAAATCACTAAGCTTTTAAGTTTATATTTTTATAAAATATGATTTATGTTGTAAGTGACAAGAGTTCAAGCATATCTTTGCCATATCCCAGTTAAAGTCTTGCTGGCTGGACAATAGTGAAAGAAAATTCTTTACAGGGAAAGATAAACCAATGAAAGACTCTATATTAAATACATGATTCAGACCTCGCTGACTTTCACATTCATCTGTTAGACCTCTGAAGGTCAACAAGGAACTGAGAGCTTAAGAGAATATAGCTATTCTAACAGCTACGGCTAATGGTCTATCTGTTCCAACTTATGCTGCTAGGGTCTGCTCAGTTACATACAGCTTGGAAGGTCTTCCAGGAGCTAATACATAGAGAAGTGAGGAGGAAAAAACAATTTTTATTCCGAAGGTGCTAGATGTCACTCTAAGTTATTGCACTCTCACCTCAGAATACTGGGTCTAACACAAAGGGATGTTAGATGTGTAAAAAAAATGTGTACTAAAACACATTTGAGTCTTTTGCTCTGATAAACAATTAATCTCCTTATCAATTGTTACACAGTTTTCAACAGTTGTCCATGTCCTCATCTTATAAGACAGCTAGGTAACAGAAATATGTATATTTAAAGGATGAAATGCTTGTAGAAAGGTTTGCAGTCCCTTGCCTCCAGTTTGTGTTAGTCTCACTTTGCATTATTTCCATTTAAGAGAAAGTCTTTGGAGAAGATAGTCAAAATATTAGATAATCATGCTTCCCTTTCCCCCAAAATGTTCACATGATTTGTGGGGTAAGAACTGAAATTGAATATTACTACAAATAGTGATGCTATGATAATTTACAAAAAGAAGATATCTATCCTTGGCATATCTATCTCATTTAGTGTTATATGTTGTTTTTTACAGAAAGACCAGATGCTCTCAGGTATATTTTTCTTTGCATTTATTGTGTATATTTGTTGCAAAATCTCTTGCAATTTTTCTATATTTGAATAAGTAATTTGCAAACATAATAATTAGAAAACAGTTCAGTTTCCTTTAGTGTTCCAGTAGTATATACTTGACTATATACTTGACTGGTGTTCTGTTATATTGTTTACACTTTAGCATGCTTCACATTTTGTTATTTTCAGAAAATGTTGCATATATTAACTGCAGAATAGCCTTGGGTAAAATAGAAATATCTGCTTTTACGGTACCATTTTAATTTTACTTTTCTTAATCTTGTAGGTCAAGTTCCTCAAGAGAAGAGAGTCAATTTGTGTGATTAAAAATTATTATCTAGAATCGTATATAAGCTATGAAGTGAGGGACATACCTTCAGAGATGCTGAACATGATAAAGTGATAGCAAAATAGTGGGATGTGTAGATCACAAGCATCCTTACTGAGCATATAGGTGTCCGTCAAGCATGAAGCCTTTCACAGTCTGTGTGTTTTGCTCAGTGTTTTCCCATTAACTTACTCTTGGTTGGGAAATAGTCAAAGAAATAAGGACATGTTAAATAAATGTCTGGTAACATTTTCCTCATGCCTTATCAGAATTGATGACGTGAAAGAAATTTTAACCAATTTCTTCCTTTGTATTCCCAGACTTTACGTAGCTAGGCCTTTACATCTGACACTTGAAGAAATCAAACTAGAACTGGGAAACAAGTGATATTCAGAAGAGCTTGATCATTATGTACAATAAGAATAATAAGGAAAAACAGAAACTCAGCCTTCTTCTGTATCTCAGCTTATGCTTATGCTTTTTCCGGTTTGGTGTTTGCTCATTTTTGTGATTGTGAAAAAAAAGTATTTATAAGCAGAGTTGGATCTCTTTCTGTACTAAACCCCAAAAGTGGCAGAAGAGATAAAAGTCAGAGAAATGAAAAAAAACTAAATAAGTACAGTGTTTCATTGTAGAAGAAAAAAAAAGAGAGAGAGAAAAAGGACAAGGAAGCCATCAGCAGAGAGGAAATACTGAAAAGTCTATATGTTATTTTGAATTACCTCAATAATGTATCATAATTGCAGAGACAACCTTGAAGAAAGAATACAGGAGAATCATAAAGATATCCATGAATAAAAACCAGGAGGACCAATCAAAAAGCCAAATTAAGTTTATTTCTCCATTAGCTATAGCCCAGAGATGGTAATTGGAATAGAATAACATTACAAAAAAAAATTAAAAGGGCAGAACTGTATGAACATAGTTAGCATCTTTTTTTCCACTTATCTCAAATTCCTTCAAAAAACGCCACCAATAGTTGGGTTTCAGTTCCAGCCCATGCGACGTAATGGTAATCAGGACTTAGCCCTGACATGCTAATCTCTTGCAAAAGAGTCAGAGCATCTCAGTTCAAGACAATAATGCTGCAATGAGTAGTATTTATCTCGTGTTTTTATGACTTGCTGAATTATCATTTATTTGAGCAATAAGTATGACAGAGTATTGTGTTCATACCATTAAGGAAATCTCTGGATGATCTAAGATAGGAAGATGAGGAAGATGAGTCAAACTTTGTTGCCACTTTGTAGTGAAACATACAAATATATTTGTTTTGTTAGAACTAAATTCAAACTGCATTAAAGGGGCAGGAAATAAATAGTATATCTTCTTTTCTTATTACTAAATAACCCAAGGATACACACAAAACTAAGCAAAGGAGAATATCTGATTTCATTCCAGGAAAACGTGAAATAGTTATGTGTTAGGAAAAAAAAGTTTTGATTCTCAACTTACAGAATCTTATTATGTGTTCATTCTTTTTTCCAGTAAAAGGTGATACAAGAGCGAGCACCACTTCTCAGCATCTTCTAAAGAAATAAAAATGTGGTAAGTAGAATGAGATCATGAGGAAGACCTGCAATACTTTACAAAACGTACTAAGCTTCTGAAGAAGAGATGTTGAGCACAAAACAAACTCCAGTTCTCAAGATTCTTGTTTAAACACCAGTCTACAAATGAAAACACAAAAATATACCATTACATACTGTTACTCATGAGAGGCTGCAAAGCCTGCATCTCTATCTTCTATTAAAAAAATGACTTACTACTGCCTTAGCATACGCTAGTCATGTACGCACTCATGAAGTAGTACTTATGAAGAACTCCGAAGACTAAAATGAATAAAGGGCCCTTCAACAGCCTTTCAGTAAAAACAATTGTGATGTTAAATGACAACTCTATGGTGATGTTTTTATGAATTGGATAGCTTTGTTGTAGTAGCAGTGACTGTGTACTTGCCTTATTCACATGTAAGAAGTACAACAGATAGACCAGCTTAACAGAGGCTGAATTCAGCTATGTGCTACTGTAAAAATGGAAATCATGCCTTAAAATAATTGGGGACTAGACAAAAGAGAGAGAATTTCAAATTTCTCTGTAAAAACCTAGTGAAAAGTATTTGTGTATTGCAGGAAGTTGTGATTCTTCTCTGCCAATTTTACTTCAAAAACCCTAAAATTTCTTTCTTAAGACCAGTTAGAGTGTAGAAGACCAACAGAGCTCTTTTCTAGATAAAAAGCAGAAATTCACTGAGATCCCAGTTTCAATTAGAGAAAAGAATCCCAGCTTTCCCCTTTCTCTGCCTTGAGCATCTGTTCAGAAGTTTAAAAGTTTTGTTTCCAGTTCAAGTTCCGAACAGGGCTTTCAAGCAGCCTTTTGAATAGATTCAGAGTCTTTAATGGACTTATGCTGAGTCTGGAAAGGATCAGTCTGTTTGCCTTCTCTTCTCTAAGCACAACATTAAAGTTTGTTTTAGATCAGGTTCATTTTGTGGGTTTGAAATGTTTAGACAACATTTCTCTGTAGTCGTTGATGAATAGGTAACATCATCATGTCATATTTTATCTCAGGCCACTTTCTGTATTTGCTCCAATTATTTCTTACCTTCGTGCTCCTGTAGAAAGGAAATCCAGTTGCTTACACCAGGAATGAGCTGTGAAACAGCCTCCATACGTGTTAATTTGACAAGTCAGGGACATGATGCTCAGAACATCTAACAACTGAAGTGATGGCACAGTCTTAGACCTTTTTCTGTTGCTCTGCAGTTTGGTGTAGAAGGAATACCTGTTCCTATGGAAATATTTTGGTGAGTGACCATAAATGGGATTGAGGCAATTTGACTATGAAGAATGTAAGCACTAAATTACCAGAATTCAATGCTTGAACAAGCCATTGGTTTGATAATTTGAGGACTAAACTGTCAATTGTCTGATTTATATATCTTAAAATGATTAATACTGTTGTGAAGTTTCACCTTGAAGAAAGTGGAGACAGAATGTATTTCCTTTTTAAAATCATCCAGTAAGACTTGGAGGTGAAGTGAGCTCCTCTTTTAGGGAATTTATGTGGAAAGAGCGAGGCCATCAAAAAGGCTAAAAATCCCAAAGAACAAAGGATACTTCCAGGTATCCTGGAAAATCAAAGGCATCATATAGCAATTTCTCCAGTAGTTACAAAATTTCTTGGAAGAATTCAGATCCAAAGGCTACTTTTTAATGAAGCTGTTTTGTTTTCATCACAGAGACATTGTAAACTCTGAGGAAGAGAGAAGCTGGACCTCGTTTTCCCATTCTCCACTTCTAATCCTAGCTGTTTCCTTTGTCCAGGTGCTTTTATTCCCAGAGTGTGGGGTTTTTCCATATCAGAGCTACTTCTCTAGCTCTAGGGCAGGGAAAGCTTCTGAAACTATACTATACTGTTGTCATTGTTCCATTTTCCATATTTGATGTTGCTGTATTCACTCTATCCTTGTTAAAAATCTGTTTTATCTATGTATGTATGTTTAAATCCAGGAGCTGAAAAGCAATTGAAATGTAAGATCTTTAATACAAGCATATTTTTCCTTATGTTTGCAAACTTTGTCTCCTTCTATAAGCATACTTTGTCAAGCATTTCTCAGCTTCTTCATATTCCAGTTAACTTTGAATTTCTGGATGGATGACAAGGTTGGCTTTTTCTTCTTTCAAACACATTCTTAACCTCAGCATCTCGTCATACACTTCAGTGGAATATATTGCTTTGCTTTCAAGAACCTTGATTGATATGGTTATTAGGTTCATGTAACTGTGCAAGAAAAACATTATATACTCAGTAAGAGAGATGCTATTGTCATCATCCATGCCATTTTTTTCTGGGCATACAGAAATTTTGAGATCAAATATTGCATCTCTTTTCTTTGTCTCACAGCAGAAAGAGTGACTTAGGAGACCTTCATTCTTCAGAAGTGAGTCAATGCCTGAAACAAGAAGCAGCCATTGAATCTGAATTCGTACAATAAGTAATCTTCTCCTTCAGGAGAAGGACATTGTCAAAACTTTGGGAGACCTGATCAAAACAGTTAACAAGTCTGCCAATTTGTTGAAAAATAAACTCTGCCAGAAATATTTTATTAGACCAAAATAAGATGAGAAAAACAAAAAGGAGAAAAGACAGAGGGAGGAAATATGAGGCAAGGTATTGGGAAAAAAATTGTTCTCTGATTTCTTCATGGTTTTGCAGAATTAAATATCTGGCAAGGGATTTTTGAGTCGACACTTAGCAGTTCACTTATCATCATCAGGACCTAGCAGACATGCATGAACCAAGTTTTGAAAACTATAAATAGCAACAGTATATGTAAGTCAGAAATTAGAGACTGAGCTCAAATTTTCTCACAGTTTCTGAAAGGTGAGAGCTTATTTCTAATAAACCAGAGCATATATTTATGAAACAGTGAGCTGGAGAGATATTTTTTCCTTAAAATCAAGCCAGTAAGTGCCAAAATCATGACTCTTTTCCCTAATAACAGGTACAACATTTAATATCTAAATTATAAAGTAATGTTTTTATTAGATTTGAAATTTATTCATCATCAAACCATACTAACGATAAATGAAAATTTAAGGTTGTGTATTTAATGCAGTAAACATGTGGAATACTGACTTTTCTCTACATATTACTCTTAAAAAAGCACTTTACAGATTTAGACTATGTACTGTAACTGGAATGGAGGAAATAAGCCAATAAGCAACATTTAGTTTTTGGTGAATCTGTTCATTGAGGTTGTGTTATTTTGAAGTGGTCCTATCCTGGAAGTATTAACCTAGGATGAAATCATTAGCCTTAGCATAGATACTGGTAACTCTAGGCTGTGTATTTAGTGGATGCAAATAAAGATGCACGTAAGTAGCCAATTATCTGAGGAAACGAACCATTAATGGATTAATGTAATTGGAATACATTCTTTTATCAAGAGAGACATTCACTTTAAGTGGTACTGTATTTGCTTTACACATGACTTGTTGCATATCTAATGCAACATATTATCACATATTCTAAAACAGTGACATCCCAGAAGGAGTGAAACTTGAGAAAAAAGCCAAACAGAGAAACAAGCCCAGCACGTAATCCTCTCTTTCCGCCTCAGTCTACAAATATTTTGATGCATCATTTATGTAATGTCTATTCATGAAAAAAAATCAGATGTAAAACAACAGTGCACCTGTAACCAAAGGGACCGTATTGTTTGCTAATCTCCATTTGCAGAAGTGGTTAGTTTTTATCATGGGTTTTAGCAGTGCTGTGATACATTTACCACATACACAGATTCTATAATCAGAAATATTTTTCAGAGATTTTTTTGCAAGTATTTGTCATTTGCTATGACAAAAAGTAAAAGAAATATATCACCATTGAAAGGACAAATATTTCCCATTTGTCCTTCTTTTCTCTCTTTTTATGCCAGGGTTATATTGAGTGGGAGAAGGTGAATAAAAGTATTTGTGTGAACAAGATGGTAACCTTTTCTGAATTTTTGAGACTAGAATAATGCTGGAAATTGATTCTATTTAATACTATGATTGAAATATGGTAAAATTTTAATATAAAAACTAAAAATCAAAGTCCCTGACAAGTGTAATAGGAAATACTATATAAAGTTATCTATAAGAGAAAAGAGAAGGGAAATGCAAATGACCAGTGTTATTAGTCTCTGATCATAGAAAATGGTTGGAGCTCTAAAATACTTATGGTTCCTTGTTTCTAGAAACACCTTGGAAATATCAAAAAAGAATATAATAAATCTTATGCAGAATTGTTGTGAATAGACATTGGTACCAGTACAGTGTGTTAAGTTACATATATAAGATTATTCCTACCCAGGGTTACGGTGCTTTGCCTCCAGCTTCAGTAGACTGCAGATATTCTCTGGTCCCACAGCATTTTGGAAGGCACTAGTGGTGTTTGGATCATGGACTCCTTCCTTAGGTGTTGACCTCATGATTAATGGTACTTTGGGCTCCATTGACACTATTCTCTATCTTTTCTTTGACTAAAACACAATCTTAGTTGTCTAGCACACACGTAATACCTAAAATTAGATGCATTAATTTTAGCACATGTAATATCTAAAATTAGATATTTTAATTTTGAACCAAATCCCACTTTAATTGCTCCTGGCTGTAAATGAATGGCATATGAAGGAAGCTAATCAATACAACAAAACAGTTACTATTGTTACAAAATCACTAAATTTTAAAATATAAATTTATTTGAATGGTTATGACAAATGTTAAAAAATAGAGGATACATATGGTTAAATGTAACAAAGGAAAAAAAATCACAAAAAATAGGTATTTGGAAGACTCATTAGGGTAATGAATTCATGTTGATTAAACTGTACCAAGAAAAGAATATTTATTGTATAATTTCATCTAGATAGTGGGTTGTATTCATTTAAGCACATCCATTTCTAAATGAATCCAGTTATAAGACTACTAAAATTGTGTGTAGCCCAATCCTTTCTTATGCTTGAGCACAAAAAGGGCAAAGCTGATACTTATGCTCTTCCACAGAGTAAATTCAGAATTTTACTATTAAGTGTTGCAAATAAGAAAACAGAGAGGGATTAAGAAGGCAGCCATCAATGATATTAATACAGTAGCTGTGTTTTTTAGGGTAGAAAATAAGGAATGTCTTGACAATTGTTACAGGTAGACCAATCCAAATAAAATATTTCTTCTACTTACTTTTTTTAAAAAGAAACTTCAAAAAATTGCATCCCCATTGCTGAACATCACAGGCAGTCAGATAACAAATATTTCCAATAAATGGCAAATGAAAGCCTCGGGAAAAGTTACGAAAACAGTCAGGAAGAGAGACACAATTGTATCCAGCTACAAGAATCTGAAACTGCTCCTCATCAATATTAACGTTTTGATCAAAACATAAAGAGCTGGTTCTTGAGCAATTAAATTTGGTTTTAGAAAGTGTTGATATGCTACTGATTTATAGCTGATTCTTCCCAAACAATTCAACTAGCAAAACTTGATGTTAAAAATGAAAGACTATTAGGAAGAACAAAACTTTTTACTTTTATAAGCATGATGCACTGTAAATAAAGAATAAAAAATGAGAATGTTGGAAAATGTCCCTTAGTTATTCCAGTTGAACATTCCCAAACCAAGACCTAACTTTTATCTGTATGTTTTATTTCCAAAAAAAAGTATGATAATTCTCTGTATGTAAATGGTTGGAAATTTTAAGAAAAATCTGTGCAAGTCATACTTACCTCTCTTTACAAATGACAATTTCTTATCTTGCTAGTACAAGCATTTGTCAAAATAAAACTTTTTTTGTTAAGCGAAATTTCTTACTGTTTGTTAAAAAACAAACAAACAAAAAGTGTTGATGAGCCGACAAGGGGAAGGGCCCTGCTAGACCTGATATTAACAAACAGAGATAGTCTAGTGGGAAATGTGAGGGTTAGGGGCAATCTGGGCTGCAGTGACCACGAGGTGTTGGAATTCATGATCCTGTGTGGAGAAAGTAGGGCAAGAAGTAGGATAGCTACCCTGGACTTCAAGAGAGCCGACTTTGACCTCTTCAGGGAGCTCCTTGGAGTAGTCCCCTGGGTCAAGGTCCTAGAAGGAAAGGGAGTCCAGGAGAGTTGACTAATTGGTTCAAGCACCAATTCCTCCAAGCTCAGGATCACTGTGGCCAGTGGTGTCCCTCAGGGGTCAGTGCTGGGCCCGGTGCTGTTTAGCCTGTTCATCAATGACCTGAATGAGGGCACGGAGTGCACTCTGAGCAAGTTTGCAGATGACACCAAGCTGGGTGGAGTGGCTGATACTCCGGAGGGCTGTGCTGGCATCAAGAAGGACCTGGACAGGTTGGAGAGTTGGGCAGAGAGGAACCTCATGAGGTTCAATAAGGACAAGTGCAGGGTCCTGCACC
>JAUBOD010000895.1:1888291-1961177 GCA_032353885.1 Nothura maculosa | reverse complement strand
GGATCCCATTGGCCTTCTTGGCCACGAGGGCACACTGCTGACTCATGGTTAACTTGGTGTCAACCAGGACTCCCAGGGTCCTCTCTGTGGAGCTGCTTTCCAGCAGGTCAACCTGTAGTCTGTCCTGATGCCTGGGGTTATTCCTCCCCAGGTGCAGGACCCTGCACTTGTCCTTACTGAACATCAGGAGGTCCCTCTCTGCCCAACTCTCCAGCCTGTCCAGGTCCCTCTGAATGGCAGCACAGACCTCCAGAGTGTCAGCCACTCCACCCAGCTTGGTGTCGTCTGCAAATTTGCTCAGGGTGCACTCCATGCCCTCATCCAGGTTATTGATGAACAAGATGAACAGCACTGGGCCCAGTATTGACCCCTGAGTGGACTCAGGCCCATTTTTCGCCACCCTCTGCTGGCCATCCAGCCAGTTGTCAATCCACCTCACTGTCCATCTGACCAGTCTACACTTTCAGAGCTTTCCTATGAGGATATTATGGGAGACCAGGTTTTCTAAGGGAAAACAAAAAAAAACAACAACAAAACAAAACAACACTCCCTCCCAACTTTCTATTTCCATGTGGTAAAAAATCTATCTTTCTATTTAAGCATCATTTTTTCCCCTTTCCTTTCCTTTCCTTTCCTTTCCTTTCCTTTCCTTTCCTTTCCTTTCCTTTCCTTTCCTTTCCTTTCCTTTCCATTCCATTCCTTTTTTTTTAAACGAGATACATCTAACTTGATAAGGAACTATGGTCCATGCTCCAGGGAATGATAGCCTGTGTGAAGTATCAGGATAATAGTGTCTTTAACACAAGCACCTTTCTTTAACACAAGGACCTTTGACTTTTTTTTCAGATTTTTTTCCCTTTTTTCAGTAGTTTTTTTTTTTTGCAGATCAAGTTGCTGGTATATATAGATTAATATGATATTTGAAATACTATTTATAATGATAAATTTATTGAGTATAAGTTACAATACATATGATCAATATTTTGTTGTTTATTGACATTTCAATATAGTGAAGGAATAGCATTCCATGGAAAAATAAGGGAAAACACATGCTAGTAGAATTAGATCTGAGGTTTAGATTCATGAAGCTGACAAATATGACAGTTCCAGTATTAGCAATGAATTTCTTGTACTTTTATCAGTCTAAGACAGTCTTTGTTGAGTTCACTGTGATATTTGTTGTTACAGCAAGTCTTTTTGCAGTTCATAAAACAAAAAGCGGTTATACCTTTGAGAGAATGAGCTAAATCCTTGGAAATTTCTGTGACAGATGTGTGAGTATTTGGACCTTGGAGATAAGAATAGAAAAAGTTTACAACGGTTTCTTTAATGTAATTAAAGTCACATGTTTCTTGTTAATTCGGTAATCAGAACAGGTAACCTTGGAGTGCATTTACATAGTTGCTTAAATGCAGCTAAAGGAAATATTTTTGAATCTATTTACTCCTGAATGCAAGCATCTTATTGAAAAGGTTTTCAAAGTTAATCATTACTGATATGATTCAAATCAAATCATATAAATATAATATTAAACCAGAGATTAATCATAAGATAGAGCTTAGAAAGGTAAGGTGTATTAGCACCATTAGTAGCAGTAGATTAGGTAAAGTATTATTTTAGGGATATAATAGTAGGCATGTTGAATGGAAAAGATTCTTCTGGAAAAGAGTTCCATAGTTACCTCTTGCAATGTTTCTGTCAGTCCACAGAATGGTTGTAAGAATTCTTAAAGGATTTGCTTTTATTGGAAAATGAACTTGATGTTTTCTTATTAGAAAATATACTTGATAATTAACAAAAAAGTGTTAAACATATCTTCACCTGCCCATACAACCATGCAGTACATCCTGTTGTAATTTTATGTTATTATCGTGAGATGTTTTAGAAGAATGGATAGGTCTAAAGGCCTGTGTTTAATTTCCATCTTCTACTTGAGCAACACAGAAAAATGCCTCTCCTTTTTCTTTTTCCCCCTCTGGGTAAATGAGATAAAGACATTGTTACAATTGCAAATCAGCAAGTTTCTAGATTCAAATATGTATTTTCTATCATTGCAAATTTTCAAAATTCCTTTCTTTCATATCAAAAAAGCGACCACAGTAAAGCTTAAATTAATTTTCCTTTATGAAACTAGAGGACAAAAAAAAGAAGGAAAAAGAATTGCTTGAAAATACTAAAACAGATTTCCTTTGGGGATATAAAAGAGTGGTTTGGAGTTTGCCCAGAAATGTCATCTGGTCTAGAATTCATTATTTTGACTTGTTAAGTTTCAAAGTCTTTTGTCTTTTTTTATTTGTTTGTTTGGTTTTTTTTAAGGTCAACTTTGAAATGACAAATGCTATCCCAATAGAAGCAGCTGAAGCATCTTTTTATGAAAAAAGATGAAATATTTGATTAGTTTTGAGGAAATAATTTGCATAATGAAAAACTTTTCTTTTGACAAAATCATTCATTGAATCCAACATTAATTCTTGAATAGTCTTGGTCCAGTCAAAATTAATCACTTTCCTCTTCTCTGAAAAATTACAGACTTTTTCGACTTACTTTTCCTACTGGCACACATTAATTCAGATCACAGACCTGAAGTTATCTTAAAATAGCTGTGCCTGTCCCTTGATGCAGTATCATGTTCAGTCAGGTGTGATGCAATGGAGTTTTTAGTTTTGCAAAAGTCTTGCATTTTTACTGGCAAAGTCAAAATATGCTCTGGTAATCGTTTTCATAATGTACTGGCCTTTTTTTACAGTTTCTCTCACAGCTAGCAAGAGCAATCATGCTGTGAGGGAAAGAAGCACCAGCATGTGCATTTCTGAGGTCTTTTTCTGCCTCTCTGTCCAGCTCAGCTGCAGTGCTGGATTTGGATGGAGATCCTGTATGATTATAAGAAAACAGTAGAAAAGGCTAAAGTAAATGATTAAGTTGTGTTTCTTTTTCAGAAATCCAGATTTATTTTTATCAAAAGTAATTCTTAATTTCTTATACTAAAGAAGCATTTGAATCTTCAGCCAGCCTGACACAAGGTCCCTGAAGAAATCTGCTGCAGATTTAACATAACTCTGAGGCAATTTCAGTCTAGATTAAGACTCGTACAACATCAAAATACCACCAAGGAAAGCCAAGTGCAAGTAACCGACACCTAACACTAGATACAGTAAAAGAATTGAATGTCTGAGTTGAATTGAGCTGTGTCAGTCCAAAATTACTATCTATCAATTTTTGCTTGGTAGTAGAGATGCTTAAGTTGATTTGGAGGCACTGTTTTGATTATGAAATTATATAAAAAGTGAAAAGTAGTTTCAAAAAATGTCAGAGTTTGACCAGTTCCTTTCCTATGCCGCACTTTAATGTTAAAAAACAGAACACCCAAGTCTTCTGCTTAATCTTTTATTGCTTTATTTGTTCTTACTCAGCATGGACTTGAACCACACTGTGGGAGAATTCAGCCAGAGAGTGACTGAGCAGCTGCGTTCATATCTGGGAGGTCTATGCAATTAATTACAAGCAGCCCATTGAGTAACTACAACTAAAAATGTGGATAGAAATTGGGAAAAAAAAAAGAAAAAAGAAAAAAAAAGATTGTCTCTATATCTTTCTGTCTGTCTCTGCACTGCCCCTAATAACTTTTAAAGATTTTAATTTCCCTATGAGTCTTCTAAAAATCAAGGACAGGGAATCAGAAGAGACCCAGACAACCAAACTCAGGTGTTAACCATTCCATGTGGCTTTCTTCTATTGCAATGGACAGTATAGGCAACACAAAAATAGTGTTTTATGATGCCATTAGCTCAGTTGCTGTTGGAGAAACTTTTTTTTTTTAATTTTTATTTTGGACACCACAAAGACCACACTCAGCTTCCTCAGCACTCAGATGCCCAAAGCAAAGTGGAGGAATATGAACATTTGTCATCACAGAACTTCTTTCTCCCTTCTTAAAAGCCCCTGAGTCACCATACAGGTAATATCAGTGTAATGAGGCAGCACAGAACACTCAGAAAATCAACAAAGCAGTGCTGAAAATTTGCCATATAGCTGCATCAAGAAAACAGCACTCATTCCCAGCATGGCACCCTTGTTAGAGGATTTTCTGTATAGAACTTGCCACAAGCCATATCAGAAGGTTCTAGAGGAGTCAGGAATGCAACGTGGGTGGTTTACTTCTCTGTTTAATCATAAAGTTTTTCCATTATATTTGATGAGAAGCAGTGTTTTGTATTTATGCACTGAACATTTTAACCACAAGACCATCCTTCTCCTGTTTTATCTTTGATAAGGGGAAACACTTTCTGTGTTTATGCACCGAACATTTTAATTGACTATTTTCAGCTAATAGAATATTGCATCTCCCCACGTGTAGACGAGATGAGTATGCACACAATTCCATATGTAATTTTTAATGAAGTCAAAATTAAATAAGACTCCTGATAATTAAAAATAGATACTATATCAAATATATACAAATTAAGAAAAGAATTAATATAGTTATTTAATGCCTTAGGTACTGAAAGAGTAATGCTTTTGAATAAAGGGGGAAAGTAATGTGAAAAACATTTGATATGGTGAAGGTAGCTATTGTACATTAACTTCTCTGTGATTTAATATTTGCCAAAGTGCAATGGTGGCTCCAGACACCAGATGAAATTTATTATTAAGTTGTCTTAGTAAAAATGCAAGTGGTTACTGTCAAATGTTCACAAAATCCACCATTGGGAACCACTGGTTTCTCAATTGATTCATAATAATTACAAGATACAAATAGAAAATTTTTTTAAATCCTCAAGAATATCCTGCCTGAGACAGCAGATTTACTACCATTATAGTATTTTCTCAGCAGGAACATATACACAGATGCACATATATAAACACACACGCAGATTAGGTACATTCACTAACATTAGAAAGAATAAGTGCCTGATTTTGGCCCTATCAGACATTTGTGATATGTAAAGCTTCTTTTAGACCTTTAAGTAAGCCAAAGTGCTTTGCAGGCTTCTGTGTAGTTAGTCTAGTTAGTTTAGTGGAGCATTGTCTTATATGTCACATGGTGGGTTTAGCATGAGAGCACACCAGGCTTACAAAGCTAAAATTGTTCTTGAATAAACTATTTGCACACATATTGCAACTGCAAGTGGGAGTGCAAATGGTGTAAAAAATTACTTCCTAGTCCTTCATCCATCCTTATGCTCCAATAAATACGTTCTTCTCCTATTAATGCCATGTCTACCAATGTGCAAATCTGTGCAAGAAATAGCAGAGCTGGGCGTCATGGGCATCCACAGTAACACTGCTATATTGACTCAGGTATCCCTGCTAGTTCTGAGTATGGATGTCACTGTTCAGTTCTGTTGAGAAGAACATGATGCAAAAAAGTGTATACCTCCTTGACTTTATAGTCTATATTAATCCCCAGACAAGAAGGAGGAAGAAGTCCAGCATGTTCTATGCCTTGTTTAATAAATAGACAAATAAAACTTATTTTTCTTGACAGACTGAAATGGTTCAATTCATTCTAGCCTGATTCTAGATTATATGTAAGTTTTAATGGGGGGAAAAAAACTTACTTGAGATACCACATTATTCATGTTTTCCATTAAAGAAATATGTTTTAACAGAAAGCTTCTAGTTCAGTCTATCAAGAATTTTTTCTTCAGGAAATAGAGGAGAAAAAAGCTTAATCATAGCACTTTATCATCACTGATTAGAGAAACAAAAAGTGGAGATGTAGCAGAGGAAAAACTTACTGGTTATATTACAGTACTCAAGACAGTTCAGTCGATCTATCAAGAAAGAAACAGAAGAGAAAGATTAACAGACCAAGCACAAATCATGAAATTCAGCTTTTGTCAAGGAAGGGATGGCTCTTGTATAGTGAAATATGCTAACATCCCTTGAAGTTTTAAAACAGTGGCACAAAATGTGGTTGTATTTGTTTATTTAATTAGTGCAAAAAGGAAAGGGTCAAAGCACTAGTACTTCCCCTCTGCCTGCAACATAAGAACCAATCAAAAATCAAAGAAAAAACCCAACAGTGTGCAGATTTCTGCATCCTGCCAAAGGTAAAACTCTCTTCTCCCTGTGCAAAGCAAAGATTTTACAGAAGTTTACCTTGAAGCGTGCAATTTTATCTAATAATATTTCTTGAAGAAATTTCACTCCACACAACTGGGCAAAGTGCATGCATAATTTTATTAATGTATATGGCTCGCGTCACCTCAGTGGGTTAGCAACCTCCATATTAAATGCATAATGCATTACCTTCCTTCTACCCTTCTAATCTGTATGAATCATATCTTCACTCCTGCAACTAGATGCTACGATAAAGGCCCCACTCTGGTACTCCTCAATGTCTTTCTTTTGGGCTAAGCTTTGGACGATTTGATGTTATGCAATTTAATGCATTGTACAAATGGTAATCTTCCCCTTCTTCCTGATGCTGGTAATCTGCCAGTGAACACAGCTGGGAACCTCTCCATTTTCTTGAACCAAGTTTCTCTGCAGCTTTAGTCATCCATTTAAATACAATGAAATTTTTAACTGAACCTCTTAGTGCTGCTTACAAGTCAATTCATTTCAGCAATAACCAGTAACTAGCCCCTGTGTACTTTTGGAGCTATTTTTCCCCTGCTGTCTCAAAATGGATATAAACTCCCACCGACTATCCCTCTAAAATTTTCAGCTTAACTTTTTCAAATATGTTGTATTCACTTCCCTCCTTCCCCCCTATTGTGCTAAATATTGAGCTTTGTTATTTACAAGTCTAAGATTCTGATTTTTATGAGATACTTTCACTCCTAGTGAACCATTTGCTCTTTCCTTTTCCAAATGCTAATAACTTGTTCCAAGGTCTTCTCTTTACTTTGTTAAAAAGTTTGTTTTACAGTACAGGTGGCAGAGCTTTGTTTTATTACTGAAAACAGTTTTTTTCACTATACTCCTACACTCTCAAACAAATTCTATATTCAAATGACATAAACTCACTGGACTCTTCCACAGACACTGCCCTTGAGGGTAGCTCATTCCAGAAGAAGCATTCATCAGGTGTCTGCATTGTGGCAGACAGAAGGTTACACAGATAACAGATAAATCATAGCCAAAGATTCTTGGGAAGTCTTGCCAGAGGTGGTGATTATATTTTTACACTGACAGGAGCTGTTCTGTCTTTCCTATTACTGTTAGTAACTATACAGGGATGTTTCAGACTTCCATGAGGGGATGAAGGAATGAAACTAACTCTATAATGAACAAAACGTTATCAACATATCTGGAGAAACAACAATATTATTGGTCCCATTTACTCATAAGAAATTTAAGGCTAAAGATTACTAAAAGGAAGCATCTCTGAGATAATAGTGAGAAGTTTGACATTCTAGCTGAGTCCACAGAACTGCAGAAAGGAATCTTTGAAGACTGTCTAGTTCAACCCCTCTGTTCAAGCTGGCTCACCTAGAACAGGATGCCCAAGACCATGACCAGATTTTGAATATCTCCAAAGATGAAAATTCCACATTCCCTTTTGACCATCTGCTTCAGTGTTAAATTGCCTTTACAGTAAAAATATTTTTTCTTATGTTTAAATGGATTTTACTATATTTTGAGTTGCATCCATTGTCTCTTGTTTGGAAATGTATCCCAGGTTAATTTTTTCCATCATCTTCCCAGAGATCAAGTTGAGGCTGACTCACCTGTAGTGGCTGGCATCCTCCTTCTTGCACTTCCTGAAGACACATCAGCAGTACCTTACTGGTTGGTTTCACTGGTTGATGTATCTTCTCTCTGTGAAATATATATAGTTCCCTCCTCTTACAGAATGTGATCTTTCTTAAAGAGACTGTATCAAAAACTGCCTTAGGATGCTTTAGATGCTTCTGAAGGCTGTATTCTGAAATTTTTATCTCTGAAGGTTCCTGATATTGGTCATTCCATTTACTCTGCTTAAACCAAAGCTCACTCTCTGTATAAAGAAGCCCTGTGCCATTGCATTTCTGGTACGTGGAACACACAACCACCAAATTCTCAGCACTCACAATGGCCGTTGTTGCAGGAGCCCCCCCCCCCCCCAAATCTAACTTGCTTTGGTAAATAATAGATCTTATTAAAAACAATGAAAATAAAAAAATAGAGAGTTTTACTAACAATTGTACCTATTTGCCTGACATGGGAAGATAAACCTGGATAAAATTTGGATATACCCTGAAAAGAGTTTATGCCTGGTGCATGGGCTGGATTCCTGTTCACCATCAAAAACACCAGAGGTTGTTTGAGGCAAACCAGAAAAACAATACAAAACAAAAGTCAAAAACACACAAACACAAACAAAAACACACTCAAGAAAAACCCAGATACTTAGTTTACATTTTGAAAAACAGAAAGATCACATTCCCTAATGTGCTTACTGCCTTAGGTCTAGTTACTTGAAATAATCAAAATAGAGAGCTACGAAACCAGGAATACTTAGAAGGTAAGGAGTGGTTCTCTGTGCTGCCCTTAAGATTTCTAAAGCTTCTTTTTTTCCTGCGGAGAGATCTTTCCTTTGGCAGGTACTTTTCAGAGCAAAGTTGACCTCTGCTTGCAATCACTATCACTGAGAGCTAGAATGGTTGCCTCTGTCACAGTGAGTCAGCCTCCCAAAGGGACTAGCTCCTATCTTTGCTCTCAGCTTCCCTGACAAGGATCTCTCCCAGGTCTTAGCTCACCTTACCTTATCTTTCCCTGTGTCTAAACTGTTACCACAGTATTTTATAGTATATATGGGAAGGAACAGAGCAGAGACCAATGACCCTTCCATCTCCCATCACACATATTTGAAGGAAGGTACCTTTCAGTCTGCAGCTATTAGACACACAAAATCTCTACAGTAATTAGTCTTCTAAGTAGATATATTAGCTTTTGAGTGTACTGTGATTGAATTCTCTTAAAGTTCAAATGTTAAGGCTTGATTAATTTATCTTGGCTCTTGGTGCTTCACCTTAACTTTTCTGCAACCCCCTGCAGGCAGCATGCCACAGCAGATGTCTAAAACTCCTCAGCCTTTTGGATCTTTAGCAAATGATTTTCAGATAACTGTCATTTCTGTCTTTGAAGTTGGTGTGGGTCAGATACCAAAAGCAAAATCACCAATTTGTATAACAAAAAATCTTTAGGAGCTTTGTGTACACATGACCATGTTGCAACCCCGCCTTCTGTTGTATATTCTCTCTAGGAATTATAACTATTGCAGAGAAGAGAACATGTCATGACCCCTATATTCTGCTTATAACAATTTCTGCTTGAGGCAGTGATTCTGTTACTGAGAGGACCAACGCAGTGCTAAGAAATTTCCCAACTAAAAGCTGCCCTAAATAATTTTCACACTTTTTGAATCACTTCCCATCTGGGCAAAAATGCAAAGCCTTTTTCTTTTAATAGATCTAATAAAGACAGTAACAATTTTCTCTTTTCCAAGGAGTTACACACAGTATAACAGCTCTCTGACCAAACAGGTGGCAGAAAGGTTGCAACCACAAGCCCTCTGGCCCCATTGAGGTTGGACCTGGCGAAGAATTGATCTGACAGAGTAGTTCTAAAATTGTGATAAATAAATCCCATCCCACCGAACTGCACAGCAGCAATGTCCCACCTGGGTCTGCTAATTTCATTACAGATGAGCAAGGTCAGGTTGCCTGGGAGACTGAAGGCATCCTGGGCAGACTGGTAAATGGTCCAGCTGTATTTTCTAATATGCAATACATTCTGTGTTCTCCTCCCCTTTGGCCTGATGCAGCCCAAAATGTGTCAGTGGAAATACGTCCATAAGCCAAGAAGCTCAGGCTAGAAACTTTGACCAAGATTTACAAGTCAGTATTTTCAAAAAGGCAGGAAGTAGAAACCATAGGTAATCTCAACCATTTTTATGACATCCGATAGTCTAAATCAAGGCAAAGCTGTAAGGACAAATTCACCATTCAGCACAAAATACTTTGTTAAAAAAGAAAGTTATTTTTTTCTTCTGCAAATGAGACAATATGATGGGGAAATTAAATTAAATGGTGATGTTATTCCCCTGGGGCAAAACAATTCTATTCAATAAATTAATTTTACGTCAGTAGCTCTTTCCTTTCTTGAAACTGACAGTAATAACCTGACAGCTTAAAGCTTTAATAAACTTCAAGAACTAGGAGAATGTCCTATCTCAAAAAAAAATAAAAGTGTATCACAGGTATTAAGAATCTTTCGTTGTTCAGTGAAACATAAAAAGTCCTCCAATTCTACTTTCTATATTACTTGATGAACCAGACTACTTAAGATAGGATACTTAAGTTTTTGATAGCATGCGATTTTAGTATCTTAATGTTCCCATTCTTCAGAAGATATTCAAAAACCTCAATGACATTTCCTATTAGGTGGGTCTAAGTAAATATTACAGGAAAAGGGCAAACACATGGAGGGAAAGTATTCTGTCTCTGAGACAGACCTGTTTGTTAAAAACGAACAAGTCATTCTCTACAGGCTGCTGTGCGAGTTAAGTCAGAAGGCATAAGCCAGTATACCCAGTGTCTCCAATGATTAGGAGATCTAATCTCAAGTATCTTAATTTGAAATCAAATATATGATAATTTTGAGGATACTTTCATATTTTCTTTAAAAAGGCAATAATTAGCAGTGGAGTATATCCACCAATAAACCCAGTATGCTCAGAATCCCGTGATAGTAGCTCAGTATCTTAAATTTTGTATAGCAGAACTTGTACAGCTGCTACTGTATCTACTGAATATTGCAAGGGGAAATAAAGGACTCTGAATTTCTCCCTTGATCTCTTTTTATTTTTAATTCTCAAAGTCAACCCACAAGTGCAAATATTAACCCCCAGCCCTAGAATAAGTCATCTCTTTTATCATTCTTCTCATAAAAACTTTATGTTTCTCCGAAAGTATTTTACAACTGTGACAGAAAGCACTGTGGCAGATTCCGGTAGAACAGGACCAAGAGAAAGCCTGGGAAGTCAGCCAGAAATTAAGAATGATTCCCCTTTTGCACCCGCTCCAGGGTATGACATCATCCCCGGTACTTCGGTGCCTCCATACAAAGCCTTTGGATAAGAAGCCAAACATATTGTGCCAAATATCTTTGCTATTATTATCATTTTTCATTTGGGGACAATTCTGATAAATGATTTGCAAATGCAAAAAGGCCATTAAATGGAATAATAAGGAGTTGCTCAATTCTTCAGCTGTACAGAGTAGTTCCAATTAGAGTCTGAAGGAGGAATATTGCCTTTCTATCAGTCAAGTCTGTGGCACAGCGCATCTCCCTGAGGTCACGGGTCCTGGGTACTCAAAGAAGGATGTCACTTGTATTCTCAAATAGATTATAGAGGTTTGCTAATCAGTAAAAATAGGACGCTCCCTAAAGCATTCATTGGAGAGCTGGGCAGTAAGGACACTTTAATGGCCTAAACTCAAGGCTCTGCAACACTATTATTATTCAAAAGACATTTTGGAATGCTGAGTAATTAAGCTGAATATTAGTGTATTCTGAATACTGAATAAAACAAGTACTTCTAAATGTTCAATATCATTTCAGTTAGCTGAACACTTTTTTTCCCCATTCACAACAACTTATTTTATATTGCACCAATAAACCATTAAAAGAAGTTGAAGACATAAAAGACTGCAGCTTTAAGGACAGGAAATAGTTTTGTTAGAGAGGGATAGCTATTTACCTCATCATCTTTCAAACTTCCCATTGTTTTTGGTATCAGTAAGGTCTACATAATTTAGAAGACATGATATCTAAGAGAACTGTGTCTTTTGATCTAAATTCTGAAAATACAAAGCTGAAGGTGAATTTAAACACAAGAAGAGAACATTCAGGTATTTCTTCAGGAGTTGTTCAATTCCTTGAGCCCTTAGTAAGCAATTTGTGCGCTGAAGAGCTAATGCTGTCATCATTGCAGTCAATGATAAACCTTTTCTCAACCTGATTATGGGTATGGTTGGACTCTTGAAGCCCAATTGAGAATGAATTGGCACCTCTTGCTGAGCTTATGAGAAGATATGCTTGCCTGTATGAAAGTGCAATTGGGAGTCCAGATATTAAAAAAGCAAGAATGAAAAGTCATTCTGCCAAATTCTCTATACAATTCTATGGAAAATATTGATTTTAATTGATTCCCTGCCTCTACTGTTTTTCATTGAAAACAAACAAGAGGTCATTTTTAAGCTCTAGGGCCTATGGACTTTAGTAATTATGGAAATTTTTTTTGAAAGACTCAAAAGAGCAAATTGACCATGGTCAGGCAACTTTATTAAAACCTTATACTAATAATACCTAAATTCAGCCCTGCTACTCAGCAAGTCACAGAGTATGGAAGCTAGTCTTAGCTATTCTTACAAGGTCACCCAGGTGATTTCATCTGACATATGGCAGCAATTTGGCCTCCATTTCTTTTCCCACTGGGCTTATTTAATCACGTATCAGAGAAGTGATTCTTTTCTAGTACTATTGGCATAATGATAATGTCTTTATAATAATAGTGATTTTACATTTTATTAAAAAACATTAATAGGGAATTACTGCTCCTGTGAAAATAACAAAGAAAGAGAGAATGAATCACACATTTTCATTGTGTAAATTTCATCTATTGTCATCAAACTGAAAGTCATTACAATTAAAAACCAAATTTCAAATGTACCATTAGAATTTTAAAGCCAAATAATTCAGATTACAATTCAATGTATTAATCATGTATCAATGCATGTACCTAAAACAATGTGAAATATATTGTTTACTCATATTTTTGTGAATTTTTTGAAGTACTTAAGTATAGATAAAAATAATTAGAAGATTCATTGTATGTTACTAATGCCATTAACTACTGGGGCCTTTTGAAAGTTCTGTTCTGGAAGCATGTGTATGTCTGGAGGGGACTAGGTAGAAAACAGCTGTCCAATTTCGCTAAACTCATCTATAGATGAGTCTGAAAAATGTCAGGTTAACAATTCACGTGTCAGCTGAGTCCTGGTCTGCAGACACTTCTCCATGTGTTAGCTCTGCAGACTCCCTCAAACAGTGAGGATTTCTTCTCAGATTTCAAGACCAAGAAGTAGTTTTTATCTCTCACACCATATGTTTTGAGTTGCTTGGCACTTTATCCCCCAGATCTGCATCCATTTTCACTTACTTATTCCCTGATTGTCTTTTTTGCCAATAATTGAATACTTCATGGGGTTTGTAAGTCCATTAAGAACTATTTATTTTCTGTAGAGAGATGATGCTTTTGTAGTGTGAGAAAAGAGATGATTTACACATATAAAAATTTCAAGATCATTCTTATTTCTAATATGTGAATGCATATCCTTAATTACTAAATTACTAAATGCTCAAGAGAAACATCACCATGAAAGTCCTTGAAATAAAGATGAAATAGGAAGAACAGGATGTGCACACTTATTGGTTGGGATTCATCTCACTTAACTTTAGACATTTAAAAATTATTCATCTGAGTTAGTCATCCTTGGCTACCCTCTAAGTCAACTCAGAGAAATAAGCACACCTAAAAGGCATTCATCCTTCCTATCTTAGAAGAAGATGAATTGCTCTATAGAGTTACTCGCTTCTCTCCATTGATTATAAAGGGGAACGCAAAGTAAATAATTCAGACAGCTGATTTCTAGACATCCAGAAATTAGACAATATGAATCTTTTCCATTCTGTACTTGTAAAATGGGCTGGATTTCATCCCCAGAACCTTGAATTAAAATGATATTTAATGAGCTATTTTGGCTATATTTTTTTTTCCTCTCCTTTTTTTAAAATCATAATTTTGCAGCCAAAGCTTCATTTAGAGAACTTAAGCTGTGAGTCTGTGATTCTACCCAGGAATAAATCAAAGATTTGCAGTGCATATGTGGATCAACCACTTAGACAAATAAATATACTCCGAACTTGGGTGCAAAGAGATCCTACATATGGAGACAGAAGTATGAGGACCTTAGCTGAGATTTTCCATGTATAAAATATTAATAATAAACATATTAAATATTCAATAGAAATAGAAAACTGTACTACTACATCTAAAAAGCCCCATGAAATAATCTTTCCAAGATTACTTTTAGCATTGTACTAGTTTACTGATAGAGTAGCTTTTCACTTTTCTAGGCTGTGATCTAATAGTCATTGACTTTATAAATCTTTCCAAGGACTTTCAAAGCCGTTAGAAGTTTTCAATTAAAACTGACTGATCTTTTGTCTTTTCTAAAAGTATAATTCTGATAATGTTCCCAAAATGTTTACACTGATTTTTTTTTTCAAACTGGTTAAGACAACATTTTTTTCTTCCCTTTCTTTTCCTTTCTTCTATTGTGAGTCATATATTTATTGAGGAAAAAGAACTACATCTTTCTGATCAGAATCTTGTTGTTTGATGAGATAAAAGATCATCACTCAGTTTCTTTTTTAAATTGTACACATTTAAACAACAACCTCTATGCAAGCCATTAAATCATGCAGTTAGATTTTTAAGGATAGCTATTGTAACTGAGATAATCTGTGGTCTGATATTCCAAAAGAAAAATCTCAGAATCTCTATACTTATAAAAAGTGCCAAAATCTTAGTCTACAAATTGAAACTTGCAAGTATGATCTCATTCTTCTTTTATTGAACACTTTAACCAAAATAAGACAAAGCATAAAAATACTTGCATAGGAAAATGCAGCCAGTTATTATTTATTTAAAATTTTGTATTGCATTTGTTTAGTAATGAGCTTTTTAAAATGAAATATTTTACCTTATTAGAATCTTCATGGTGAACCCCTCAAGATGAGTCTCACATGTTCAGTAGGAAGAATTTAAGCAGTTTTGCTTGTTACAGCTCTTACTTCATTTACTGTTTTTACTGAATAAAGAGGTTGTGTTGATTAGATGGAAGCATTTTGTCAATTTGAACATCGGACAGCAAAAACTCTCTCCACATTTATCAGTACATATATTGGACAAACATTTCCAGGTGGTTTTCTGGGTCTTGGACTTTCAATAAGCAACACAAAATAAACATTGTTTTTACAAAATATTTTAGCCATGAAAGGTTATTTTTTCCAATCACTGAAGTATTTTTTTTTTTTCATCAGTCTTGATATGGTAATTAAAACCCTCTGGCAAGATAAACATACTGACAGTATTTACTGCTTGCATACACATAGGGAGGTCAGCCTGTTCCAGGCAAATATACTTGTTTAAGGCTTGTGTAGTGAATCACAATACACATATATGTATATACAGGACTGAAGTCAACTCCTGACTGATTCCTGTTTAGACGTAGGACACATGGGCTCAAAAAGAGGGACACTAAAAAGTGTTGATAACAACAGAACATAAGTTGATATACTTTCAAAATTTAGAAATGCATTACATTTTACATGTACAATTACAACTTATTTTTTTGCATGTAGATATCTGGATAACACAGGTGATCCTTATGTGCTAAAACATTGTTAACACATCTCTCCTTCAGATCAAACTCCTGTGAATCACGTTCTACAGGAAACTTCGAACCAAAATTCAAATATACCATTTCAGAAGCTAAACTTATCCTGGATCAGTCCAGCGACTTGTTCTCTGGTTCCATGGAGATCTCAATTAATGTTGTTTTAAAAAATTATTATTCACTTCTCATTCTTCTTCAAGAAAGTAGAGACAAATGGAACTTTTATAAGAGTTTGACTGCCTATGTATTACTAATGATTTCGGTGGAATCTATCAAGACAAATTTATGGTTGTTTTCTTGTCTAGTTACCCACACTCCATGTAGTATGTTCTTGTAGTTGGTACTAATGAGATTACTGTGAAAAAGGAGAAAGTTGGCATCACTCTCCACAGCTGTGTAAAGCTGATGATAGTGTGATTTCTCAGGCCATATGACTTGAGCTTAACTCAAAGAATCATAGAATCATAGAACCATAGAATCGTAGAATGGTTAAGGTTGGAAGGGACCTCAGAGGTCATCTAGTCCAACCTTCTTGCACACACAGGGTCACCCACAACACATGCCACAGGGCTGCATCCAAGTGAGTCATAAAAGTCTCCAGAGAAGGAGACTCCACAACCTCTCTGGGCAGCCTGTTCCACTGCTCTGTCATCCTCACTCTTAAGAATTTTTTTTCTTAAGTTCCTGTGGAATATTTGATGCTTCAGTTTGTGGCTGTGCTCTAACTCACCACAGGCAGCAAAACATCAGTAATCCACTAGGAGGAATTAGAGGTGGCAGAGTTAGGCAAACTGAACAAAATACACTATGATAAAGAAACTAGGAAGGTATCAGTTGTTAGTCTGATATCTGCATCTGTGCAAGGAATAATAGAGAGTAATTTTAATTACTTTGCATTAATTTATAAAAAGCTGAGGAAAAGCTCCAGAAAATTTTATCCTTTCAAAGCAAGAGACCGCATAACTTTTACAGGTAGAAATTTTCCTGAGGTAGAAACATACAAGGAAAAGGACTTTATTAGATCCAGTTAAATTCATGCATCTCATGATCAATTAAAACATTATGAAGATTACAACCTATAGATGTTTTGAAATTGTTACAGTGGCCTGTCTCCGCACACTGTCACACTATGTCCTGCTATTTAAGTACTTGACCTTTGCTTGATTTTACTGATTCTTATGAGGATCTTAGTCCTTGATCAGACAACATTCAACCTGTATTTATTCAAAGTACCATTCTTAATATTTCCTAGCTTTTGATTCATGTCTAGATTAAAGAATACACTCTATTACTATACTTTATGGCTTTTATTATTATGTGAATGTTAAAAATTGAGCAGGAAGACAAGCTAAGATTCCTAGTTCATTTTACCAGCACACCTTCAAACTTGTTATCTTTGCCTAGAGCTTTTCTTAGCACAAATTATTGATTGTGTCCAGTCATGCTAATTTGTGTTTCTGACATCTAACAGAATATGTCCACCTTCTCTGGTCAAGCCAGAAGAGATGAATTAACCTTGGGCTTCTGAGCCAAATCAAGAGTATTGAGATCTAGTATCATCTGATAGAGAGGTTTATACAGCTTGCTTAAAATTTCTTTACTCTTTTCTCAGCTAGAAGAAAAGGTAGCTATGATATCAAATAGTCCTATGAACTGTTTCCAGGATGAAGTTATTAATTAATACCAAGGACCAAAATTATAAAAGCTTTGACAAATTTTATTCAAAGGTATTATGAAGATTAGAAGTTAATTAGTAAGTATTGATCATCAGTGTCCTTATTTTAGACAAAGACAAAAGATGTGGTTTATGAAATACAGTCGTTTAGGTTTAAAAACAACCAAATAAAATAATACATTTTGAGTACAAAAACTCTGTAAATGAATATAATAATATTAACTTAATATTTAGAAAAAAATATCAACAGTTCTAGGTAAAAACCTGATCTTGCATGCATCACTCTGGTTTAGCTTTCAGGAATTTGCTGTGCCTGTCTGTTATCATCACCTCCATATTACGAACCAGAAAAACAGGAAAATAAAGTTAAAGCTTTTGTGAAAGGCGTCTCTACTTTTTGCATAGTGTAGTATGATTTCTGATTGGATTCACAACCCAAAGTAACCATATACTCAACCACTTTTTAAGAAAAAAGTTTTTTGTGATTCATTCAAAGACTTACAGAAGAAAGAGTGGCAGAATTCAAATTGTGCTTTCCTGTTCTGTGCTATAATAGGAAGGCTGTCATCACTATGAAAACAAGACCTATGTTAAAGGAAAAATATAATAAAATGACTGAAAAGGCTCTAGATGACAATTATATGACCCTCAGGTTCATGATATAGAGAATTCTTTTATTACATTATGTGTGTTTCCTTTGATACTATACTACAAATCCAACAGAAATTCCCTGCAGCCTTGACACACTTGATTTCAGTCACTTCAGAATTCATATTGAACAATTGTATCTGGTAGATGAACGATGTATCAAAAGAAAGCAAAGCCAATAAGAATAGAAACAATGAAAATAAATGAGAATTAATGAGAGAATAGTTGAAATAAAACAATAAAGCTATCAAATAACAAACAAATACAATTGAGGAAAAGAAAATAAAGTCAAAGATAAAACTTACAGTAGATACCATCTTCTGATTTAGTAAAGAATCAAGCAACATATCAGAGGTGAACTTTTATCCCCAAAGGCAGCCCATTCATTTGTTCCTGTAGGACTACTCATACAAGTGGCTTTTTATAGGTGTGAGAATTGGGCTCAAACTTACTGACCCATATCACTGGTTAAGAAGAAAAATAAACTGGGCTTATTCAAGAGTAAATGCATATATCTTTTCCTTGCCTTGATGTGAGCTGTCTGAGGGCACAAGCTTAAGCATGAAAACTATAAAATGTAACACTGATTGCACTAATCCTCCTGAAATACTTGCAGGCTTGACTAGCATCCAATATATAATGTTTCAAATAAAATACTGACCTGCAAAAACATCCCTATTTAGGCTTTCTCATATAGAAGTGTATCCCAATATCATTAATCATTCAAAAAAAAAACCCCAAAACTATCTTGACACATTAAAAAACAACTCAGCACCAAAGCAGATGGCCCTTTTTGATTCTTAGATGTGTGTCATCTTTTCTTTTTTTTTTCCTTTTCTTTTTTTTTTTCTGGGTTCTGTGAAAGACTTAAAAACTAATATGGAAAAAAAAGATACAATATGCTGGAGCATCACTTGCAATTGTAAAGCACTTTAGGTGTAACCAAGCCAGGGCACCCTGGGCACCCAGGCCACACTGGGCAGATCAGGAGAGTGTCATGTCTATGGGCCCGGCAAGACCCATCACCACGGGCCGAAGGGATGTTCTGGGCACTGCCCAGTGTGCCAGCTCCCTGTGGGATATGAGGGAAGGGCATCTTGGGATAGTGCAAGATGTGCTTGACAGGGACAAAAGGCAGGGAATGGGAGGGATCACAATGGTTTAGGGAGGAACAAGCATTGTAAAACAGAGATAAGGATATAAACAGAGAATAAGGAGATAAAAGCGACTGGATGTCTGGACAAAGCACACCTAGTCATGTCACGTGCCTGGGCCATTTTCTTAGAAAACTTCAGGCTGGACACTAGAGAGTCCAGGGGATCTGAGGGTTGGCTACCAAAGGGATTGGGAAATCCAAGCCCACTTGGGGAGGCTGTGGAATCTGGGGGTCAGCTACTGATAAGACCAGGGTCTGCACCAGGTGCCAGGGGAACCCAGTTGCAGTTATATATATCTGTATGGGAGGCAACAGGGAAGACTAGGGGCATGTGCTCTTATATGCACAATATATAAAATATAAATTTTGAACTGTGAAAACTGGTCTGTTTCTATTTAAGGGGTGTATGGATGAGAAATACTGTTTAGGCTATATGTCCTTATAAAAAGATTCATCTTTTCATTGGACATCATTATTCCCCCTATAAAGCATGGATAATGACACTGATTTCTATAAGTGACCTGTTCCTCATGATTTTAATTCTGGATTGACTTCGATTTTCTCAGAAATAAAAAAAAAAAAACAGAGCTAAGGTACATCATGCCTAAGGTCACCATAATGATTTTCCTTTACTTATTTACTTTCAGACAAAAATAAAGTTAAACTTGGTTAACTATTTTAATTTTCCCCTCATTTTGTTTTCTTACTTGGAGGTGCACACAGGCAGTATATAGAATATGTTCTGTAAAATATTGCTCTTCTGCAGAAAATTGGAGGGAAAAGTTTTCCCAGGGAAAGCTTTTTTTTATGACTGTTTCCCAACATCTTTTGGTTGACCAATGCTTTACAGATTCCAGGTGGAGAAACATTGCCTTAGAAAGCAATCTGAGATTTTGTGATAGAAGTAATATATAAGAGCACAAGTAGTGCTACCACCAAAGAAGATCACTGCAAACATCCTGTGTGCTTTGGCTACGAATTCACTTTTAAAAGCAAAAATAACCTGTTTTGTCTTTGGCATAAAAACATTACTTAAGTCTTGAACAAAGTGCACTTTTGTAGCAGCACAAAGTACATTTTAAAAATTTATTATTAAAAGTTTCTATTGAGGTGAATATTAACATATCTGAACACACAAAAAGAAAAGTTTTTCTGACAATGAGAAAATGCTAAGGATTTGCCTCAGTTCCCACTGAAGATAGCAGGGGTTTAGCCTTGTGTTTTAGTGGAAGCAGAGGTAAGCTAGTGCTGAAAACTTTCCAAAGTTCCCTCTAGATTCTTTCTTCTTTCCATGTGAAGTCCCAAAAGAGAATAAACAAAACAAAACAAAAAGAAGAAGCCCAGCAGCCTCTGAACTGTTTTCCTGCTCCCCGCAGCTCATGAAGGACTTCTGCATGTCCTCATAAATTCTGTGGTCAGGATCAAATTCCTAGAATTTCTTCCACTGTGGAATCCTGGGAAGGCAGCACTCCAGAGCCACTGTGTGCCAGCAGTCTGAGTACGGATCTCCGCTTGGAATCAATGGGGAGTTTTGTCTTGGGACACTCATTCTGTAGATCTGCAAAAAGCTCATCACTGCTGCAGCAAAACAGTTTGTTATATTTAGGCACCAGCTGGAAATAATGACTAGCTCTTTGAGATCTTGGTTATCATGAGTCATGACCCAGTGATCTAAGTGGGGAACTAGGACAGGAATATTTGATATCTAGACTTGGCAGTGCCCTTGGTTTTCTCTTAGGGCCGAAGACACAAACAAGCTTTTTGGTTGCATTAAGGACAGCGATTGCTACTGAGAGTGTTGGTTTATGTAATGGCATTATGACATTATGCTCATAGAGCTAGGTTCTAATAGTTAAAGTATCTAGGCTCATATACTTTCCTATGCTCATATAAGGCCTAAATTAAAAAAGAAAGGTAGAGAATAATAGAAGAATTTGGAAAAAAAATCATATTAGGAGTAAATCAGAATGTTTAGACAATCTGTTTAAGATGGGAATAAGCCATCAGATGAAAAGACTGAAAACAATAGTACAAAAATTGTGTGTGTATGTGTGTGTGTATATATATATATATGTATATATGTATATATAAAGTGAGAGCTCTTCTTAAGTTAAATGTGGAACAATGAAAAATTTTGAAGTCAATATAAAGGAAAACAATTTGTGGAATTTCCACTCCTGTAATTTCCACTCCTGTAATATCATTGAACCAAAGTGTGAGCGTATTTGGAATAATGTGAAAGCAATTTTTCATTTTTAAGGAGAAACATCTCACTCCTAATACTTAATTTCTGTTTTTTAAGTGGACAGAAAAAAAAAAGCATTACAACAAGCAGCCATAATGTCCAAATTTACTAGAATTATGCAATCAGTTATGCAATCAATTTATGTAAATCTATTTCCAGGCAGGATATTTTTTAATAGTTGATTAGATAAGTTGTACCATTTTCTTGGGCATGGATTCCAGGTTTTTTGTACAAGAGAACATGAAATGCTGTTTGCAGTCTGTAATAGAATACCCTATTTTATATTGTTCTGCATATCTTGCATGTCTCTCCGAAGGAGTTCTATGAGAAATAGCAGTGGAATACAGTTCATGTTCTGTGCTGTAGAGATATCATCCCAGAGTTGCTCTCTGAATTCTCAGTAAAGTTAGTCCATGTGGGCAGAAAAAAAATGGAAATGGCAGACAAAACTGAGTTAAAGTATGTTGAAGGGGGATGTTTCTCTAGGATCTGACAACTAATAGTAGCAATTAAAGAAATGGAAAATATGAGCAATTGTATAAGACTTATGAATATCAGAACCTGGATATTGATATGGAATAGAAGTCAGATAAAACAAGAGAAGCAACAAAACAGAATTATTAAGAGAATTGACATGCTAAAAGAAAACAAGGAATTTAATAATTAAAATATCTGTTGTCAAAAGAAAACAAAAGGACATGTGAAAGAAAATAAATGAGTGAAGTAAAAGTCAAATTCAACAAAGGAACTATGATCAAATAAAAATGGCACCTGTGTTTGGATTTTTAAAAGTTCAGCATAAAGTCTACACATCTTTTGTCTTCTTATTTCTTTGTACTTAATAACACAATCAGACAAGTTGCTTATTTAATTGCAGCCTCTCTTCTTACCTTCACTGCACACATAATTTCTATGTTTGGTAACAACTGCCTATGGGATCTCAAGCAAATCACTTAACTCTTCTTTCACCTCACCTGTTCCCTCCTCTGCGAAGACGGAATTCAAAGTGTCCCTTGCTCCCCACAAAGGGATTATTTTTGATGTTTATTCTATCTCCTTCTTTATTTCTATTAGAAATTCTAATTCCTATTTCACAAGCCTCGGAGGCCAGGGAGGGCTTTGCTTTCGTCTCCACGCATCCCTCCTCCTTTCTTAGCAAGGGCTGCTGGAGCGCAAGGTGTGAAGTGTTTCCATGCTGAGGGCTTTGTCAGGGAGAAACCAACCTCACGACGGAGAATCAGGTTAATAGACGGAGCTCTGGCAGCCAGCATGGATTTACTGATGGGGAGGGCAGCTGCCCTTGAGGCAGGGAATAAGCAGTGCCCACACGGCGCTGACCCCGGCCACTTCGCTTGCCAAGAGCACGCAGTGACAGAGGAAAAGGAAAGGAGGAGTCTGAAGTTAATCCTGCGTGCAAGAACTGCTGTTGGTTCCAAAAGCTGACACGAGCAAGGGAACAAATCCAATAGGCATCAGATAAAAATGTGATCAAGGAGGAAGCTTTGCTTTTTCTTCCTTTTTTTTTTCTTTTGGTGCAACTATCTAGACCTCCTATGCTGCTCCTTCCCATCCCCCTTCTCCCGGGGAAAAGAAAAAGGGGGAAGAGGAAGCTGTTATTAAGCAGCGCCGCTCTTCCCCGTGTGCAGGGAAAGGCTCCGGCATTAAGTCATTTAGCTTGAGGTTACCGCGCAGCCACACTGCTGCCCGTGAATTATGTATGGCTATTCAAAGCAGATATTAGATTGCGAGTGCAGATACCACAGTACATATTAGATCACTCCAAATAAGGGTACCTCTGGTGAGGCTGGAAAAAAGTCACAGCACAGACGTATTTATGGAAGAGAAGATGTATGGAGGTAGCTGAACTAATAGATCAATGCACCAAAGTTTATGGGTACAAGTCAGCTGTCACAGGCATGGTTAAGGGACTTATGATATTCCAGTGAAGTTCCAAGCTTTCTTTTTTTTTTAAAAAAAAAAAAAAGATTAAAACTGCTCTTTACTCTTTCACTTAATTGATAGACCAAACCTGAATCAATCACTCTTGAGTGCTGACCAGCTTTCTCATTCACCATATGTCTCTGGATTTCTAAACACAAATATAAATCTTTTCATCATGGGCTGGTTTGAGCACAGTAAAAGCTTAGCAGTGGGATTTCTATTACTGAACTGAAAAGGAGGAAGGCAGATGAAGAAGCAGAGGTTCTTATTCTGCTACTATCATTCACACAAATAGCTCTCTTGAATCACTTTTGGAAAGATAGGTACTCCAGGAAAAGCAGAATCTAGCCCAGGCTATAGATATATGTCATAACACAAACACTCCTAGTAAACTTTAGTATATATCCTCAGAGCATTTATGTGATTACTACATGTATACCTTGCTATATTAGACTTCAAAAAAAGAAGTCATATTATGAAATTTCTAGAACCAAAATTAACAGAAAAACTCCCTTGCCCTTTCCCTGTCCCCTAGCTCATACAACTGAATCTTGATCCCTCCTATGTTTCCTTCAGAGAGAATGCTACTCTGGCTCTCCTGCAAAAAAGCAAAGACAGATCATTTCACAGTCCTAACTTAACACAAAATTAGCTACACCAAAATGTATTATATGTATTATATATACACATACAAATACCCATCTAAATTCATATTATATATATGTGTATATATATACATATATATATACACGCACACATACACATGTAATGAATACATGTATATTATTTAGTGACAGTAACTTCCAATTGGGAAATCTGTGATGAGTCTGGGGTATCAGCTCAGTGGTCCAGGGGATGGAAGAACCTCTAAATAAGCTCCACAACCACAAAATTCATAAACCACAGACTCAGATGAAGCAAATTAGTGGATGTTTCTCTGTATTTTTTTCCTCAAGCTTATGGAAATAATTCGTAGAAAACCATTAGCACAGTGGTTCTGTTAATAATGGGATTTCTCCCACGTAATTATTTGTGGGATGGCACAGCGATTGCAAAGGCTGAGCCATGCTCCACCTATGTGAATCCATTCAACACCCCAGCAAAGTAAATTTGCTCGCTGAGAGTAAACTCTTTATTCTTGTCCCAACATGCTCCATGTTTCACAGCTCAGATTAGATTAAACTATAACACTAGTAAGGGACAAATGCATATTATATGTATATTCATCTGTTTCCCTAAAATGTTCTCATAGGAAGTGATAATTATGCCAATCTTCATTTTGCTGCCCAGTAAATTAAATAATAAATAAATAATAATTACAGCCAGGGGCCACTCCGTGTGTTTAATTGGATCTGCAGCAGGCTGACATCAAGCAGAGGTGTAACAGGCAGCTGGCTCTGACAGCAGGCAAGTGGGGGCAGAAGAACAGGCATGACTCTCACCCCACATCAATTTTCCCTGTGTCTGAACCCTGCAAATTTAGGCTGCTCAGTGCTTCCCAAAGGTGCTGGGCTCTTTACAGGGGTTGTGGTGGCTGGCCTGGTTTTCTGCAGTGCTTTCCTTCTAGGTCTGCCTGTTCTCTGTCTTCCCTCCGTGGGCAACCCCTGTGCAGCTCCTGATTTTCTTCTTTGGTACAGCAAAACTCCATTTTCCATAGGTGCTAGTAATTTATACATTTTCAGGGCTATGGCCACAAAAAAAACCCCAGTGATATATATCTTACCTAATGAAGAATAAATAAATAACTCTTTTTTTTCTCTTATTGGTGATTTGAGAAGCATGTACCTGCAGACCTGTGAAATCTACTCTCTTTTTCATATATGGTATGCTCCTTAATATACTTGACAAACTCTAATGTGAAAAAACTTCAGCCGCTAATTCAAGATAATCTAGGTTTTCTCCTGACAAAATTGAAGCAAATATAAATCACTTCCCCTGATGATGTTTACAATATTTATTCATGGACCCTTCAGTATGAAGCACTTTGATTAAACAATTTAGCAAAAGCACAGCAAAACCACCTGCTGTATGCAGAACAAGAAGTGAGCATCTCCAAGGTTGTTATAAGCTATTATATGCATTAGAAAAAGACGCTTTACACCTGTAGTTAGAGATCCAGAAAAGTGACAGCTATACAAATATACATGAGCAAAACACAGTGACACTAAACACTATATTCCCAGTCTTTTCTACACACTTCACAAAAGTGGAAAGTTTTTGAGATTATCTACAGTAATTAGGAGTCCCCGGTTGTGTTTACATGGTTAGTAAGTGTAAAATATGATGACCTGCTGAGGATTTGCAAACAGCTAAGTTATAATGATGGATCGTGGGGAGAGGACATGTAAGATTTCCCAGGCTTCTGCTGGGAATACTTCAAAAATAAAGCATGTTGTTTTCCCTTGGGGTTTATAACACCTCTTTGACTTAATCAGCTTGCCGTTTTGCTCTCAAGGAGAAATTTTTCCAATTTTACTCATCTGGAGAAACTCACCATGCTCACAGTGTTATGATGTCTTTTCTCATGGGAAATGCTCGCTTTGGGTAGCAGATAACACCCCTTTAAAAATCAGTGGATTATCTGGTAAGAATAGATCATAAAATCTTTGAAGAAAGAAGGTGTTCTTTAATATCTGTATTATATGTATGTGTGTAAATATATATATATCTATATATTTATATGCAACTTCATATATATTCTCTCTCTAAATATATGTGAAAACGCACATATGTATGCACATAAATATATATACACATACACACACAACTCTCATCATTTAAAGACACAGCTTATCTTCCATATTAAAAAAGTGTCAGGCCATCATAAAAAAACAAATAGCAGTTTATTCCAAGTTGCAGTAAGAAGTATGTAAAGGCAAGTTTTGCATTTGATTTATATTCTCATAGTGTCCAAGCAAATTATTCCATTTCTCCATGATAGGCTAATGTATGCAAGCCATACTCACTAATTTTACACAGTAACATTTCAGTGGAGCTATCACTGACTGTATGTTTGCTCTTGTGTCTGAGAGAAAGAAAGCAGAGAGATGAGTAATGCTTTATTACTGCCAAGCCCTACTCAAAAGTGAAGAATACCCCTAGGCACAGTTTGAAATGTTACTATGGGATAGGGGGGGAGCCTCATGTGTCTCCTGCCAAAGCCACATAAAGTAGGGTTGGGAGGTGAAAATGATTGTGAAGAGCTGCTTTGTAGCTGCAGGTCAAGGCATTCCCACCTTTACTTGTATCCTTGGCTAGAGCTAGGTGAGGAAAATAAGATTCAAATATTTAAAAAATGGAAATGAAGTAAATCGCTTGACAATATTACTCATTCTGCTGTGGTGAGGAAGGCAATCCTCTTTATGCTTTCCATCTTGGCAGCACCTAGGGCCTGTGAGGGCCAATATACACCTTCACTCCAAGCAGCCCCCAAACTGGCTGGCACCAAGGGTGCCCTCTGCTCCCTAAAAGTTAGTCAAGGCTCCTGTTAAAGTCAGTAAGGAGAATTAGGCACCCAAGAGAGGGATTTACTAATGGTGAGATGGGAGTGTTGGAGGAAAATCTCCTCCTCCTCCTCACTGCATGGATTTGAGAGAATCCTGCCTATAAATAGTGAAGAATTGCCTTGTTAAAGATAATTTGATTGAAAACAGACCAAAATATTTAGTGTTTTAAGATTTTAACTTGCTATGATGACTTTTCTTGGGGATACCCAGAGGTTTATATTGTCCTTTAGGTTTTCTTCTTTTTCATTGCTCTCTGGCCACAGCAGTGTTTCAGCCTTACAGGAGTTGGTTTAAGTTTTCTCTCGCTTCCTTCGCACAAATTTATGCATCGTTCAGCCCTCTAAGGTGAAATATTCTCAAGACTTTTTCTTCTTTCCTTTTTGTGCCAGTACAGAGCCTTCTCTTTAGCAGGCTGTACATCACATGCTACTGAACATTTCTGGTCTTGAGTTTGTTTTTTGCTCTAATGGCTGATTTCCCATTCACTTTCATTTGTGACTGCATATGATAATGAAGATTTTTCTTCATTTCACAGTGGCTAAACATTCCACTTGTGTTGTTCACAAGTGTGGGTTAAAACACTATCTTGTTTCTTTACCATTCCAAGTTTATAACAGGCAGGGGAAAAAAAGAAAGTTAATACTAGTATATCCCAAAGATTATTTTTTTTGCCTTCAGCCTTTTCATAGCTTTCATAATATTTTATTATTTCCATATACAAGGGAAAATATTCTAAATCTTTTTTTTTTAAGTGGTGCTTAATGCTTCTATTACTTCAGATGTGCAGAAATGTTATATACCTCTTTTCATCAGGAACTTGCAGATTAGCAAATATTGATGAGTTTCTAAAATTCCCGTGAGACTGGTATATTCATATCATGTAATTAAGGTAAGGCACAAGGAGGCTTTACACAATTCTTCAATGCAGAGCATTCTGAAGTGGCTTACTTAATTTTTATGACTTGTGTGTATGTCAAAAAGGTTTCAGAACATTTCCTTATTCACTCCCACTTCATACAAACACCATATAGTCAAGATTTGACTGCATCTTAATGGGAGACTGCTCATGTTTCATAAATTGAGTTCATATTTTTAACTATTACTTTTATCATGAAGTGACTTATTGCCTTTAACTTTGTGAGAGGTTCTCTCTTTCATGTTCTTTTCTTATTTTGAATAACTTTGTTTTTCAGTGCTTCCTATCTGCCATTTAATGCTCTGTCATTGTCTGTTGCCTTATTTTTATTACAATGCTGTTTTTGATTTTGTAATCTTTCCATCCCCTAAATGGTTTTCATGTGGGGAGTGTCTTCAAAGACTAAGAGTAAAGAGCAGATTGTGAACTCTTTTCCTATCTGTTAACCAAATATGTGCTCCAGAAATTTGCATATATATTATAAGGAATGGATCCTTGTTAATTAATTGAAAAAGGTTGGCTTAGGCTCCAAAGAGAATCACTCTTGAAAAACAAACACTTCAACAGCAGAGAGACCAGTAACTACAGAAAATACACTAGCCACCATTAAAATACACTAAAAATACAGTAGCCACCAGTAACTACAGAAAATACACTAGCCACAGCAGCACCTACCATATCATCATCAGTCATTGTCTAATGAAACTGAAAGCAACACCTATTTTTAGAAGAACATCCTGAGTCTCTTTCAATGGACATACAGAACTCTATGGAAAGTTAAAAATAATTAGCACTTTTTTTCAGTGTATCTAATCAACTAAATCAAGCTAGATGATGAACATTTGTTTTAGCTTATTTTCAGTCAATCACTTGTATGTATGAAAACGAAGCATGACACTTAACTCTCATGGACTGAGCCAATTTGGAATTTTTAAACAGAAGCAGAATCAGTTCACGGAAAGCCATATGGTCTCCTTATGATCTCCTATTAAGCTAAGTAGCAGATTTACTGTCACAGCAACAGAAACAAAAAAAACCCCTCAAAACCCAAAACCCAAAACCAAACAAAAACATATAATAAAGAATATAATAAATAATTTAATAAATAAAAATAAACAGTAAACATACAATATATTTTTAAAACAACTTCGTTTTTCACTATATCTACTTTAAATATCTTGGTTTTCTATAGCTCCAAAAATTTGGGGAATAATTATTACTATGTTTGTGTTTTTCAATTAAAATCATACTATTCTTATTGAATGTCCATCAAGATAGAAGAAAAAAATCAGACAGAAACTAGACTATCAGTTATCAATGCATTGCAATACCAGGTTAAGTTTTTAGCAATCTCTCACTAATGCCTTTTGGTTTCTTCCAAATTCTTTAAATGTTAAAATATGTGAGGAAAAGAAAATTTACTAAAATTCATATCTACATGGTGTTTGAGTAAAAAAAAGAGGGGTAGCTCGTATAGTCCAACAAGCGCTACAGTTTTTCTCACTTACCACAGAATTGAGGCCAGACTGTGTTTGGCTGAGACTGTTTTCCCAAAACATCGTTAGTTTTGTATGAAGAAAATATCATAACTGGAGAGCACATGATATTCGCTGGTATTTTGTGGTGCTGTTTAACTGTCTATGCTATTAAAAACTTGCACAATTTTTTTCATTTGTATTCATCTGGCTCTGGCTACCAGCTATTTTCTATTGTTATGTCATTTTCTAGTATGCTATAGAACTCTATAATATCCCTAGTTTTTCTCCCTGTGGAAATACCCATGTTCTGTAACTAAGTTACTTCAGAAGACTGAATTTCTCAACTTTCTTACAGGAAATATTTATTTCAAAAATTCAAAAATTTCTTTGCTGCAATTTCTCAGTTTTCTAATAACCCTTTTAAAAATATGGACAGTGTAACCCTCCTTAATATTCTAATATCAATCTTATTGCTTTATAGAAAGATATAACACTCTTCTTCTAGTAAACATGTCCCTGTTTACAAATCCACTGATTGCATGAGTCATCTTTATCAAAACATAGCATTGGGAGCTTGATATGATTTGTTTATGTACAATTACCCATAAATCCTCTTTGGATTCACTGCTTTAATGACATAGTCCTTCAGCCTGCATATACATTTATTTCCTTCCTAGAACTATAACTTTCCACTTACCCTCATGAAGATGTAGTTTGTTTGAATAAGGCACAGTTTACTACGCAATTCAGTTCAGTTGGTATGACTGACATCTTCATCATTATGTACCACTTTGCCAATCTTTGTGTCACCTGCCAATTTTATCAGCAGCAATTTTATACTTACTTCCCAATCCCGATGAAAATATTGAATAGTGCTGGGTGAAGTACTGATCTCTGAAGCACCCTGTTAAAACCACTCCCTTCAAAATGACAATCTCTCATTGACAATTACTTTTAGAGATCCACCAGTTAGTCTTTAATCTGTAATGCTGTTTAGCTTAATGTTTAATCAGAAGATCGCGTGTATGCAAGTTTAAAACCTTTCAAGAATCTACAGTTATTTCTACAAGGAAATATATATTTTTAAAGAAGTTTGCTTGACAGACTTTATTTTCTGTAAGGCCATTCATATCTATTAATTCCTTAATAAATTCCACGTAAGTTTTAATATTATTTTGCCTGAGCAGATGTTAAGCTAATACATCACCATGCTATATCTAGCTGGTACTAAATTATAAATCTATCAAATGTTGAATAGAGAAGATGGTAAGAAAATAGTCTTTATTTGAGAACGTCCTGAACATATTTATTGAACTATAAGGGCTGTCTGCATTCTTAAATTCTGTGTATCTACCCAGATACACAGAATAGATACTAGAATACACTAGTATCTAGAATAATAGTTACACAGAACAGACATTATGTACTGTGTACTAGATAGATACACAGAATTAGTACTCACTACTCATGCCCAGCTTCTTCAAGGATGATTCAGTGAAGTCAAAAGTGACTTATAAAGTGCATCACTCCTTCAGCCCATAAACTTCAGGAGAAATAAAGGATGATTAGCTCTTTTCAATGTCTTAATCTAACCCCTTCATTGTTTTCAAGAACTTTACAAAGGAGATTAGGAATAAAATAAAATAAAACAAAAACTCTTCCTAATAAGATGAAAACCTTTGAGGACCACAAAATTTGCATCTGCAAGATTTTATCATGCTTGGAAGAACTACACTTCAGAGGTTTCACAGGACACTTCCACAATTTGCACTGTTATTGTGTAGCCTTCAAATATATTTGTTCTGTTGAAACTTTCTTCCTTAGCAGTTTTCCTAAACTGCAGCTGAATGATCTTCAAGATTGCATCATTCTTGGTAATTCCTTCTTCCATTATTTTATATCCAACAATAGTCAACACAACTCTGTAGAGCTTTTTAATTGTGTGCTCGGAAAATTTCACAGGCAAAGCGCCAGCCACTTAATTGTGCTAATTATTATTCACGCAATAATGCCTATTAGTCTGCACTTTTTTAAAGGGGTTCAATCAGCATTCAGATCTTGCTTGCTTGGCAGAATGTCATTATAGCGGCTTTCAAAATCTGGCAATAAGCCTAAGAAGAGTCCATTTTTGCCACTGGGACTGCCTAATCCAGACATCATTATCGATCAAACTGACACATGCCTGCCAAAACGGTTACAAGAAAAACAGGAACCTACACAGCTCCAGTATCTCCAGCTGAAGACTGCAAATGATAGGAATGAAAAGATGAAATCATATTTACATGAGGAATCTGAACATATACCTGCAAATGTGCAATTAGGGTCCCAGAAGCACATTAGGCGCAGCAATCTTTAAGAGGAAGGAAAGAGCACTGGAAGAATCTGCCTCTTTAAATCAAGTCCTAGTAGAAAGCATGTCCATTTATTGGCCCTGTACATCTCCTGCCTTTTGTTTTACAGCCCCACCTCAGATTAATTTGCCTATGTATTGAAAGTGCAGTTGCAAAAGTAACTGTACACATCAGACTTCTCAAAGAAATGTGACTCCTCAGCATTAGGAATTGCAGACAGAACTAATAGGCATTTTAATGTGGCTCCAAAAAAGGCAAAATACTAAGTTAGGCATGTGTCAAATCTCCACTGCTGTGGCCTATACTTTGGCAATTTATGGCCTCTAGTCACAGTGTTGAAGCATATCAGCCAGCATATCACCTCACACTTTCTCACTGCAAGGCAATGACTGTTGCCTTACTTCCAGATGAGCCATAGCAGTGCTGAGCACTGTATTTAACAACAACTTAGTGCTTTGAGTTATGAACGTAAAATACCTATCTGGTCGTGCACAGAAACAACATAAGCTTCTGCATATGGACCTTTACATCTATTCAGTCTGCTTTCATCATTAAGCTCACTGCTTAATGTAGAGAAAGTGCAACATCTTTGCTCATATTTCCTGATATTTTAAGCTCCAATCTCCAGGTATAGCCATTAATCATCTAGCACAGAAGTTTCACCGACTGACCTGCTGAAATGACCATCCAATTATTGCACAACAGAAGAAGTGAAGACAATAAGCAACTTGAATTCAACACTACTTGAGTTCTCTCCCTTAATGGATTTAATAGGCAACTACTAGTGAAATGTTGGCTGGTCTTAAGAAACATTCATTGAAAGCAAGAGAGACAAAAATGATAAAAATTTGAGGGGTACAAAGGAGAGGAAAAAAAAAAAGTAGTGAAAAGAGATAAAAGTCTAAAGAAAAACATGGGATTTTCAAATTAATTTTGTTGAATATGAGTATAAACTGGACAAACAGTGCACATGGGATAGGTGAGATTTTCCAGTGATTTCTTTCATATCTAGAAGGTACTGCAAACTCACCTTTCTAAGACAAAACATTACAAAAATAATTCATCCATTACAAATATAAATTAAAATTACACGCCAAAAGTTATTTGTATCCCTATTAGATTTTCAAATATTCAAGTCAGTCAAATGCTTTCCCCCATTCTAATACAGAATCATCTGAGCACAAAACGCTGACAAGGATACTATTGCTAAGCAGGATTCTAGTGTTGAGGACTCTTTCACTGAAAATTGCTAATGAGTTGAATTAAATGATTACAGGAGTTCATTAAGTTCAAAAGACCTTGACTGGAAAAGGCTTCCTGATCCCAAATGGAGTTTCTGATCAAAACAAGAGAAACTAGATGAAATAAAAACTGTCTTTCTTCAGAGTAGCTAAATTGCAAAGTGCAGTGTCTGGTGTCTGACATATGAGTTTAGGTAGAAAATCTCTCATTTATTTTTGCTACAGATATACCTCATTTTGCTTTGGATGCTTTCTCACATGGTTTAGTTGTGGTGGAGACTGATACTGACAAGGATCACTTCTCCTTCTAATACTGAAGCAGAAGCAAAAACCTGAAGCCTTGACATTTTCAACGAACTGTTGAAACTTTCCAGTTGGTCTTAAATAAAACTTATTTCTATGAGTTTCATCTCCTTGAACTTATCTGCTCCTGTCTTTCTATTTTTCTTTACTCCAGTCCTTGACCTGTGTTAAGGATCGTCTAGTATGCTTTACTTGAAGGATACGTCAAGATGAACAAACTGGTAAATTGCTATGTAAACTCTCTAAGTTTAAAGGTGGCAATATTTTGCCTCAGTTATTATTTGCATGAATATTCTGTTTATATAGAAAGATTCATCCATTCTACAATATCACACTTGTCCTGTACATGTGTTGCCACTGGAACGAGTTAAGTGTCAAGAACATTCTCAGTACTATGTATGAGACAGAAAGGTTTACAATCCAACTCCTATACAGTTGGTAGGATGCAAAAATAAAGGCAGAAATATTTGTTTATGTGCTCTTCTCTGAAGTACCACAAAGGACCATACATCATTTCAAAGGCATACAGAAATAGTGTGACCCAGCATATGGAAGAAATGAAGATAGTGGCACTGGAGAAATGCCTCCTCTCAGAATACAGTTGCTGAAATGAAGAGAGATCCCAATCAAAATACGTGCCTTTCCCACCAGTTCCTCCCAGTAATCACTGTTTTCCTAGCTGTAGAACTGCAGTACTTCATGCTTTCGCTTTGTAGGTGCCAGGTTAGCATATTCACAGGCTTTTGAAAAATTGTGACAGTTCCATCCTGATTATCAATGAGACAAAGAATCATAAAAAATAAGATCAAGACCTTTTTTTTTTTTTCCTCTGTCTGGAAATGTTGGAAAATGCATGTGAGTCTCAATGAACACTGATGAGATTTATGCTCTAAGTACCTAAGTCACTTTGGAAAATGGAAATTCAGTGTTCCTGGAAAAAATACCTGCAGTGCATTCATGGTCTTTTTATTTCATGGTTAATCATCCTCCATGGTCAGAGGAAAACCTCCTTTAAACTTTTTCTATTTCATATTATCTTCAAACTATGCAGGAGCTCTGTAAGTGTTGCTCTCCCCGGGTGTCCTTGTCTTCTTCCTCTCCTTTGTATTACAGCACACCCATTGTGCCTTCTCATAAATTAGATCATCCACATCCCAGGGACTGTGCGGTGTCTTCCTGGGAATTTATACAGTGATTAGAACAATGGGATCCTGATTCTGAAGGGAGCCTTTGGGAATTCCTGCAATATCAATTATATATAATAACAATCCTGTGCACGAACGGTGCGGTCATTATCCTCCAAGCCACTCTGCTCCACTCATATGATACTTTAAATTTTCTTATCTTCTTTTGATTGGCCGTGATAGGGGATGGGAAGAGTAAACAAACAGACGATGACCTTTCTGAGTAAAACATCTAAGCATAAAAAGATTAATCGACCCCCGTCAGCTAGTCATTAAATCAAATAAGAGCTTTTCTTGTACTTTTAAAGCTCAGATTTACAGTCAGGCGAATTGTGTAAAAAGGCTGGTAATACAGTGACGCCCAGTGCCACTGGGCTTTAGAAAGCTGACAGTTGCTGTAAAATAGTCATTAAACAACCTCTAGAAGAGACTCATCAGCAGATGCCCCCAGGTGAAGGAGAGAGAAAGCTGAGAGAATGAAGGAGAATCTAACATCTTAGCATGACTGAATTAAACAGAGCATATTATGCTGATTTTCAGAGTCAGCCCAGTAATTTAATTTTCATAGCAGTTCCTTTGATTGTAGCAACCATTTTATGAAACATTAATAAAACTTCTTTTTTATGTAGCACACATCCCTTTTCCATTTCATTAAGAAAAAAAAAAGGCAGGATGTACAAATTTGCTGACCATTAGCTCTGTAAATGACAAAAACAAATGAAAGATTATTTTTAATGTAGTAACACTGTGGTGGGTAGACTATATTTGGCTTCACAATAATTTCAGCACAAATTGGAAGAGACAAACAAACTGTACCTGAATTTTCCATATCATCCTACAGTGTCGTCTCATAAATCAGAATAGATTACTATATGGGTTCAGATATGCACATATGCTGCTTTTATATGTAATTATAACTAGTAATGATATATTTCACTGGAACTGATTCTTCTCTTGCTTTCTCTGGTATAAATTACAGAATTAATTGGAATTAATATCAACATAAATCTGATGTAAATAAACAGGGAAGTAATAAACATAGTTACCTGCTTGGAATAGTGGAATGCACATAGCTAAATGTCTGTAATCATCTCCCACCAATATTGCACCAATGTACATAAATATTGAGTAAATGCTGCAAAAGTTTTGAAAATTTTCAGCAGAGATCCATTCTGCAAGTACAGAAAAATGTACAAAAACATTTGGAAAAGGCTTTTAAGTTTTCATTTCTATTTTAGATTTTTTTCTTGACTTTCTAATGTCCTATTTCTAGTTTAAAACTGCAATAAATGGATGAATTTAAAAAGGAAACAAGGGAATAGAAAAGAAAGTGAAAAGGAAAAAAAGGTTACACTGACATTGCATCTTCCCATACTGCTGGGTTTTTCTTTAAGCCACAATTTCCAAGTAAATTTTTGGGTTGGAAAAAAAACAGCCAAACATTTTTTCAACAAAAATATTTTCCTCAGAAAATAGTGACACTTCTTTACCCATAGAAAATACATTCTGCAGACAGGAAAGACATGTCACAAAACATGTTCTCATTTGGTTGCAAAATCTGTTCCTTTACTGACTACTTCATTTAAATGCTGCCTCAAAGTCAGTCTCCTATCATAACAAATAGACACAGAAACTCATGTGTGCAAAGACACACATGTTTATATTTACTTATATGTATATTTAGTTAGATGATATATATACAAACATACAGTTATGGCAAATGACGTAGAAGACTAAAGACCTCAAAGTGAAGCTTTCAAATGAGAAGAATTTTCCAAAGTTAGGATTGCCTATTTAACCTTAACTCTGCCCACATACACCCAGTCATCATAGACCGAAGAATATGTGCAATTTTTTTCACTCATGATGACTTGGTTTCATCAAAAAAATAAAAAATAAAAAAAGATTGGTTCATATACAGCAGTGTACAGTCAGTGTTGCAACTTTTTGATATTCATTTCACTGTTTCTCAATAAAGGAAGAAAATGATTCATTCACTAAGCACAGAGGGATCCAGTCTCTGAAAGAAGCTATGGAGTTTATTCTTAGAAACGGAAACACCAATGGGAAATAGTCTTTCTGATGGAAACTTCGTGTGTGATCTCTTCTAGATCCCATCATCCCTCTAAACCTCAGATTTCCACTGATAGAAGAGAGATATATAAGTCAGTTAGAGGGTAATGGTGAGATGATCTCACTTTAGTCATCCAAAAAGGTCATGCATCTTGTTTAAAGTAGCTGGTGATAATGGGAGGAGAGCAACAGGAACTGCTGAATGAAGACCACCTCTCTGTTTCCAGCTCCACCAGAGAAACACCTGCTGAGCTACTCTGCTGCTCTGTCCTTTCTACACAGCAACCTGGGGCAATTCCTGCTGATGGAGGAACCAGTCTGGACTGCACGATATTCCCTGCTTGCTCAGAGGAAGTCTATTCCAGACTTCTTGGTCTTAGTCCATCTCTTTTTTAACTCGAACAGTATGTCTCTCATGTTACCTAGACTTTTGCAAGAGCAAGTCATACAGCAGGGATTCTTTCCAACATTAATTTGAACAAGGAAATTTCTTTCCTCCAGTGTTTTCCAATGTTTTCACCTGCATAATGAAGATAACATTTATCCCCTTGCAAAGCACTTTTAGATCATCATATGGCATATCCAATGGTTTTCAAAATATCATAAAGCTACTATAGATTCATTTTTGCCAGATCAGTATTACAGTGATAGCAACTGAATGGACATAAATTACATTACATACTGTAGTTATTTCTCCAATGTATTTTTCTTCTTTTACTGTGAGATAATAATCTGGAAAAACATGTCAGTTACAGGTGGAAAATATTTATTATATGAATAATTATTATACATTCATTTTGATTTTTTATGTAGTATTGTTTTCGTGCGCAGCGCCTTTGTAGTGTTATTGCACATTATACAAGATATATTATATTGCAGTCATACCGCTTGTGTGTTTTTGTGTGTTTGTGTGCATGCGTGAGAGAGTTTTATATTATTAACATCTATTTTAAGTGTCAGCTTTGACTTACTATTCAGTAATGCATCTAGCAATTACACATATAAAATGTGTAAAAGTACCTTTCATAGAAAATTCCAGGAACATTTACATAAAGTTTCTTCATCTAACATACACAATAACTTCCTCTAATTACATCAAACATATTAACCCCTTATCTCCCATTTTAATTAAAAGATTTAATTAGGAAACAAAATTGATTTCCTTAAAAATAAATTAGAAAATTCATGCTACAGTCCATAAAGCTATTACTCCGAGCAAAGAATTTTGCAAATCACAGTGAGGAAAATGCTTCAAATTACAGCACATCACAAATCTGATGTAGAGGTGAAAGGCAGAGGAGGGCACCATCTTTACTGAAAGAGTGAGGTACATTTGCATTCATTTCTGCTATTTCATAGATCGAAAGCTTCACAGATTTTTTTTTTCTCTAAAAATTATTCTGCTTGTCACTAAAATGGCTTTTCTTTTCCAGAGGAGATATACAAGGAGGCTTTTGGACAACACCAAACTTAGAGAACAGGATTTATTAAGCAAAACTTTTGCTCAAGCTTTGAGGAGACATGTTAAGCTCTTGGTGTGTTCCACTCACACCACGCCAAGGAGGAGGAGGAACCACTCTAGTTTTAGCAGGCAGAATTGTAACTAAAAAGGAGCAGAAATGCAGAAAGAAAAGCACACTGGGTTATTTTGCCATGTGCTAATCATCCCTTTCAAAAGTCATTAGAAAAGAAAGGGTGGGAAAGAAAGCTAAAATGTCAAGAAGTTAAGTTGCATGTGGACGGGGCTGCAGTTTCCCCAAAGTTTAATCTGTTCTGCTAGTCACATAAAAAAGAGATGCTGGCCTCAGTATTTTCTTGCAGTGTTGTTTTTGATTGAAAACTTTGTGAATGTTTGTGATATTGCTGAGAGCCTATTGGCAGATGAGCATCTCTTGCTATAGTCTCCATCATTATTTGCCTGTCTTGTCTATTAACGAGCACTATCATCCCATCGTAAGATGACAGCTGCAACACGTACTCAGGCGCAATAAACAGCTAAATGAGGCGCACAGCAATTTCACTTGTCACCAGAGCCCTCGGCACGACTGGCTGCACAGCTTGATGCATAAATTCATGAGGCTGTTGCATATGATGGAGTATGCCTGGCTGAAAGAGGTGATGGATAGCAGGGCAGCTAAAAATGGCCATCACCTTGACTCTGTCAGGACATTTTTTAAAAGTACCCCATCAGCTCTCTTGCATTCTTTCATGTACACTATCCCCAAGCTATAGGCTTTCCAAAGTATGATATGAGACTTTACTGCAGGTTTTCAGATCTAATGTCAAGTCTTTTCCGTTTGCTATTAGATGCAGTGAATGCCATATAGGCTTCTAACTTGTGGGGTGAAATGGTCCTAAAACAGTTGTTCATTTGACAGTATTCAGCAGAGTTAGAGGGTTAAATGTTAATGACAGAAATTTTCAATTATCCAAAAGATGTCTAAAATGCTAGGAAAATGCACCCACATACATACATATATACAAGTAAAATACATTAAATCTGTGCAAATGTACATTCAATTGCATACAAAATTACATTTTGCAAAAAGCTATAGAAGAGTTTTATGAGCACATTATGGCATTCATACATTATGCAAAATCAAGACAGGTCACACTAACCTGCCATTGCATACTGTTGGATCTTGATTAGGAATACAATTTCTAATGAATTAATACAATTAAAAAAAGAAATAGAAAAACTCACCTACTGCTTACAGGTCTCCCATATCAAATTCAAACTCTGACTTGCCACAAGTGCAGCATTTGATGTCCTAGGGATATTTGTTGCATCCCTTCTATCTATGTTACTGGAAGTCACCTAAGGAAGACAAATACAAAGGCAACAAAATCAATGAGGCAGTTTCCTGCAAAGCTTTATGCATTAATCTCTATCACACAGAGAAATATACACCACTACAAGGGAAGGAAGTCACTTGTTCTCTAATAAAAGAGAAAACCCTTGGTAATAAGCAATTAATAAAGTTGTCATGATTAGTTATGCAACTATGAATCAATGTTTGTGATAAAAATGACCACTTTTGTGGCTTTACATGTCTGTGTTTTGACTGCATTACAATCATCACTGCCATCCTTAAGACTGCAACTATTGTGATGATATCCTTAACGCTTTAAACGACATATTTGAGAAGGCTGTGAACTGCCTGGTATTATGCACTGTGACCCCCTGCTCTTCCTCTTCTTTATTGTCATCTCTCTTATCTACTCTAAAACTTTCCACTAAACCATTTTTTTCCTTTCTTCCTTTTGCATTCAACGGTTTTTGGACCTTTCTTTTCTTCTGTTGCCTGATTGTGGCTCCAGCCATAGGAAAGGCCCTGCAAGCTCAGGGGACAATTCTGGTTGGGCAAACTCATATGCCTGTGATTGCTCATTTGGTATTCATACCTGTGAAGTGCAAATCAGGAACCCAAAAAAGCACAGACATCCCCAGAAGAGCTTGAAGAGGCAACTATTCAGTGGTTTCTTTAATTTTTTCTGTCATTCCAAAAATAAGTTGGAAATTTTTGACATTATATCATACTCCATCCTACTAAGCATTGGATCCTCTCTGGATTGGACAGCAGTTGACATGCCAGGACTGTGTCAGTTGAATTTCTGAAATCTTTTACTTTTTATTGCATTTCATTATACTAAAAAATAATAATAATAATAAAAAGCCCAAATATTGATTTAAGTGACTGATTTTCGATATGGCATGCTGCCATCTGGTGGACATTGCTCTGATCTATTTGTTTGTCCAGAGACATGAGGTACTTGGGCAAGGAAACAAATGGGGTGAGTATAGTTTAGGGAGTCCTCTGTGGAACAGCCTAGATCCAGCAGCAGTCTTCATGTCCTTACCAAGGCATCTATTCAAAACCTGAAAGTCTTCCTTATGACTGCACTGCCAGACACTAAATTCAGAGAATGTTGCCTTTTTTTCATGAGTCACTTGGGAAAAACGCGAAAAGCCAATCTTTGGCACTGTCAGGAAGATGACAAAGAGGAAGAAAAGCATTATAGTTAAACAACACTGAAACTGTAGCAAGCCCTAAGCATATTCTCTGCATGAGTTATCTTCTGGAGCACTTGGTAGGTCAGCGAGCTTCTTCTACAGAGGAAATGACATCCTGGGAGGAAAATCTAATGAGCAATCAAGCATTTAGATAATGCTAGACTCAATCCTGGACAACAATGCACTTAAGAAAGTTGTAAATTAAACAAAAACGAATTCTACGATTTGTGAAATTATCTAGCTTCCTTCAGAAGCACATATGATACAAAACCCTTCTGAAACCCAGACTCCTATCTCAAGCATTATAGAAACATGGGACAGAGCTAAGGAGTTTGGGAGGTCTGATGAAAGGAGGAGGGGGAAATTAACTGCACATTTCCTTAAAGGTTGGCTGTTATCCACAACTTCAATTTTCCTAGCTAATGCGTTCACGGAAATATAGCGTTGAAGCTATTATCAATGCAACATTTACTGTCCCGTATTTCAGGGCCTGAGGACAGCTATTCAACTTGAAATGAGTGCACTACTACAGCATACAGCCTAAGAACTCCTGTTATTCAAGAACTTCCCAAATGCTATCAAAAGCTAACTGGAAAAAAGCATCTAGTTTCTCACAGTATGTGTGTATCAAGCTCTTTACAAAGCATTCTTACTCTTTGTCCTAAACACAGTAATCAAGTTTCCCACTGAGAGACTTGAAGATCAAGACTAAGGGCCAAATTCTGTTCTTATAGTTACATGTTCACCTGTGTAACTGACAGCAGAATTTGCCCTTAGGACTTTAAACTTGATCTGCTATTCGATGGGCAGCTCGTGCACTGATCTGAGCACCGGAGTGATGTGCTCCTGTCAACCTGTGAATCAGAGGAATTGCTGCTCTCAGAGAGAGGAGGAAAAAAGCTGCTTGTAGATTGCTCTTGAAATTGGCTTACGCCTTTTTTTTTTTTTTTTTTTTAGCAAGGATCGGCAAATTTGAACACAGTATTCAACATAATCTTAAATAATGCTTAGATTTCAGATAGATGCCATATAAATGCTTAGAAGTCACTGGATGATTAATTGAGTTTTCCTTTCACTTAGGACACACTATGGTAAAAGGAGGCAGAGAGGACTAAAGAGAGAAATTTAAATGAAGAAAATGCACGCAAATACATGCTGCATATAAACAAAGCAAATTTAGACCAGCTTCTCAGTATTTCTTCACTAACACAGAAATGGTATAGAAAAGAATGCTATTCCTTTTAAAGCTGCCTTGAGCCTCTGAAACAAAAATGATCTAATATACACAGGCTAAGTTTCATTGACTCCAACTGTCATTACAAGCATTACAGAATTGACTGTTTACTTCTGTATAGATTAGCAGCTTTATCCAAATGAATTTATTTCTCCAAACTTAGATTTTTTATAAAATTAATCAACATTGAACATAGGCTGTCAACATACATGCAGTAGAATGAGAATGTGAGGAACTTGGGGAAGACCTCGGCGCTCATTTTAGATGTGGGTAAACTGCCCTCAGCAAACCCTGACCCTGTACAAACAGCACTTGCAATAAAGATTTAGGGCACATTACCTTGCAAAGAGTCTGCTGTGTAAGGAAACATGTAGACTTTCTTCAAGAAGCCAGGTTGCCAAAAACTTCCTTCACAGGTCCCAGGCTCCTCTCCTTACTGTTGCTTAGCTACTAGATTTCTGCTGATGCTGCCTTCATGTTGCTGTAGGGAATTGAGCTCACTCCAGCTGTGCCAAAAGACACTCTGGATTTCGGGTTTCGGTAGCCAGAGTAAGTCAGATAAGCAGGGGCTTCAGCAGAGGGGGAAGATCTAATGCTGTCAGGAGGCTCTGGTACCTACTCCCAATGGAATCTGTAGGACAGCCCAGGGCTTGGTGTGGTTGGCGATGTCTAACCTGAGACTGTTGTGAGACATGTTTGAATTTCACAAATAAAGCTAGACGGTATAGAGCTGCTATTTGGAGGGTGGAGGTTTTTCATTTAGTTTACAAATCCTATACAATTGTTGCTATAACTTTAACAGGGTTGATCACCAGAAAATCTTACATAAGCCACTGAAATATATTTTTGGTCATACCTACTGAAAGCTTTATGTTTGAACTGGGGAGATATATCTTACAAAGAGTTATCTATAAGCATTAAAATAGCGCCAGGAACACCATGAAAGTCAGAGTTTCTGCATTGTAGAGACATAGAGGAAAAGCCTCTCCATCAAAGTAGCTTCCTAGCACCATTTAACAAACAGAATTAAGAAAGCTGAGAAAGTACACATTTCAATTTTAATTAAAAAATACATTGTATTGATAAAGTCAATTCTTGTAAATGAGAAAGAGATCATTTCTGTTGCACAGTCATAATACTGACATTATGACATCAATTGTTGGCGAGGAAGAAATGAGTAAAAAACAATAATTTAAAAATGTTTTATTTTCTTAGCTTGTTCCTGCTATGCATTTACAAGTTATTCCTTTTTCAAGGTCAATTGTTCAATAGAACACTTTGAAGGATATATTTGAAAAAAAAAAACCCACACAGTCGTAAACAAATGAAATAAAAAGTGACAGAAGATGGTATCAGATGTGCAACATTTGTGACAGATGAAGCTCATAGAGATTGCCCACAGACTTCAGAATGTCTCCTTAGTTCCCCCATTCTCCCCAGGAAAGACCGCTCCTGGGGCTCTCTGGACACTTCAGAAGTCCACTCCAGGACTTTTATTGAGTTTCTAAGGCTAAACACAGGGAAAATAGAGTGCTGTAAAGTGCCCAAGAGATTACAATGGGCATCTCACATGCTTGGCACTAGTTTTCCTTTCTGCAATAACCCTTACTCCTATTTCAGTCCTCAAAAAGAAAAAGAAAAAAGGAGAATTTCCGATTTCCCAGTAGTCTGCAAATTGTGGGATGGTAGTTGAGGTTCCTTCTCCTAATCACAACTGAAGAATTTCCCATCCCACTTGTTTTGCCACTTTAGTGCTAAGCAATATCCCATAGGGAAAGGACAAGATAGAATTGATTTAAGAAGATATTAACAGGATTTTCCTCTTTTCCTGCTTCAACATGTCCCTGCAAAGTCTTGTCCAGCTATTCAGTTCTTAAAGTTAAAATTACCTCAGGTATAACCTTCTTCCACCCTCAAACCTGCATCTCCTGAGCCTGTTTATATTTCTTGTCTACTCGCAGTTGCTATGATAAGACCCAGAAAGCTGTGAACATTTTTCCCACTGTGATAGACAGGAACAAAGCCTTCTGGAGCAAGCAGTGGATGGAAAGTAAATAGGTTCATGAGCTCTGGGAACACTAGCAGTGCTGCAGGCAGGGTAGCAGACAATGTAAAATAAATACAGTTAAAGAGTAAGAAAAATATATTTACTTTTCCTCCTTTAAGCTTTGCACTATTTGAGAAGGTTATGAAGGAAATCTTAGTTCAGAAGGGCACAAGGCAACCTCCTTGCAGGCAGTGCAGTTGCCTAAGAAATGAGAAACGGAACCTGGTTTTAGGATGATCATGTTAGAGAGGGCATAATCATAACGAACATGATTCCTAAGCTATTAGGAATGAGCAGAAAATAAGTCACAAAATGATAAGTATCCAAAGAAACACAACTTTCCTCAATAGAAGTAATTTCCTCTATTATCTTTTTTTTCAGGATAAAAGGCTTGCTATGTGTGTATGCTAGTAAGTCCTGAACATTTAATGGAAAAATCAGAAACTGAAAAGATTTTCAGGGGCCATTTTACAGATTTGCAGTTCTATTTGTCTCAGTTTGTACCTCACTTGTATTAGTGGTATAAAAGCCACTGTCCTCTACTCCTACAAACAGGGCAGTACAGTATACAATATTTTTTACTAAGTGCAAGGATTCTTTTTTTAATGAATAGTGCCTGGGAGGCACAACAAGAGAACCAACTACTGCATTAAATCAATATTGTGTCTTGTAAAACATATAACAGCACTAGAAAATAACATAATCTGAGAAAAAGCTGGCCAGGATGCATTTCTATCTCTGTGGAATGCTACAGAATGTAAAATATTTATTTCATTCTCCTTTCATTTTAAACTCTGCTTTTCTTCTGAGATTATACTACAGAAATATTTAAGATGGAAGAATTAAAGCAGCCAAGATGCTTATGTGTTGGTGATGTTTGAGTGTTAAATAAACAAAATCAAAGTAAATAAAGAATAAAAAGTGAGGCATTTTGCCCAAAGGCCATCAGCATAGTTCTGTTCTCTTCCACTTTACTCTCACGTTTATCCAATCAGAATGACTTTCATTGTTTTTTTTACAAAGCTATTGTTTCATTGACTCTGTGACTCAAGTGATATATACTTTTCTTGACACTCAATATAATTATCCCATTCCTTTTTAATTTCTCTTTTTATACTAGTATTTATTGATAGTTCTGATTACCATGAGGCTGGTAGCAATATGCCATAATCCCATTGCCTTATGCCAGAATACTGAGATTTTGTGTTTCCATTCCATGTGTTTCAGGATAAGAAATAAGGCCTTGTAAAGTTTTAATAAGAAGGAAAATGAACATGAGAAACAGCCCCAAATAATTTGAGATTCCATGTGGGATGGTGGGAAAACTAGATTCACTTTTTATGCTTTGCTCTTGGTCTGTATCTCAAATGTATGCCTCAAACATCATCCGTTACTATTTTTGAATGGCTCGCTCTCTGCCGGGACTACAAGCTTCTGCATAAATGAATACTGATTGCCCGAGAATTCAAATTTGGATCTCCTGTGTCCTAGTAGATAGTAAAAAATTGTTGGGCCAGAGAGCCCATCTCTCTTGTCTTTATTTTGGTATAGCAGAAGAACACCAAAAGGATAATAAACTGGTGGTCGGCATAAAAGTCTGAAATGCACAGCCCTAGCATGAACCATGAGGGAGGAGACTGAGCTGGCATCTTCTACATGAACATGTGAACGGGAAGTACCCTCAGGCTATGAGACCTCTTGAGACTTCCCTCTTGTCTGACGAGACCTTCTAGCCTGCACACGAGACACCTCCCATGAACAAGTTTGTGCCCAACTGCCATATATGTATCTGTTTTGACAGAGTGCTTCTTCCTTTGGCAATATCTGTTTTACCAAAGCACTCCTAGATACTTGCATTCACTCAGCTTTGGGTCCCACATGCAGATCTAACCAGGATCCACCAAACCAAGGTCTGACTACCATAAACAAAAGTTATAGCCTCTGCTATTTTATATAGGTTTTATGCTGCACTCATCACTGTGCTATTGCCAGCACAGTGTCAATGATGCATATATGAATCAGTACAAATCATTCACAAGTTCTATATTTAAAAAGCTCCGGATGTAACAGTTCTTCTAGGCTCATCAGATGTTCGAAAGAGGGTAGGCGTGAAGGGAGGAAAGGGAAAAGGAGTGCTCCATTTTGAATTTCCACCAGTTTGTTTTGACATTTTCCTTGTATCAAAGTGGCTAGAGCTCACTCAGTGGCTTACAGAGATTTGTACGTTGCCAATCTGATATGATGACTCTGCATACACCGCCAAAAATCATAGTGGATTTTGCAGCTCCAAACACAAAGCAAGCTCATGTTTAATCCGGTATCTACTACAGTCCCAACTCTTTTCTGAGGCATTACTGCTTTACAAGTGTATCCCAAGTGTTTTACAAGTAACTGACTATTTTTTTTTCCAGAGTCTTTGTCAAATTATATAAGGTTGTCACAAATATATAGAACATAGAGAGAAGGAGAGCAGTTCTGGTGAGACAGCTGACAAAGAGAGCAGCTCCAGCTTTCCATACATGATGGACTAAGTCGAGACGCATTCCGTTATTTTACTGATTTACGTTATATCAAGAAAATAATAGAGTCTCAAGGGAGAAACAGAGGAAGTGGCAAAGGTGAAGGTAAGGAAATAAGCCAATGAAAGAGGAAAATCTTGGGGTTATTGTACTCTGTTTCAGGGAGTTATGGTGAGGGTGTTGTTCAGATCTCCCTCTCTGTCTTCATTTTATATTTCTATATTGTGTAGTAGCATACTTTCATGTCCTAAAGGTATCTGCCCTCTGAGAATCGCTTCTGTTTTGCTTGTGCCATTATTATAGGTCTAGTGTCTCTGATACATGATTGAGGCCTGACTCATAAATAAGAACTACTATAAATTTAAGCCACTGCCTTGTTTAATCCCCCTTTGCCCACACAGCTAGGAAACTGACTGGAATTTATTGCCTTGTGCATTCTCCCTGATTTATTCAGTCTGGAGCCTGCTTGCATTTTCCTCTATTTGACATTATTTTATATCTCATAACATAATATATTTTCATTATATTTTAATATACCATGTGGTAAGTGCAACTGCACAGTGAAATTTTGGATCTTTCTGCTTATGGCATTATTTCTCATGTACAATAACATCTACTACATGATGAAGACCTGACTCATAAACAATAGTTTAGGTCACTGCCTTATTTATTTCCTCTAACACTATGGCCAAGGAACTAACAGTTTGGTAATTTATTTGACATTTGTATCAGACTAGTACGATCTATGCCCCTGCACAGGAATGCAGGGCTCATCTGTTGACTCAAGCTATTAGCAACTGTGAGAATCTGCATTAAAATAGAAAGAAAGTTGTGCTGACTCAAATCTGTAGGTGCAGTTTGTTAATTCTACCAGAATAGGAGACTTCTGTCTGATATGCTGTTCAGAAAAAAAAAAAAAAAAAAAAAAAAAAGAGACAGCTCTAGAACTTTTGAGGAAATCTGCAAGAGCAGATAGCCTGGAAAAAGGCTTAGGTTGGACATATGGTTATGTAGTGCCAGCAATTCAAATCTTTGAGCGGAATGGAAGTGAGAGCCCATAGAATGCAAAAGGATCATCTCTTTATACTATCCAATCTACACCACAACTACAAGTATTGAAAAAAACCTTAATTACTTTCTCCTCAATTTGGTATTTCTTTTGATGGGAAATACTTTTCAAGGATTTGAAGAATACTTTTCAAAGGTTTCAGAAGGACAAGATCCATATGGAGAAAGGAAAGCTCTGGTAGCCAAGGCGCCAGTTGTCAAGTCATTTTGTTGCTTGGAGGTGAAGCACTTGCACTATTGTCTAGGATAATCACTTCTCCCTGGGCTCTCCCAACGGATGTCCTTAGTGCCCAAAAGGAAACTATATGAGGACCTTCAGCAACTTCAGATCTTATTTAAAGTTTCTAAAATTCTTGTACATGGCAAAGGAATTAACAATATTCCAACTATAGCTCTCTGGAAGAGAATACAACATTGCTGGAAAAATACTGGAAAAGAGACAAGCACACACTTCAGAAGAGACCAGTGCAGAGGACAATCACCTTGAAAGACAGACATGCACATATTGCATTAAGTTGTGAATTTATCACAAGATACTTTCTGGGATAAACTTTCTTCTTCCACTTGGCCTCCCTGCCTCAACTTCTACTCCAAATCCTGAAAAGTTATGTTAGAATGTCATAAAATCCTTTATACTGGGATGAGAATTTCTGACTTCAATAAGTCAGCATTTTCCATATGCACAAAAGCAATTTCACTTGAAAATTCCAGGTCAACTTAATTAAAAAATAGGTGCTTAGTTGTAAGATTGAAATTATTTGACAGCAATATGTAAAATAAAAGTTGCAAACATTAGGACATCTTTAGTTCAACAGCAAATATTATGACTGAAAAGGAATATTTTAATTTTCTACCAGATCTGAGCAGTTTGCCATTTGCTTGTTTTCACTAAAGCAAAGTTTGACTTGGCTTTAGGAGGATGATGATGTCTAATGCTTTCTTGTGGTTTTCCAATAGCAAAAGTAGTGTAAAGGTTGTGCTGCAAATACAGTGTATTGTAAGGGATGACACATTTCTCTAAGTATAGTAAGGAAGGATTTAAGGCTCAATAGGCCAAATATGTTTCATGTGCTTGTTAATGTCAGTTTTCTACTTGGTATTAATACTACAAAATATCTTGCTTCTATTTTTCACTCTACAGGACTTCTTTGGAAACGATTCTTTGAATCGTTTTTTGGACTGCCACGTTTCCGTATTTCTCCCTACATTAGTATGTTCACTTAAAAAGATGAAGCAGATCATATTATTCTTCTTGCACTATGACCTATAAATATTTTCTTTATTCCCTAGTCTAAATATGTTAGCTTTTATACATTAAATTTTAACATTATGTACATTTTGCTTTCTTTTAACCTCTTTATTGCCAACATTGCCTATCTATTATCCAAAACATTGCTTTATAGTGCATGCCTGCTCCAGTCCTCTCTTTTCTTATCTGGGTTTGAGGAGTCCCTAAACACCTGAAATCCAACTGGGAGGACATGGAATGTCCATGAACTTTGTCAGCATTTTAGTGATATTTTTAATTTTGGAGCCCAGTCCTATTACTGTCAAATAAAAGAGCATGAAAAATATTGTAATTTATGATGATTTTATACTTTTAAGTCTGTCATGACAACTGACTCATAGTCCTGCAGGATAGAGCATGAAAGACATGAAAGAGTTACTGAACCATTGGTTCAAGTCATGCTTTCAGCTCCTTCTTTTTTTCTGTAGCTTGAAATCAATAAAATGATGGAAATTGAATAGGCTCCTAACTTAGCATTCCACATGAAAATCCTCCTTTGCAGCAACTGTAAAAATTCAGATTAAATACTCCAGGACCATCTTTTTCAGAAAAAGAAAGTACTCAAGCAGTGGCAGTTTGGATAGCCCTGCACGATTAAGATCCACTCTTGACACTGTCACAGAAAAAGAAGCTCTGTTATTTCGCAAGATGGGAGGGAGAAGTGGGGAGACTGATTGCCAGGAGTTAGTTTAGTGGGGAGACTGATTTCCAGTTCTTGCTTTGATTCCTGGCAAGTTTGGAAAAATATATGTGAACTACAGCATGTAATTTAGTGACTGCTACATACCTAGTTAAAATTACAGCTTTGTTCAAACATCATTTTTGGTCATTCTTAAACAAGAAAGAACAATAAAGAACTTGTATGAGAGGTGGCCTGATTGTGCAATAGCCAATGGCAGCAGAGTAGATGACCATGTTGGCTTAGTGATCCTTAGTTTCAGTTCCAGAGGTTGAAATATAGCAACAATCTCTTTCACTGTTTACAAATTAAGAACAGATCTTTTTAAAAAAAGTTTATTTTATGACTCTTGTCACTTTATTTTTGTTTTGTTATGGATATTGTCCTTCTATTACCCAAGCAATATCATTTCCAAAACAGTGATATCTTCTGCGAAGTTCAGTGATTATCAGCCACTAACTGCCCTGCTGCTGGACTCGGCACAGAGATGTTGCTGGTGTCCCAGTACATGTAGCACTGCATGACCATACCATGCCCAATGGCAGGATAGTACTGTAAACCATGTAGACTTGGCTCTCCCTTATTCAATAAGGTATGTTTATATGACCAGGGATGAAATTAATCTGTGTGCTGAACATTTAAATGTTAATATAGCTGAATAATGAGTCAACAGTCAAAACCTTTTTCTTATTTCAAACTGTGGCTAAACACAAGGAAGGACAAAGAAAACGAAAAAAAAGGCAATGCTTTCAAAGGCAATGAAAATGTGTTTCTATTCTTGCTAGAATCTGTAATCTTTCTAAGAATATAATTTGTAAAATCTTCAGAAATTTAAAAAAAGTTATTGATTTTTAAAATTCAAATTTTGATAAAAGAAACATTGTTTTAAACCTGTAGTTGATGAATATTTTCATTTATTGTGGGAGAAATAGCTTATCTGGCATAGAGCTAAAATGCCCAAATCTCCCTAGTGTTTCTTATTGTTCTTCTAGACTTCTATATAAAAGAAGATTTTTCCCTGTATATTGGTCTTATAGTTTCTTCTTCTTACTCACTGCCTGGCAGTAAAATCAAAAGAAAACCAAATGTATGTAGTATATACAGTATAGTAAGTGTACAACCAAATGTATGTAGATTTTATTAAGTAAAGTTAACAATGGGTTAGATTCTGATGCCTATACTAATATCAGGTAAAACCTCTTCCCTTGCAAATATTTGTGCATGTAATTAACTTAAGCATACAATAAGTCACTCCAAAGTCAGTGCTTAATCAGTCCCAGAGACTTACAAAGGAAATTAGCATATATGAAATACATTATAAATAGTGTTATTTGCACTTAGGGATCCATAGTAAAATATTTAGTTTGTGCTTCTCTTCGTATACCTGAACAGTTGGAGCAATATTTTGGCTCACTGTTCTTTTCATTAAAAATATCTTTTTATGGAAAAGGAATGCTAAACTGTCTGGCAGCTTAGGATTTCACTATTTCACTTATCATACATTTTGTTAAACAAGCGTGAACCAGTCTTAATGTATTTTCAAGTATATTTATTAAAAATTAAAAATGACCTATTGTATTAGTCATTCTAAATACACTATTTTCTCCCCAATTCCATTTTAATAAAAAAGTACTTAAAGCCCTCAATTTTTATTGCAAATCATTTAGCATAGTGAACCAAAAATTATAGATACACATACACTTTATAAACCTATGCCAAATCAAATGACAATGTACTATTAATAATATATATTTTAAAATTCCAATTATTTATAATAATTATTAACAAGTAAAAAACTGAAACAAGTGAAAACTGACAACTCTATGAATTTATTTGTAACCGCATAAGATCAGCTGTCATTGGCAGGAAGTTCCTTAAATTAAATCACAATTACAAAAACTTATTTCTACCACATATCCTATACTGACAAAAATACTCACACTTTTTAGTGCTCTAGGGAAATTTTGAAATTTTCAAACATATTTTCACTGACGCTATTCAGCAAAGTGATTATTAGGCAGGAGACCAAACTAGATGAATCTAATGATCTCTTTTAGATTTAAGCTTGCCAGTCCTTCTAATGAATCACACATCAAACGTTAAGCAGGTGCTTAAGCGCTTTGTTGACATAAGCACATTTTTCCCATGCTGACTGAACTGAGGCTGAATATCAGAACAGTTTCATGCCATTTTAGCTCTGCTCTGAGCCATTCTAACTTACGGTGACTGGATGCCCCCCCAGGGCACAAATGAAACAAATTTAAAAAGTACTAAACAAATTTCCAAAATGCAGCTTCTGACATTATATATCTCATTATAATTTCTGAAGAGAATAAATAATAACAAAAAAAGAACAAAAAACTTTTCCTTCCCTCCTCTCCAAAACATCTTTTTTCATCTTTTGAATGAATCAAAAAAACCCACCACTTTCTCACTTTCAGGTTTGCAGCACTACATTTGTACCTACCTCCCCTAATTTTAGATAAATATTCCCAGTGTATTAATCCTAGAAACCACAATACGTCCACTTACATTTTTACAGCTGGTTATTTTATGAAAGATCAGAGATTACTGTCAGTATCTTACTTTTTTCACACCTGTATGCCTCAGTACATCCCTTACCATTCTGGGTTGCCAAGATTCTTTTCTGCAATATTGTTACTTTCTGCTTTCAGCACAGATATCAGTATCTTAATATTGATTTATCAACCTATATATCTAACCTAAAGATAGTTGCTAATACCCTGAATGTAGAGTATTAGCAAGTATCTTTCCTGGTGTACTGCACTTGACCTTTGTTTGTGTTTTCATAGATGAAACCTCAGAACTCTTAAAACTACCTGCAAATCTCTAACTTTTCAATTGTATGTTTATTGATAAAGGACAAGATTTTCTTCTCAATAATTCTTTATTTACATGACTGGTGGACTTTAGAATACATGTGCCAAGGAGAACAGAAAATTCATTGTCACATGTTTTTCTGGGATTTTTGCCATCAAAATAGATCATCATCCTATCACACTTTGACAAGATGAGTTACAAAATTTAAAATGTGCTGAACTTGTGAAGCAAAGAAGGGCAGAACTAGTATGCTCTCTATGTAGATAGAGTTGTGATCTGCATGGCAGAGGCAGACGTATCAGTGCAGTTTTGGCTTTAGGTACACCTACATTCAAGTGAGTACCTTCACAAAGAAGGAAATACATCAATTTTCCTCATAAATTAAGAAAGCAAAGCAAACCAAACACCAGACATTCACCTTGCATTTTCTCTCTAGATTTTATTTGCTGTGTAAATATGGCTAAAATATTACTACTGAGTGTTGGCCAAGCCATTTGTGAGCCCATAAACTTTGATTGATGGACATGGTAGGAGAGGACCGAAAGATCTTGTACCTGAAGATGATGTACTGAGTGACTCATGATAGTTTACGATGATGTTTAAAGCCTTAACAGTACTGCTTGTTTCTGTGTAAGAGCTGATTTTATTACCTGGACCAAAGGCCACTGACATTTTGAATCCATAAAACATACATATATCCATCGGAACAGGTTTACATTCAGAATATGAAAAGACAGAGTTAGAGCTGTGCTCAAACACTGTTGAAATGATATAAAATAACTCTTTCCTTATAAGAAACACCTTGGGATCACAGTAACATGAAGAAGAAGATATTGATGTGCTGCTGTATCTTCATCAACGGGTACTATGTGTATATGTTTTACTTATATTTGGAAAACACAATGGGCTGTGTGATTTACTTGGTCCATATTTCATTGGAATACTGCTTTAAGATTGGAAGCTTTGGAAACTGATATTTTTATATTTATTATGATATTTATGATATTTATTATCACTAAGAACAGTGACTCCATACTATGAAAGAGAAGAATTAATATTATCTTAAACAGTATATTTTACTTTCATCCTCTTTGTTGGATTTTAGGCCACAAAGAGTCTGAAAAGTTTCCTAGCTGTCTGTGAAATGCTCTGTGCTGAAAGTCTCTAGGCCCGAGATGCACAAATTTTATTTTGAAATTGTATTTCCTTCTAGCTTGGCAGCACCCCAGGAATATTGGTTCTCAGTTTTGTTGCATTTGTTTAATTGTTCCACAAATTCTTTACTCCAAATTGCCACAATTTCAAGCAGTGAAGGGCATCCCCTATAAAGTTTTGCTATTATGTCAAAAATACATTTTTTTTGAATTATTTTGATTTCACACATAGATGATTAAAATCATTGTCTATGTATGTGTAGGGTTAACACCAAACATAATCGAAGTATTTGTTGAAAGTTGTGAAAACCCTTTAATAATTGCAAACACTAACCAGTGTCCTTGTTGAATGTGACAGACAAACTGAAGATTAGAAGGTATTATATCGGGGTTGGACTAGATGACCTCTAAGGTCCCTTCCAACTTTAAGCATTCTATGATTCTATTTAATGTAGGTGATTTAAAATGCAGTGAATGATTTTTCAGTATATCCCAACTTCTATAATTTTATATTTTTGAAAACTCATTGGTGAAAATCAAGGAAAAAAGTATTCTGTCAAAAATAGGGCAGATAGTGATTTGAGCAATGTTACTCAAGCAGCCCATGACAGGGATGGACACAGGATTATAGATGCCAGAGAACTGATCTTTTCAGTAACTTCATATCAAAGGAGAATGAGCAACAAAATCCTAAAATCTGACTGGTAAGGATTCCTGGTGGAGATAGAGGAATGGATAGATGAAGGATACAGTTTTTCTAACCACAGTTGGGACCCATTGCCTAATCAATCATTTCTCATAAGAACTCAGCTATTCAAAATATTTATTAAAAAAAAAAAGCAGAAACTACTTTTTAAAAAATGTTTACCTTTGCATGTCTGTAGAATTCTGTGGTTTAGTGGATCACTGAACTCACTGCCTTCCACTGCGATCAGCATTAACATCATATTCACAACTCACACTAGCCCACTGGCCCGGTTGTAAAGGCATCACTGCCTTCTAATGCAGATCTTTTGTGAATATAGAAAACCTCAGCCTTTGGTAAATTTTTCACAAAATGGGTGATCCCATGTAACCATGCCTGGCAGGAGGAACTTTAACCTTCTTTTGGAAATTAAAAAAAAAATGCAGAAATTCCTACTGTATTGCAAACAGAAACATCACCCCTGCCACCTGTTCTCAACCCACGTTAAGAAATCTGTAATATTTCTGTCTTTTCCAGGAACATCAGTGAAAATTATTGTATATCCTATATACAATATCCTATATCCTTTATATCTCTAAATTCCTTACAGAATTCTGTAAGGAGTCCATAGAACACACTTTAGAGCCCATAGTAACAAACGTTATTAAAATTATACACAATACTTAGAAAATGTATCCCTTCTGTTTTCGCAAATCTGTCTGCATGTGGCTGCAATCCTTTCACAGGGATGAAGTCGCATCCTTTCACTGAAATATCGCCAGCATACCGGGGTGCCACAGCAATCACGCATAGTAATGTTGACAGATATGCGGCCAGATTATATATAAACCTGTATCCATAACAGTGTGCACAGCGAAGGCTGTGATTTAGTTTTCAATTCCGCTAGCTGTGTCCCGCCACTCCCATGAGACCCACTGATCACTCAGGGCCACATTTTGGGGCGACTGGTCCGTGTTTGCGCCATCTCGCTCCTTTGTGAGTGCCAAGAGCATTGCACTTTGCATGACACGGTGGTGGTGGCCGCTGCAGGCTGCTCTCCCCGCTGGCCAAGGTTTGCTTGTTTTGATATCGCTTGTGCTCAGTGGGCAGCCGAATCAGGCTGGCTGATGGCTCCCTTGATTCCCATCGCTCCCACTGTGCTCAAGGTTGCAGTGTGCTAGTCGCAACGCAAATAGGAAGTTGAAAGTGTACACAAAGTGTTCGTTTGGATAACACATGCAGATGAATTCACAAAATCTCTCCAAGATAACTTTATGATATTTTTGTGATAAAGTTATACCCAGGAACTGGTATTTGTGATGTGTGGATAGACTCGCTGGCGGACTTATTTTTATGACAAAATTGAATCATTTGTATAAAACAAAAATGGAAATATTTTCTGAAATGTGTCAATGAGTATGTTTATAAAAATGAGTTACTAAAAGGTATTTAAAAAAGTGTTAAAAATAATGATATAAAGGTTATACTTAGGGGTATTACTTACTGTTCAAAATATAAGTAGTCACAGTTCTACCTATTTAGTCCATAAAATATCAATTTAAAAATTGCTGCCAAGGTCTTGACCTTTGGAAATCCTTGTTTTCAAGAATCATTTGGTGTCCATTTGCTTTCCATAAATAAAAAAAGAGAAGAAGAGAGACTAGGTAATGCTCGGACTTTCGAGATATGATGCAAAGTGACAAACAGCAGGGTATGTCCTTGCAAATTTTTCTATATTACAACACAAGCAATGATGAAATCTAAAGAATATATAATGAGCCTTTCAACACTACAAATCGTCTACAGTATGAACCGAGAGGTTGTCGTAGTAGATTAAAATGCCCTTTTAAACAGTCCAGCCAACATTAACAAATGCAATACTGCTATATGTAATACATTACATATAACCTGAGTGTTATAATGTATTTTGCTGCATTCCTTTTATATTTCTGTATCCTAAGGTTTATTAAGCATAAACAAAAATTTTAATTTCCTTCTAATTAACCTGCTCCATCTCAATGGTTGCTGTCAATGATGTCATACTGTAGTTTTTGTGGTTTTCAGATCTGCACTACAGGTGTCTTTGTGATCACAGAAACATAGAACTGTATGAGGAAGAGGAGGAGGAGAAATCCTGAATTTTCAGTTTCTCCATTATCCATCTGCCACAGAATCTGAGATACACACAAAGACAGCTTTAAAGCACCTTGAAGGTTCATATGGATGGATCGTTCTTGGGCTTGTTTTACCATCAGTGACAGAGGCTTCAAAATTCCTCTCAATTACATCCAGCCTTTCCAGAAATACATATAAATATATATAAAAGAGCTGAAGTATATTGGGCCTGTTCCACCATGAGTATCTGTATCTGTGAAGAAGTAGAAATTTCAGACCTCTCTGATCAAATGCCAGCTTTTTCTGGAACATCCTAAGGCTCTTTTTTAGAGGCTGAATACAACTGTTTGTAGCATCTTCCTGGTCCTGAAACAGTGAGTGAAGCCATAAACACGTATCTGGAAAGAAGATCGACATTTTTAGTGAAAATGCTGTTCCTTTTAAAAATGGAAACAGAGAAGAGCAAAAATATAGACAAGTTATAGAAAAAAATGAAAACAGTTCTGCAAAAGACAGTTTACTCTTATTTTTCAAAAGCAATGCCTACAAGAGTCATTCGGTTGCACATCTCTCTGCAATAGATATTAACACCATGCATAAAGAATACATTAAAATGATGCTAAATCATCAGAAATTGCTAAGTGGCCAATTTAATATGATGCGGGCTACATTTCATATATGACAACAAATGCCTCTATTATATAACAACTGATTTCCTTTTACATTAATTTTAATGTTGTCTTTTTCTTCTTTCTTTTGCTTTGCTCTCTTTTCCCTTTAACCAAATACTTTATCCCAAACGGAGCTTAGTACGAACAGGGAGCTGTAACTTGCACTAAGGTAAAATTTGGAGTCTGCTTTATACATTAAACAGTATATTTTTTTTTTTAAAAAAGGAAAAAAATCCTACATCCCTACATTGGACCTTCTCTGCATACAATAAGGATTCCCTCATTACCATGATGAAATCACCTGTATCTGATCAAGATGAATTCCAATAGCCTTATGATAAATTCCCTCTCTCCTAGAAAAGGATACCAAAAGCTAGATCTCTCTATTGGCATTTATCTTCTCTGATGTGGAGGGATAAGTCAAGTGCAATAGTCACCAGTGACTTATTAGTTCTTTCCTCACAGGTGAAGATGAATGTCATAAGGGAAATAAGCCATCATGTGTATATATTATTATGTCCATAATTCTGTGTATGAATAAAATGTTAAAGACATTATAAATATTTGCTTTCTCCTTCTTGCTTTTTTCGAACTGAGACTAGGTTAAAAAAAATTTAGAAGTTTCTGTAAGTCCACATTACAAATAAAAGCTTCAAAATCTTTAATTTTCTTCTCTACCGTTGCCTATCATCAGTAAAACAGACATCACCTTTGCTTCTGTTGATTGAGAATTGTTTGACTAAAGCATTAGATTGGGATAATGGGTACCTGAATTTTAGCTACTTATTCCTTTTCTTTCTTGAATACTTAACTTTCTGTGACTCATTTCACCACCTAGCAAGCATGATATTCAAAGTTGTTGTCTCTTGAGGTGCTGACTGAGTAGGTGGAATGCCATAGGTTCAAACAGCCCTGTATAGAAGCTGTACCTATTTTGGACATATATCTGATATTTGGAAAAAAAAAATTAGTCCATTTATAACTGGGCTAAAATCCTGCAAGAAAAGAAGCGGAGTGCTGGCATAGGACTAGTCTGTCATGGTTGAGCCATTGGTGCCACCAGTGCCAGTGGAACTGACAGTGAAGCAACCTGCTCTCCTGCCTGCCGGCTGGGACTCACTGCGTGCTGCCTTGAATTGCTAAACCCCAGCTCTCTTGTGAATGACTTCTTATATGTTGCTTTGCACTTTAAAAGTTGGTATGTATCCTTGAGGACCCTGTGTTCCCTGCCTAACTACCTGAAGTGACCCAAAAAAACTACCTAACACCCCAGTATTAGAAACTTCAAGGGCAATACTCGGGAAAATCAGCTGAGTGAAGTTCAACTCTTTTTCCTTTAGGAAGTCACTCCAATGTTTTATCAAGAGCAATGTATTAAAGTTCAAGCATGAACTTTAAAAACACTAAGTAAAACTGATCCGTTTTTTAAAATTGCTTTTTAGAGAAAATAATAGAAATAACAGACTTACCAAATTAATCATAGAAGATTTGCAGCTATTACTTGTGATATATAAGAAGTGTTATCAACAACCCCACTTAGAACTGCAATATATTAAAGGGCGCCTGAATAACCCTTATTCTTTCTTGTGCTTTTATATTATGCAGCAGAAACAAATTGTAAGACAGTGAGACAATCTGCATCGGCAGCAGTCTATAACTGCTACTCTCTCGTGTTATATTACAATTCATTTTTCACACAGGTTAACCACTGAGGACAACTGTATTTTAATAATCCTAAAATAAAATAAAATTTCAAAAGCAAAAATAAAAATCCTGCCTCCTTAGATGAGCGACATATGACCTAAAGAGTAACATATTCAATCTTCTGACCAATTGATATTTTTACACTTACTATATAGAGAAGGAAAAAAACATGTTGTGCTTGCTTTACAGATGTTAAAGCAAGCAATATTATATTCAGATTTGTGCCCTGATATATTGATGAAAGCTAGGTGAAAGAACAAGCAGTTCTTTCAGCCCACAAAAAAGTCTCACCAACATAATAAATAATTAGAAAAGACTGAATGAACATACTAAACTACTCAAATGAATTTTAAGTTCATTAACTTGCATTAATCTATTGCAATGATAAATATATATTTTTTCAAAGTTAGAAGAAAAGAGGAAGGAATGCTCTGTGCTTGGTGCAATTGCAGGAAGTATTAAGCAAGAATATTGGAAAGTGACATTCTGTAATGTGAAGTTCTCCAGAGAATGCCAGGAAATCAAAGCTGCACACGGAAGACAACACTTCTTCCATTCTGCATTCATATTTTTAAGAGCTCAGATTCATTATTTCTGATGAATGTAGACTTATTTTCAGAATGTGATCTCTACAAGAGACAGACACACACTGTGTGATATATGAAGTATACAGTTTAAGTGAAAACCTGACTCCATTAATTTCTTTGGAATCAGGATGTGTCCTACAGTAATATGTTAAAAGAATACAGATGGATTAGGCAAGTCACTAAATGACATTCATATCTTAGTACATAACTAATATTTATATAGTAAATAAACAATATTTAAGAACCTCCTTACGCCTAGTCAGAATGAGAATGATGCTGTTGGCCATCCTTTTTCTATACCACTTTGATAGCATTTGAATTGCATATCTAATATGCACAACACTGAGTGAGGTACCCACGACGCTGACTACTTTGATCCGAGTCTCTCAATACAAGTCACCTGACTGTCAGCAATTCACAGATTTTTATTGTAGAAAGCCACAGTCATCATTAACTTGTCGTCTTTTTTGCATGACATAGAATACAAATTTTCACCCAATAATTCTTGCACCAGAATAGCACCTTGTGGTTGAACTATAACCTATCTTTGCAAAAGGCCATGCAAACTTGATTTAAAAGAAAAACATTGAATAGTTAACCACATATTTTGGTAATACATGCAACTGCCTAATGACTTATAGTGTTAAATACCTACTGTTTATTTCTAATCAGAACATAACTGGCTTCAACTTCCAGCCACTGAAGTCTCATTATATCTCTGTTAAGATTAAAGAGCCCTCTGATTAGAAATCTCCTCTGCATCTAGACTCTTATACAGTTAAAATATGTCACCCTTTAACCTTATCTCAATAAGTAAAACACATTATGCTTAATGCAATCACAGCAAAATACACTTTTCATCCCTTGGGATTATTGTTAGTGGGCAAAATTAACAAGGCGAGTGGATCCATTACTTCTTTCATGGAACTTTCTTTTTTTTATTATTTTTATTTTATCTTATTCTAGCTGCTGCTTTGAGTCTAAAATAGACTCCTGACATAAATATATCAATTTAAATCAGCAAATAAAAAAATGTATTTAGCACAGAGCAATTGCACTCTTGACCACTATATGTTGTGGTCAATCTACTATGCAACTTAGTATAAATGCACAGTTTCTTTGGTATAATCAGATAAACCTACTGAAAAAAAAAGGGTTTGAAAGTATTTTGAAATGCTGGGATTATTTATAATTTGAGCTTCAAAACATAAAAAAGTACCTCTAAAAATGCATTAATTGAAAACAAAACCATTTTTTAAATTTGGTTGAAATTACAATATTTCTAGAGTCTTTTTATTGTTAGAAATTGTCTTTTTTTCTTCTTTTTCTCGAAATAATCTCTTTAAATATGCTTGTCTGAAGATTAAAAAAATAATTTCACTTTCTAAAATACCAAACATTTGCAGCTGGAAACTTTGCATTTTTTCCTAACCGCTTGCAGCGGGTTATCTGAAATTTGTTTTTCTACATTCCTGAAGGGTGGACTCTTTACACATTTATTCAAGCACTGTTATTCACACTCCAACAACAAATGCTCTTGCAGTTTGAATTATCAGTGGATGGGCCACAGGAAGAGCAGAAACATCACAGTCTGACAGTAGAACAGGTTCCGCCCCAAATATATACTTTTCACCAGAGCAGGAGTGCAAGACGGATAGTGCTCTGCAACCCAATACAGTTTAAAATTTCATAACAGAGCATGTATGATTTTTAATGAGATGGCTCAAGTGCTTTGAAACATAACAGCAATATACTCATTAATCTATATCTCAGCAAGAAAACTAGTAAATTGTAAAATATGACAATGTCATTCAGAAGGAAAAAAAATCAAGACTTTTGCTTATTTTGCAGACTTTCCCTTAAAAGACTTAGGTTTCCAGATCTTCCCCTCCTTTGTTTTATTTAAGTATTAACATGAAATGTCCTCTTCTCCATGACTCATGCATCGAGATATCTAAAGGCATAATAAACTCAAGAAAACAGAGCTTGGTTTCTTTTCATATCCTCCAGGTCTTTTCACATAGAGATTTACCAGTCTACATGGATTCCTTTTTGGATGGAAAAGTTGGTGATAAGAAGTAAACACTTCTTGACCTGTAACCTAGGGACTTCAAAGTCTTTTATAAGTACCCCTAGCTTATATGGATTGGCCTACGTGAGCACCGTGGTCTCCACGCATGAGTACATCAGTGGTCCATGTGATAGCCAGTTCTCAGAGAACCACAAGATTAAGGTCTGAGATTATCCTATGTATAGGAGGCCTCGAGGTAAATTGTTTTCTCCTTGCTTTATGCCCTCTTTTGGAAAACCAGGTCTTAGTCTAGAAGGGTGATATGCAAAAGGTGATATGAAAAGGCAAATATATAAAAGTGACCAAGATCTACTAGAATACCTGCAGCTCATGAACTTATTTTGACTCAAATTAACTGCATTTCAAACTTCACTGTCAGTCTTCAAGTCACTGCATGAAGCAAGACAGATGTAAAGTCCCCAGAAAACCAGGTGGTGGTTCATCTTCTGATATATGGCTGAGTTGCTCACAATGAAGTTAGTAAATCTGCATGGATACTTGTGTAGACATGCAACATTTGGACCACACAAAACCAAAATATCTCAGAGATTTTTAAACTGCAGCTGATTATATTTCAGTTAGTAGGAACATGTAACTGTTACAATAAGCTGGAGGCTGCAGTAACTACAGAAGTTGAAGTAAATACTCCTTTTATCTCATTAGGTTTTGGATTAGACTTTGAGTCAGTAAGATCTCACTGCCCACAGTTCTGCACAAGAATAATATTGGAAGATTTTCAGCTAGAAAAAGAGAGTTAAGACAGTGGGAAGGAGTTTCTATATTGTGGGAAAAGTACATTATTTGTCACAGCACTCCATAATTACATGAAATTGGAGGTGCTTCTCTGTAAGTTAAAAAAATGTTGATTAACCTCTATATTTTCTGCAGTGTATTCTTAAGTGATAGGAATCCATTAATTTTGAAAGTATAACTATGCACCATGTATACTATTCAAGCTTATGTTTTTATTTTTGATGAGGAAAAATGCCCATTGCTTATCAATAGACTGTGTAGCCACAACTTCCTTGATAAATTTTATTTACAAAACAAAATCTGTTTTTTTTTTTCAAAATTGCTAAATTCTTTTTTTGCCTTATATCCTTCTTAGGCTTTATCTTGTAGGAAAATGATACTACTTGAGACCATGCTATGCTTTTGTACAATCGTCAGCCCTGCATAGCTAGTTCAAATCAAATGCCACAAGAAAGGAAATGGCCATCTACTCTGTGTTGAATATTTTCTATGGAAAGTTTCAGATCAACATGAATTAAAATAGGTAGGCTATAAATCCCTTGAAAATAAGGTTTATAATGGAAATGCTGACAGACATTTAATGATAGCAGCAAAAGCTGGCACCACAGTAATAAAAAGACTTAAATGAAAAAAAAATCTGTATGCCTCACAAAGGCTTTGTGGATTTCAGGGTAAAGCTATGTGCAGACTCAATGTAAGGATGGACATTAATATACTCAATTCATTATGATGCTTGAGTGTTATGTACAAAACATCTTGGAAAGTCAACTTGTAGCCATACTGTGAAAGGATCTGAAATATTCTGAACGAAATGCAGTGCTGCATCTATTGCTTGTATTTCTGTCTCTTCCTTCATGATCAAATTACTCATCTGAGTCTTTCTAGCACCTAAGATGCAGTGCACAAAGCACTCTGTTCAACTGCCATGCAAACCACAGCCTCCGCTCTGTATCAAAACAAACACAAAACCAACTACAAATGGAGTTATTGAAACCCTGTAATGCAGTAGCTGATGATCCTGTAAGATTCCCTATCACCTGTGACAAAATTTCTTTTCCCCATTTGACAAAGCAGGAGTGACTGGCACTGCTACAGCATCATGATCAGCGGCAGCCTTTTTTTCTATATGGATCCAGTAGCTGGTGAGGTACTCAGAACAGTGGACAAATTTCTTTTTTAAGGTATCATATGGGTAGATATGCAAGCACTTCTTAATCCTCTTCATTTTGCTCCAATTAAAAATTAAAGCAACCTTAGGCTTCTCTTGGTTAAACATTTCAAGTTTGTTCACTGGGTAGCAGAAGTTAAGAAGGTGCCTCTCTTCTACCCCTGTTCCTGTTTCCATTCCCATTCCTATTCCCATTCCCGTTCCCATTCCTTTACTCTCTGCTTGTTTTTTACCTGTTTTTGTTGGACAGAGGGGGCCTGGCCTGACCTGACCACTCAAATATCAGCCAAGGTCTCTCTGAGGTCCTTTGGCAACTGCAGTGTACATGTGTAATCAGACACTTAAAATACCCTGTCTCCAAATAGTAATGAACCAGGTTCCCCTCAGATAGCTCCACTTGGTAATCCTTTTCATGTGTGTTCTGCTCCTAAGCCATTTCTGTAGAGCACTGTCTACAGGGAAGGCTGCAAAGTAAAAGGGAGCAATTGTGTGTGTCTGTGTGTGTTCTTTCTCCATGCCTATAAAACCCAACCCAAACTGTCAAGGTGACAATCCAAAACGATAATCAAAACCACTTTTTACATTCCATCTTGTAACTGCCGCAGGCAAGTTTGAAAGGAGATGCTAACAAATCCCCAAGAATACCAGGTATTAAATATTTGATACAACCAGAAATGTATACAATAGACATCAAACTTGTGTTGTACATCTCTGTACTTTCTATACCATGGGTAAACAACTGTATTTCAATAAAAAAGTCTTAGATGGGTATTTGGAAATCTACATAAAAATCTGTTTACATTTTAAAAACAGCTCTGTTGTTTCAATGATGCAGCTACAACAACAATAACAAGAGATTTTACTTGGGAATATTATCTCCTGTAGACACACTATGAAAATTATTTTCAAGGGTGCCTTTCTAGCTGTTTGCATCGTTACAAGTATTTGCTTTAAAGCGATCTTATATTCATACTACAGCCTGGTTTAAAATGGTAAGGCTGCTGATTTACAAAATAGTTTACACTCATGCCTACAGTCTGCATTTAATATTTTTTCAGGGCTTAGTACATATCAACATTCAGTTCATTGTTATATAGTGTCCTTCACAGGGAACACTGAGTAACCTATATAGAAAGGAGGGATTTTATGAGTAAAAGCAAAAGCAAAGCTCAGAAAGAAGTTTAAATCAAGGTTACTTTATGCTTGAGAAAGTGAGATAAATACGGCAAGCTGGTAGAAGGAATGACCTTGCCCTCAGTCTACGCAGTTAAATGGAGGAGAAAGCGAAGACCTTAAAATGGCCTGGTCACAAAGTATGTAAATGGTAAACAAAAGAAATGGGATGGTGCATTTAGGAAAAAAACAGAGTAGACACATGATCAGCCTAGCATGTGTCAGGCTGAGCCATATTAACTGCCTGTAAGTATGAATTTAGCTCAGAATTACGGTGAAATAATTTGACGTACTTCATTACATCAAATGAGTTCACTCTTGCTTGGGATAAAAAGCACTTGTATGAGAAGTCACCAGAATAGGAACTTCCACTTAAACCAGATGCCTGCAGTGTAGAAATCTACATCAAGCTATTTCTTCTATATTCTCCTTATAATCGATGGCAAGAAATACGTACTATGGGGACATGATTCATCTGATTTTTGTTAGTTTTCCACTGCAGAATGCACTCTAATAGGGATGTTTTTTTCACTGATTATAAAGAAAGTCAAAACGACTAGTTCAGATGTAGTCATTTACTCTGGCTCAGATAATTCCCCATAATGAACAACAGATGCAAGGTACCTTATTGCACTGTAATAACTTGATTAATCAATAGTCAGAGCTCTGAGAATTAACAGTCAGGGGTGGGGCCCTGCTATGACAGAAAATGTTTTCCAAGCACAGGACGAGATAGAGCTCTGAATAATTGTACACTCTTCATTTAAAATACGCAGGCAAAGAAGGGAAGCAAAGCAAGAGGCACTAAGAAGTGAAATGAATGAAAGGTAAGGTCATCCAGAAGGTCAGAGCCTGTGTCTGCTTTGGTGACTTACCACTGAACTGCACCCATAGTAAATGGAAGGCAAAAGGAACCTCTGCCAACTCTTCCACCCTCTGAAAAGGGATTAGTACTGGTTTTACTGAGTACTGGAGAAGTAGAAGAAAAAACAGCTGTAAGCAGTGAGTAGTTGCTCACCTTGTTGTGCAATGCAACAGCCCTGACAATGACCTCTGTGTGCCCTAGTCATGGCAGGATATCTGGATCAGAGGATATAAACAAACAAGGCTCCAAAGTAGAGGCCTTCAGGGTAGCAAGCTCTGCTTTACTTGCCTACAGCAGATGCGGCAGCAGCACTCTACAACAGCCTTATTATTAGGAAAAAATGCTAAATGCAATGAATTGGCAGAAATGTAAAATCTTAGGCAACCAAAAGCTATCTCAAAATATCCAGGGTAGGGACTCAGATGTAATCAGGAAGGGGTCTGTGCTAGAGCTGTAGCCAACATATCCCTCCGTGACTCTTCTGAATGTCCTTGAGATTTGCATTAGGAGTTGCGCAGCCACAGATCAACTCTTCTAGCTGACTACAGGGCTTTTAAGAACTATATGGATTTTAAGATATTTTTGGCTCCCTGATTCTCTAGTGTTGAATATAGCCTGTGGAGCACAGTTATGATACTCTCTCACCAGTACGGTCTTTGTGTGGGAAGACAACTCTATTCTGCAGGAGCTGGGGATTTCAAGGATTCTTCACACTTTGAATCAGATAGATAGAGTGCAGTAGTAGACAAGCCTGAAGGGATTCTCAGTTATGGATCACTGTAACAAAGTCTGTATTTAAGAATAAAACTCACCAGCTGAGATGATAAAACAAAATGTTTCCAGTCACTGCTATCTGAAGGACAGAAAAGTCTGATATGAACTAGGATCCTGGACAGGCATGTCATCCTTAGCTAAAGCAAAGAATAGACTTAATCAGTTCCTAAAACTGCTGCCTTCCACATTTCAGGATCACAGCTGGTTTCCACTTAAGAAGCCTACCCCAAGACTGAATGAACAAAGCAATAATTCTGTTTGCATCCACTGCAAAACATCACCATAGATTGAACTGACTTCTCCATTTTACTCGTGGGCTTTGCAGGAGCATAGGCAGAAGCAAAAGGGACAGCAAGACTAGGCTTTGAAAGAGACCTCAGCAGATCAGGGAGCAGATCTGCACAGGGAAAGGATGCACTTTGGGTTGTTCCAGCAGAACTGACAGCTGAACTGCCACCTAAAGTAATGTGCACAGCGTTTGCTAATGACCCATGGGATACAGGGATGCTTAGAGAAGAACTGGCCAGTTCTGGCCACGCAGTGTGATCCTACTTCAATTTTTACGCCATCATCACAAAGATGCCTGGAAAGAGTGGTATTTGCTCAAACATAATACTGTAATAATGGGGTTTGTGTTTTTCTTTTAAAGATATTTTCAAAACAGGATTCCTGTGAAAGCCAAGCCCTCATTTAATAAAAGTACATACTATGAAAATATATATTTCCCAGCATTTCCATGACATTGGAAGTTATTGTATTATTCAATAACTGATCTTGAATAATTAATAACTCATGTTTCAGTTCAATCAGGTTGAGGTGGCCAGAGGCTGTGGAGTGGCAGGGCTTAGAAAAAGGATAGGGGGAGGAGTTGTACTCCAAAAAGCTGCCTGACAGGAGTCCCTAAACCCCAGTTTCCTAACACTTGAAGAGAAAAAATCCAGAATTAAATGTTTCATTTGATTTTTATTTTCCTGCACTGCCAACCTATTCATTTGGGACCCAGTGAAAAAGGAAATAATATATGTGAATATAAGACTTCTAAGAGAGTTTTAAAATTTATTTTTAAAAATTCGTATCTGTGCTGTACATTATGCTTCTTTGTCAGCCACTGATATAAATTGCACCTACGCTCCAAGAGGGTGGAGCATGACAGGTAGTGAAGTAGCATTTTAATTAACCATGCATACACAAAAAGTCTTTTGAAATATGTTACACTGTGTCCTGCTCAATAAGAATCTACAGAAGGAAACTAAATCTGACTACATGTTTCCTTTTATAGTTCATTTTACTAAAAAAACAAACTCAGACTCACAGGGTTGAACTGACAATATTTCATTTATTCTCTTCTTAACTGTAATGTGATGTCACCAAAACCTTATAATTGCATCAAAACAGATTCAGGAAGAACCATGTAGCAGGACTGGGAAGAAGGGAAGGCATTTTTGAAAAGCATGAGAGGTGGGCAGAAGGGAACACATGTCCTGTGGCCCATATCACGGGATGGGCGGAATGGAGAGCCTTTCCCCAGAGACACATGGGGATTGCCAGATCCTCATCCTCTTTCCAATAGAAATGCACCTGAAGAAAGGAACATAGAAAAACACTGCTGTGGTTGTTTCTAAACACTTAAATTACAATACGACCCAGGTATCTTAATGAGGATCCATGACCGTTGTGCTAAAGATATCAGAGATAGGTAGATGTGCAGGTACATGAGTAGATATAGAGTAGCATTTTTTTTTTTTTGCAGATTGTTTCCTTAAACACTCAAACAAAAGCAGAAACACACACCCATACATACAGGACTTAGCAGTCATATTAATGTGAAATACTTCTCTGTAAGGGTTTGGCTGTGACCTTCATTCTTACAACTATCTTATATTTCAGGGGCATAAAAAACCCTTTAGCATATGCAATCTGAATCTTCTGTAAAGAAATGCAGTAGAGTTTCATTCAGTTACTCCCACAGTGACCCTTGATTTTGCCATTTAGTATAAACAATATGATTGCCTCTTCGGGAATAGATAGAGAAATGTAGGTCCTGGAGATAATTGTTTTATGCAGCCCATTTTCCTCCTTACTCAATGTTACTTTTTTTTATATGTTGTGACATGCCAACAAGCAAAAGGATAAGGAAATCTTGATACAGTTAATTTACTGTAGATCTTCAAAGGTGATTAAAAATGGAATATTTTGTTGCTTTTTTTCATGATTTCCATGATTCTTGCTGCTGCAATGATGGAGCTATTTTCAGACCAACTTTACTGACCTGAGTTCACAGATCATTTCATTTTAATGTGTTTAATTTAGATGTGCTCTCACTTCTTTTCAAAGGTGTCACTGTCACAGAGGAGAATGACATGCGGAATCCAATATGCTCCTGGTTCTTCACTGATGAAATGACTTGAACGTTTGAGTTTCCACCCAGAGAAAGGTATCACCCCCTGGGCATGTGGTGGTTTGAGTGCAGATCCATTGTTTAAAAAGGGCTGGTGATAGAGTTAATATTACCAGTGAATATTTTTATGTACTCAACAAATATATTCAGGAAGCGTATATCTGATTTTGCTAATAGTTAATGACTCCATCAATACCAGGAATAAAATCTTTGATGTCAAAGAAAGTTGCTGGAGTAAAATCTAGTGTTGTCAGAAGTTCTTTCTGAAGCCTCATCTTTTTGGTCTTATCTTGCTTGCACTGTGCCAGTCAAGTGCTAAGTGGCTGATAATTCAAGATGTTGCTGCTTTCTCCCACTGGCCGCAAGGGTGGCTGGAATCTCCTGAATTGTCATATATATGGTTGGCTTAAGCAAAAAATAAAATATTTGGAATTTGCTGGAGTCTGAATCATCTCCCTTGCCAGAGGATCATTAGCAGTGAGTGTTTTGAGGAGTAGGGGGAGCTGAGCTTCAGTTACTTGGAAGACTGCTTTGGAGCTCCAAACATATATACTTGAAACAATTTACAAAATGCATGTTTGGTTGAAATGTGGCATTCTCTTAAATGATTATAAATTCTAGGAGGGACAACTCATTCGGAAAATGGATATAAATCAAAGTCAGTTTTAGTTATGAATCTGAATTATGGTTATATCTCTCATTTATAACTAAACTATGTTTATAGCTTTTCATTTGTTTTGGTAATGAGCTAAAGGAAAAATCACAGCAAATGCTACTACAGCATTTTCAGTTAGTTCACACTTCTGTAAGTTTTAGATCTATCAGAAAGTGCATTTCAGAGGGTTAAAGGTTACATGTTTGTCTGCAGGTTTCTATTATTTGTGGTATTTTTGATAACATCTGGAACATAAAGGATAAGCAATGACCAGACATGAGGGCTGTATGCAGAAAAACATGTAGGCATAAGGCTGGTTTCCTATAACAAAAAACTTCAACCTACTAGCAGAACACAGGATTAGAACAGGCATAATCCTGGGTAAAATCAGACCATAATTTCATCCAGAGTGTAAAATACTCAGTGTCTTATGCTAGAGTTACATCATAACGAGAAGAGATTATAGTGATGCTTTGCAATAATAATATTGATAATTATATTGCTATAATAAAATATACTAAAAAATGCTATTAGTTCCTCCGTAGCATAACATCCTTATGGCACTGGAAATACAGATAATATAGCTTGCAAACATCAGTTCTGAAGCATGACAGCATGGTAGAAAGCCAGTTTGTGGCTAAATGAAAATTAAAGGACCAAAATGCCCATTTGCTCCACTACTGCATGACTTCAGAAGCTTTGCATAGCATTTTATATGAGAGTCTCACCAACTATACCCATACGATAAAAGCAAATAAACTTTAATAAATACTTCTGGTGCTATTTTAGGGTGGAAGAAATCTATCCAAAATTAAGACAAATCAGTCCTTCAAAAATGTCAGAAACATTTTAAAACCATCATCTTACTTTTGGGAACCTGTAAAACATTTCTTATCATTTTTTCACATATTGAAGACAGTTTACAAAAGCTTCTTGCATGTATATTTAATGAACCGTATTTGTAATCAAACATGCGATCATTCATAGTGAAGACACTGCTGTTGCCAAGTGCAGTGCAGGCTACTTTTCTGAAGGTAGAAAATAGTACCTTTTATCTCTCTCCTGTCTGCCAGAAAAAGATAGGCGTTGATTTATATCACCTAACCTTTAATGAGAGTATATTTGACCTAGGGAACTAGTTAGCAAGTAAACAGATTTTCATAACCTCACGGTTGGTTATGGCCCCTTCCTGGTGTACTGGTGCAGACTCAGTGCTATTGCATCTTGATTATTATACACTGTATTTTTGGAGCTGCTGTTAAATCGTGTCAGTGGTGCAGTTGGTAAGCAATGGCTATTGCGGGGAATAGGGACCACAAAGTTTCTGCCTGCCGATCAAAAGCACATGGATGACCTTACGGGGGATAACAGCTGATTTATTTCCTCCCAATCAACAAGGCCATCTTCTCTGGGGTTCCCTCAGCCAAATACTGCATGCATCTCGAGCACGTGCGGGGGATTACAGCAAGCCCCGTGTGCCTCTCCAGAGAGCAGCCCGAAAGGGTTAAAGAAAATCAACCCCGACAACACTGGGAACAGCTCTCTCAGTGTGTGTTGGTTCACTGCTCCACAGGGCATAGCAGATGTTGTGTCTGGTAGTAAGAAGGGCCCAGGAGGTGTGAGCTGTCAATCACTTCTCCTCCTGACTACAGGCTGTGCTATGGATATGAGGCACGACTAAAACAATCTGTCTCAGCTGGGGGGTGCGAGGTATCAATAACCCTTGGCAGAGGTGTCAAGAGCCGTGCTGGAACCAAACCGCCCTGCTGACCAGCTGCTTAGCACGTTAACAAGCTCCTGCCCGTCCGCCCTGGCCCTCCCCGCGCTGGGCTTAATGCAAGCGGCGAGGGGACCACAAAAGGTCCTCGTTGCACGAGAAGTATCCGTGGAGGCATCGGCAACGCTGGCTAGGGTGGGAGAAGCAGGACAGGGAGCAGGTTTTGCTCCTCAAGAGCACCTCTGGATAAATATTGACAAACCAGAGCAGACCAAACGAAAAAATGTTTGTAAAATACCCTCATGTGAGAGGTCGGCATCTGTAGGGGGCAGATGGCGCGAGGAAGCGACAAAAAGGAGTAAATTCTGCTCAGGAGCTGCAGTAAGGTGAAATATCACAGGAGTGGGAACAAGCAATATAATGAAAGAGTTCTGCTGAACGAGTAATCTTTGCAATAGCAGTGCAGTGGCTTGTTACAATCATCCACATGGCTGCTTTTGGTGTTACATAACAACGCGGTTGTAAAATGAACAGGCGACACTTGGAAAGTCTTAAACATTTTACACTCGTGGGTCATGTACTGCTCAGCCTCACACCAGTATAAATTTGGAGTGATGCCATTAAAATCGATGGCTTTGCAGTGGTTTAGCAGAGAAGAATCTGGCCACTCTGTAGAGCATTATCCAATTTTTCATTTTACAAACTGCTAACTCAAGCTCATGGAGTTAATGCTTTTTTTCCTGAGCCCCAAACACATTTTTTTTGTTTTGTTTTGAAAAGTGAATTACTTTCAAGTCCTTTCACATTCTGCATTGCTTTATTTTGTGGTTTTGTTCTCAAGGGCATCAACCAGTGATTATATACTGTTCTACTCTAAAAAAAAGGCAAAAAAACATGGTGTACAGCAAAACATGAATATTAGCTTTAAACAATTTAATGTTGTTTGTCTTTGCTTTGAAATTCAATAATGCCATCAGCCCATAAGACCTTTCAGAGCAGAGTATTTCACACAGTGAAAGCTGCTTTCTGCTACAAAAGCACAGCAGCTGTGGCTCCTGCAGATACTCTTAAAGACAGATATAATAAAACACTGGGAGGGAGTAGGTCGACACGGGAGCATGAAATGGACGAGATGAAGCCCTTTGTCACAATCAAATAGGCTGTAAAGTTACTATAGTAACATACAGTATTAAGCTCCAGGTGGATTGACTTAATGTTGACTAAACAAAAAAAGGTTAACGAAACCCAAACCAATAATTATTACACTCACTCGACCGAGCGTTTGCCAGGATGCTGTTATTTTGATTTAGCTAAGCTGCACAAAACACAACATGGGTTGTTGTCATGTAACACAGCCTCTAGGATGAGAACAAATTCAAAGTTGTAAGAAGGAAGGGGACAGTTTTACTGTTCCTGTCACTGACACTGTAGGGAAACCCAGGGGAAATACCATGATAGAATTAAACTGCATAGAAATAAGCCATTAAACTGGATGTTTTTTTTTTTTTCTCTAGGATCACCCACTTCTCCAATGTGAGATTTTGGAACAAGGAAGAGATGTTCAAATTCTTTCTGATCCATCTAAGTGAGCAATTGGTAGAAAAGACAAATAGATGTAGAGACAGATTTAAATTTTGCCTAAAAAAAAACAACCTTTACACCTAAAAAAATGATCAGGAGAAGTTTGCCTAATTAGAAATTGTATCTTCACGGTGAAACGGGAATATATTTGATCATCATCATTTGTTTCTGATTATGTTCTTTGTGGTAGAAAGAAGATTTTTGGTAATTTCTGAAAACGATTCTCAAATATTCCCCTGTCCACTGCTGCTTCTTCTAACTATGTACCAAGGAAAACACTTTTCCCTCTCCATATAAATTCCACAGTCATAGAAAGATGCATCTTTGCTCTAGTGGCCATTTCCTATACTCAAATTCATTCTAGGAATTAAACAATCTGCAGATTTCAGTGAAATTCCTAGTTTTATTCTGAAACTTCTGATGCTGTCAGAATTCACACCTTCTCTAAGAACTGCAATTTTATCTGTCTCTGGTATAGTTAGTGATCTCCAAGCTGCTGCCCTATAAATCTTTAAAGGTTGTTACTCAAAGAATGATATAATTTTGCCTCAATTTGAACAAAACTGAGCGAGTCTTCTTTTGATAATGCAGAGCAGCACAAACCAGAAGCCCACTTGGATAGCTTCTGCAAAACTACCAAAAGCCTTTCATCTGTGCTCTAAACAGTCTTAGACCTGAATTAATACCACCTTTAAAGGAAAAAAAATATACAATTTGCACCCATGGCATGAAATTTAGTCTTGTTAGTAAAGACTAAGGACTTTCTTTTTTAATTATAAAATATAGAAGATGACTTTAAACTGTAAGTGTGGATGCAGTTCAAGGTTGATTTTGGAAAAGAGGAAAAGAAGGAAGGAAAAGGGAAGGAAGGGAGGAAGGAAGGGAGGAAGGGAGGAAGGGAGGAAGGGAGGAAGGGAGGAAGGAAGGAAGGAAGGAAGGAAGGAAGGAA